>LR812535.1:22788567-22848567 GCA_903798195.1 Danio kyathit | reverse complement strand
CATGACTCCCTCATCGAGCCATCTTCCACAGAGACTCCCCCATTACAATCATTAAAGACATAGTTCATGCAAAAATGAACGTTCTGTCATCATTTACTCACTCTCGTTAGTCAAACCGGTTTGAGTTTCTTTGTTCTGTTGAACTGAAAAGAAGATATTTTGAAGAATGCCACTGAATTCCACAACATTTGTTAAAAAAAATGGCTACTGGTTTCCAACATTCAACGCCATCTCACGGCAACTTTTTAATTTAGTAGCCAATTCGTATGAATTTGTACAATCTCAATAAAGCAATTTAGTACGATTTGCTTATCCGCCAGTGACACTTGGGTTTAGGAGCGGGGTTGGGTGCTACACTCCTTTTGAGAATCATACACTTTCGTACGACTGAACTCGTACAAATTCATACGAATTAGCCACTAAACTGACTAAATGTAAAATAGTTACGTTACCTCATGAGATCAGGCTGAACATTCTTCAAAATTAAAAAAAAAAGAAAGAAAACCTTTTGTGTTCAACAGGAGAAAAAAAGTTTTTAAGCACCAACACAACCTCAAATCAATTCGCAACTTTTTTTTGTGTGTGTGGCTAAATCGTATACATTTTTGTATGATTTGCTCATTTCCCAATGAAGGTCAGGTTTAGGGGTGGGGTTTATGGACTCTAAACATTTTCACACACTCATTCACTTTCCTTCGGTTTAGTCCATAAATTATCAGGGTGTGTGTTTCATTTTAATTTATATTTAGTCTTTAAATCAAACAGTCTTTAGTCAAAAAAGAAACATTTGTCATCATTTACTCACCCAAAAGTGGTTCCAAATCTTTTTGAGTTTTTTTCTCCTGATGAACTAAAAAAGAAGATATTTTGAAGAATGTTAAAAAAAAAACATAGCCACTAACTTCCATAATGCACTGTAAAAAACGCTGGGGTCCACACTTTTTCTTCATGTTGTCCCAACACAAATCGATTAAGTTAACTTAATTGCTTTTACAAATTTAAGTGGATTGAACATGAAACAATTAAGATGTCCCCCCAAAAACCTGAAAAAAAGAATTGTGTTGTTTCAACTCATTTAAATGCAACAAAGGCTCATTCTGAAAATGTAGCCCTTCATACATTTCTAGAGATTGCGAATTATGTAGCCAGAAGTACGTATGGCTGCATTTCATCTTTAAAACATATATGCTTCAGGGTGGTATGACGCCGTTCCTTTTTGCACTTACCAGCTGATGGCTTTCCCGCTGTTAGCAGTTTGTCCAGTTAGCTCGCCATGTACGTCGGCAGACTTGAGACGCAGAAAGGAGTTGACCACAACGACGGGGTTCGAGTTTGGTGAAGAAAAGTTCCAGAAAAAAACAGAAGCCAAAAAATTAAATAAACAAATAAATAACGGTGAGAATGTGGTAAAATCCAAAAACGTGGATAAAATCAGGCAAGGGCTTTTCTTTTTCTAGATTGTTTTTAAAACTGTCGGTTAGGTTTAGGAAAGTGGGTGGGTGGATCAATCGGTGCTTCTGAAAACATTATTGGTTGGGTTTAGGGAAGGAGGAGGGTGAGGGTCAGTCGATTGGTCAGTCAGCCAGTCAGATATTTGAGATCTAAAAAAGCGTACCCAGTGGCCTCTGGTGGATTCGCGAAAACAAAAACTACCAAGAAATGTAGCTCCTGGGATGTATTTTGCGATCTCCAGGAATGTATATAGAGGTAAGTTATCAGAATAAGCCTGGGTTGTTTAAATAATTAGTTTAAACTAGCAGCAAAAGTTTGTGTGTGTGTGTGTTTTGTTATGGATGTCATCCTACTGATTTCAAACATTCCTCAAAACATATACTTTTGTGTTCAACAGCAAAAGGAAAGTTCAGAGGATGAGTAAACTGAGTAAATTTTCAAATTTTTGGGTGAACTATCCCTTTAAAAGCACCATCCCATTTTTCCTCTTAGTTTTCTCCAATTCCCTTCGGATCAGGTACAAGTCCAGAGAGAGAGAGAGTGAGAGAGAAAGAGAGATAGAAGTAGAAAGATTGCACACCTCACTCGGAGCTCTATTTAGCAGTTTGAATTCGCCCCCTCCCCATCCGACAGTAAAATCTCTGGCCGTCACTTGAAGCCCGGTGGGGGATTTTGTGGGAAAGAATAGCCATGTTGATCTTGAAGTCTTAAGTCTCAGCGTACCTGTCAACACTCGGGCTCAGCAGCGAAGACTGTGGCTTAAGTCACTTGAAGTTGCCTTTTAATGAGAGGGGAGGTCTGCGCACGCTGTCAGACTGAGCCGAAATAATTCCATACCTTCCGAATAACCCAAGCGTGTCTTTTAATCCTGCTGCTGTTTATGTAATGGAAATAAGCAGGAACAGGTTAATGAGAGGGTGAGCTCTGGCCTACACACACACAAATACACACACACATGCTATGAACATGAAGGTGACGTGTATTTGACAGACTCAAGGCTTTTCTTTCCTTATACGCATTCTAATCAAGATTATAATAGAATATGTGACATTTCAGATGTCAGGTGGCACTTATTTTTCTCTAAGTCATAAAAATACATTATAAACCACTTATTATTGTACAATAATTGGGTTTACATATTTTGATTCAATTAAAAAGAGCACTTGATAATGCTCAATTTTTATTGACTTACAGGATTTATTAGATATGGGTTTGAGTAAAAAGTTATATAATATTTAAAACATTTTAAAGTGATTATTTTAAAGTAATTTTTAAGTGATTTAGGACTTTTTTTCAACTGCTAAATAAAATATTGATTTCTTAACTGTTCTAAAGTTAAAACACTGGTATTTTGCCATTCATATACATATATTAGGGCTGCACAATATTGGGAAAAACTGACATTGCGATATTTAATTTTTTTGAGATACATATAATTCAGTATAATTTTAGCAGATGACATGAATAGCTCTATTTGGAAAGAGTTCATAAATATGTTTGTAAGAGAGTGCATCTGCATAAAATATAATATAATAAACCAATCAAACGCATTGATTAATACAATAGAGCCTAAACCTAACCCTAAGAATCAAAATTTATGGTTGTCTGGGAGTCTAGCAGGATTCAGGCACAAATTGAATATTCATTCATTCATTTTCTTTTCAGTTTAGTCCCTTTATTAATTCGGGGTCGCCACAGTGGAATAAACCGCCAACTTATCCAGCACATTTTCCCTTCCAGCTGCAACCCATCTTTGGGAAACATCCACACACACTCATTCACACTCATACACTACGGACAATTTAGCCTACCCAATTCACCTGTACTGCATGTCTTTGGACTGTGGGGAAAACCGGAGCACCTGGAGGAAACCCACGCGAACGCAGGGAGAACATGCAAACTCCACACAGAAACGCCAACTGACCCAGCCGAGGCTCGAACCAGCGACCTTCTTGCTGTGAGGTGACAGCACTACCTACTGCGCCACTGCGTCGCCCAAAAATTGAAGAATTAAATGTAAAATAACACTGTATAGTGTATCTTCATCGTATATGCACACAAATACAATTAATCTCTTGCCTAAATTCTTTAAAGTAGCTTGAAATGCTCACATAGTCGCATGATAAACTAATTGATAAATGTATGGTTCAAATTTGGAATGACTCAACAAATCATGTACGATTTGAACTGTGGTTCCTGTTCAATAATAACATCGTAACCCTGCGATGTGACTATTGAGGATACACATATTGAGATATTGATGCTAAAACGATATATTGTGCAGACCCAAATATATTGAGAGAATGTTCATTATAATTCAAATGTGCCATGTCCTATTTATTTAGCTGATTTATTTATGACTTTCTTTTTTTTTTTATCAGTAATTAAAAATAGTATATAGCAACATCATTTATAACATCAGCTTGTAGCAACAATCATTTGATGACATATTAAAAGGGTATAATTCACCCAAATCCGAAAATGCTGTCATCATTTACATTAGTCTTTACTTGTTCCAAACTTTTATGAGTTTCTTTATTCTTTAGAACAAAAAATAAGATATTTTAAAGAGCCATTGATTCTAAGGTATTTTTTTTTGTTTTGTTTTTTTATATAGAAGTCAATGGTTACCGAATGGGGAAACACGGTGGCTCAATGGTTAGCACTGTCACCTCACAGCAAGAAGGTCGCTGGTTCGAGTCCCGGCTGGGTCAGTTGGCATTCTGTGTGGAGTTTGCATGTTCTCCCCATGTTCGCGTGGGTTTCCTCTGGGTGCTCCGGTTTCCCCCATAGTCCAAAGACATGCAGTATAGGTGAATTGAACAAACTAAATTGGCCGTAGTGTATGTGTGTGAATGAGTGTGTATGGATGTTACTCAATACTGGGTTGCAGCTGGAAGGGCATCCTCTGTGTAAAACATATGCTGGAAATGTTGGCGGTTCATTCCGCTGTGGCGACCCTTGATGAATAAAGGGACTAAGCCGAAATAAAATTAATCAATGAATCAATGCTTAGCGAATTCTGTCTTTCTTCAAAATATCATATTTTGTGGTCAATGGAAGAAATAAACTCAAAAAGGAACCACTTGAGGGTGAATTAATAGTGAGTAAATTATTATTTTTTGATGAACTACCCCTTTAAAAGATCACATTAGGTTCCAAAATTAGGCTACTAGGCTGTATTAAATTATTGTTTACTATAGGTTTAAGTCATTTATTAGCAAGAGAATGTGAAACACCTGAAAATTGAGCATGATCTCTTAATGTTTAGTCTTTTAATTAGTAGATCAGAATAAGTTATTAGTTGAATTTTTATATATCTGTTATGGTGGGCTTTATTTCACCCATATTTTTCACATTATTCAACAGATTTTTTGAAAATGTAAGTAAACAACTTGCCTGTAACATCACTTCTGTGCATATTTACTCGCCTATGTAAATTTTATCTGATGCAGACTTTAAAACTGGACATTTTTGACTCTATAGGGCTAATGATAATTATTACACAGCCTCGATATTTCTACTCTAGACTGTAATTTTGGAAATTTCCAAGAACATGTTAAGAGAATCCTGTTTCTTCACAGCTTCTTTCACTACTCCTTCCTTTCCATCTCTCATTCCCTCTGTATTTTGTTATCTCTCCATCTCTTCTTTTCTTTCAGTGGGAATAATCCCCCCTACAGGAGACTTCAAAGAGCAGGCCAGGCAGGGACAGACTTAATTACCCGCTGCCTTAAAACTGATGCCAAATCAAAACTTGCTCTGGTCCATCTCTGTCCTGCCTTGGCAGGGCTAATTGTGGCCTTGGATTCTATTTTGGAGTTTTTTAATGGGGAAAAAAGTAACAATTAAATCAAAACAAAAAAATGTATAGGCAGCGCATCACACATCATTATGTGCCTACTGCTTTTGATAGTTTTTGAGGTCCTGCTTGATTTATGTGAATTTCTTTAGGTATTTCGCGGGGTCTTATAGCCTAATGTTTGACGTTTAAGTACAGTATGCAAAATATAACACCTCAGCAGCACCATTAGCTAACTCAGAAAAGCTGTGTGCCAGTGTTTTATTTGGACAGCCCTAAAAGTACTTTTCCCCCATGTTTTAATCTTACACAGAGGTAATCCAGCCTTTTTTTTTTTTTTTTTTTATCCCAGTGAAGTTTAAACTCCTTCGGAATGCCTGGAGGTTTCGATGGCTGGCCGAGGGAGAGCATTACGTCGGGGTATTTAACGCCGCGGAGAGTTGGATACGAGGCGGCTTAATGACGCCGCAGCAGTCGGGATGAACGCTAATTCACCGCCCAGGGCCGCGACGGATGGGGCACCTGCAGAGCCAGCCATCAGTCAGCTTAGCCACCCTCGACAGGTCCCGCGAGGAGCTCCGTATCCCCGCGACTCATGGAGCTTCGCCACTCTCCATAAAATGGCCTCATAATGACAGAGCAGCGCGTGAGGTAGTTACCATAGCGTCTTTTTGTTTTTCTTTTCAGTCCGACTAAACGCTCACCTTTGAATACGGTTTGCAACAAAAACACATCACGGGACGTTTTAGAAACAAACAAATTTGTTTATGTCTGCTAAAAAGTCTTGCGTTACCTTAAGAGTTCCCACACGATGCGAACACGGCTGGGAGTCAATTATGCTCGGTTATAGCGTCGTGTGTCAGGGACCTACAGTATTTGTTATAGCCTTTGAATGGTTTCAAATGTGCTTTTTTTAAAGCAGTGCCATAGAAGAACCATTTTGGTTCCTCAAAGAACCGTCTCTTAAAATGAACCATGCTATAAATAAAACCAACGTGGTAACAACAATTTAACTATGGTTTTTAACACTCCCTGCTGAAAAAAACAGCCTTAACTAGCCTAGGTGGGTTGGTTGGATTAAGCTGGTCCACCAGCCTGGTTTTAGAGGGATTTTTGTCCGTTTCCAGCCTACAGTAGACGTTGGTCAGGCTAGAAAATGACCAGCTAAAACCAGCAAAAACTAGCCTGGTTTAAGCTGGACATAACTGGTTTTGACTGGGCTCCCGGCCTGGCTAGGCTGGTCATCTCCCAGCCTGACCAGCTAAGACCAGGCTGGAAATGGCCAAAAACCCTCTAAAACCAGGCTGGTTGACCAGCTAAAACTAGCCAACCAGCCTAGGCTGGTTTAAGCAGTTTTTTCAGCAGGGCTATAATTTAACCATGGTATTTTTAGTAAAACAATTATTTATATAGGTTTATATATAGGTTTATATATACAGTCAAGCCTACAATTAATCATATAATTTCATAATTATATAGTTTACATTGCTTTGAGGTATTTTGCATGTATGCTGTGCTTTTATTTAGTAGTTTTATTTAAACTATTGAGTAGTTTTATTCAATCTTTGCATAAAAGATTTTTGCTGCCTGTTAAACTTTAATTTTTGACACAACTTAATTGTTTTATGTTTAATGCTCTTAAATTTGAAAAAACTATTAGGTTAACTTACAATTTGTGTTGGGACAACATTAATGAATTGTGTGAAATCCAGCAATTGTTGTAGTGTAGAGTTAGGATTTCCCTCCTTATGTCCCCAGCCACATATGGTTTTATTTATTCTCAGCGTTAAATATAAACATTAATGTACTCATGAAATGTGAAATAAAGAGTAAACAGTGGTAAAAAATTCTTGTTTTTTTATTCAAGACCTGCATACCAAAGTTGCCTCAGTCCAAACAAGGGGCATCTAATGCTTGGAAGAAATACGGGAGAGAAAAAAAAAAAAAGACTTAAATATACAGAGAAGGGCGGCTTTCAAAAACAACTAGCAAAACACAAGTGAACATAATAGTCAGTTTGAGATGAACGTACTGTATAAAGGAGTGGACAAACAGTCGCACAGAGCTCTCTGACTTCTACAGAGTGCCACATCTATTTTGAGATGCAGATACCAGAGGTTAATACATTCTGGGAAAGGGTTCAGAAGTGTACACGGTGGCTCAGGTTGACTGATTTGCGTCTGCATGAGTGTGGTCAGTTTTAGTAGCTCTTGATGACTTTAATTGTAGCCTTTGGTTGGAGGCAAAAAGCTTTGATGTGAATTGTGCACAACCAAAGAGAAGATCATATACAGCGAGGTTTGGCTCAGCTATCCTGTTACCTAGACATTTGAAAGTCCCATGTGTCGATTATTTTAGACATATTATGAGCGAGCCTGTTTCCTGTGGGTGTGTGTGTGTGTGTGTTTGTGAAAAGAGAGGGAGACTGAGAGAGAGAGAAAGACCTTCAAAATTTCCAGACCTTTTTCTTTACTTCCTGATCAGAAAATTGATGACACAGTAATGACTTGGACAAGTAAAAACATCTTGTGCTCTATTCTTCTCATGCTAAAAGACCTGAAATCTCCAGGTCCCAGAAATCAGGTATTATGCCCCCAGTGCTAGTCAGAACACACAAGTTAAAAGAAAAAAGGAAAAAAAAAAGAAGAATAAACAGTTCAAGAAAGAAAGAGAGAGAAAGAGAGAAAACAAAAAGTTCGGGCAAGCATATAAAATTATTTACAACCAAGATAAGAGTAAACAAAACATTTACTGTTGTATATGTAGCTACAGTAAAAGGTCAGACAACCTCTTAAACTCATCTGTACATTTTTAATTTCAATTTTTCACAATTGTATCCTGCCAAATGTGTGTACATATACAGTATATATTTATATATATACACACACACACATAAACACATCATAGTGCCTACACATGTATTTCATTCCAGCCATTTAGGAAATCCATTACTGAAGAAGATAGCAGAAAGATACACACGACGGGAACCTCAGTATTTGTCCTGTGATCATCTTTCCATAGATAAAAGTCGCTGGCCCCGTTACAGTTCTCTTTTATTCAATTAAATCTTTATTTACTCACATCCAAGGCAGAAAAGTTACTAAAACTCAAAGACTTTTACAGTTACAGTGACAAAACATTTTAAAGACCCACAATTTAAATTGGACTGTAAAAATGAAACTTTTTTTCTTGTTTAAAAAAAAAAAGGAAAAGATGGAAAGAAATGATAATTGGGGAAAAATATTTTTACTTTTCTTTGATTTTTTTTTTCTTTTTTTCTTTTATGTAAAATGCCCAGGCATTCTCCAATATTACAAATACTGGTATACTTTTACAGTAAACAAGAGAAATTTCTCATATATATATATATATATATATATATATATATATATATATATATATATATATATATATATATATATATATATATATATATATATATATATATATATATATATAAAATCCCATCACCAAAAACCAATATACACACGCCACTATGGCATTCAGAGAAACCTTATAAGCAAACTTGGAAAAAAATGAAAACCAAAAAATTCTTGTTTTAAAACACACATACACAGAAATATCATTTTACCCTTGTACTTGTTTCAATACTGTAAACGTATTTTAAGACAGAGTGCACTAAACGTTTTACTTTTTTTCTTCTTTTTTTTTTTTTTTCAAAGTTTCTGTAGTTCCTGATTTTTATCCAGTCTCTTCCTTGACTATTATTTGTAACAAAAAAAACCATCCATTATTTTCAAGGGATGCAGTCTTGTCCTGAAGTGAAAAATTGTACATATATATTTATTTATATATATATATTTGTCTATTGTGTGTGTTTTTGTGCACTTATATGTACATATGCATACATATATACACACATAGACACACATTAGTATTGTGCTGGCTACTTTTCATCTTAGTTCAACTGAAATGACCTACGTATCTGTTTTTATCCTTGCTCTTTTAGAAGCAGATTAAAACCACATGGACTTAATTTTTCAATTCTTTGCTTCACAAAAGTGTTGCATTTGTCTTACAAGACAATAAATAGGAAGATCAGTATTCAAGGCACACTCATGTCAAATTGAATGGCAGTACAAAAACTGTCCAAATAAATTAATTTCATTTTTATAGTGCCAGCATTGCGAAAGCCAAGCCTATCAACGCTGGCACTTCAATCTCAGATGCTCCCTCTAGCAAGGCCCAATAAATCCATTTTTGAACATAATTTCTTGCTCAGAAGCCGTTTTCGCCATTGTTTTCAAATATGTAAATCAACAAATAATAAAGTGCGGGTCAACTGCGAAGAGCTGTGTATGTTTACTTTTCTTCCTCTCTCTTTCTTTCTATTTCATTAGTTTGCTTCGCTCTTTTTCTTTATTTAAAAAAAGAAAGAAACCACGATATTCCCTCGCTTCAATCGTTTGCGCTGGTTAGGGCATCTTGTCGAAAGAAGGCTGTTTAACTGCCAATAAATCAGTTGGATAGAAGAGAAAAGAAAAGGGAAAATTCAGCTGTGCATTCTGTAAGCGTGTTGCTACTTCTGAGAATGCGTTCAACTACACATCACAGGAAGTCCTGAATGAGAGGAAAGAAAGAAAAAAATTGTCTTACTGTTTTAGCACACGCTCAACAGGTCATGACATACACTCTTTTACTGTGCAATTGACTAATCTGCATACCTGCTGATGGCTCTGACACACGGGACATGACCAGATTAACCAGACAAGTCAATATCATACACTAGAATCAGATTTTACTGTGCAGTATAAATTTGCTTCTCAAAATGATTGATAAATATATATTTATATATGTACAAAAATGCATAGGGCTGTTTCAAGTGATTTTAAAAAACATTGTAAGAGAATGAATTATAATTGGATCAATTCTAATCTAATCTGGTTAAAGTGGTGACTCCCTCAGGAACCGCAGACCCATAAATGAAACAACAGAACTGAACACAAAATATTACAAAAATGTCAGTCAATGGAAACAGAACAGTGGTGCTGCCTTGACTAATGTGCTTTTAGGTTTACTAACCCGAATTGGACTGTAAAGACCCTTCTCTCTCTTTCTCTTCCTGCTTGTGTGTGTGTGTGTGTGTGTGTATGTGTGTGTAAATCACTCTCCTAGTGTAAAACTGCTTCATCCTCTGGCCTAGATGTCTGTCACTTTAACTTAACAACGATGTAGTATGACAAGCCACTTTTATGTGAAGGATGGAGTTGATTCATGACGTTTAAGGGTGGTTGGCAGTGTAATATGAAGTGTGGAGACGAGGCGAGGGTTGTGAATGAGCTCAACCAGAGGACTGGACTGCTTTATCAGAGAAGACGGCTGAGATCAGATAGCAGACTTGGCAGAAGTAGCTATACAGCTCACCCTGAGTTGTTTTAAAGCCGTCTTCCTTCTATCACTATTGTGCTGTTCAGCGAAATCAAATGGGTTTGATTAAGTGCAGTGCCTTTGGAAAGGGTGCTGACGATTAAAAAACTCACTACTGAGACCTATGACTAGCGTTGTTTGGGCCGGTACTGGGTACCAATAAGCAGCTGCCTTCGCTTTAGTCTGGTTTAAAGTCTCCTCTCCTTGATTTCGAGTAGACAGAGGTTTTTCAGCCCCACAGTCCTCTTTAGATTTACTGTCAGAACTGATATTCAGTGCTACATTCCCAATTAGATTGACATGCTTCAGATCAGTTCGTGCTACAAGGTCTAAGGATTGTTGTCCGCTCATTTTGTAAGTATGAATATTAAGCAAAAAAAGAAAAATAAAGACTAATAGCTTTCTCAATTCAGCTTTCAAAATTTGAAGATTGAATGCGGCTTCTCTTCAAGAAATTACATGTGTAGCTTAAATAATCTACAACGTAAGCAGCGGCCTTAACGATACTCTGTTTTGCTAAAAACAAAGAAAAAAAATCTCTCAGGATGTCTTTTAGATTTAAAAAGAAAAATCTCAGCATTTGAAATAAATCATAAGATTATTGAATAAAAAATGATGAAATAAAAATTAACCTGCACATGCCAAAATATTTAAAAAATCCAATAAATACAGAAATTATTGCACAGTTAAAGGCTCCATTTAAAATATTGTCTAATGTATCCATTCATAGATATGCGGTTTATACCGTCTCCAAATTAACCCCCCGCCCCCCTCTCTCTTTTTTTTTTTGTTGCATTTTCCACTTCTTTAATGTCTTTATCGTTCTCAGATGGCAGTTTCTTAGGACAAAACTAACTCAAACCATTAACTTGAAAACAAACAAACAAGCAACCAAAAAACAACAACCGAACTAAACAAAAAACAGAGTATCCAGCTACCCCTTTTATAATCAAGGAATTGTGAGGCAAAATAGGAAATCTGGCTTAGCTTCTCTCTGCTTGTTCAATTTTGACCTCATTCGTCATCAAATGTTCCCCATGCCACTTTTTCATGTGTTTCTCAAGCGTGCTGTAGACGCTGAAGGGCATTTGGCAAATGTCACAGCGGTACACTTCCTTACCGAGCTGGCCGTGTGTCTTCATGTGGCGGGTGAGCTTGCTGCTCTGGGCGCAGGCGTAGTTACAAAGCTCACACTTGTAGGGCCTCTCGCCTGTGTGGCTGCGTCTGTGCACTGTCAGATTGCTACAGTTCTTGAACACCTTCCCACAGTACTCACAGGTGTCACTCCTCCGGCTCTCTTTCGAGCTAGGCCGGCCTGGTCCTGGCCCCCCACCCAGGTGCGGGGTGCTGCCTCCGCTAGCAGTACCACTGCGGCCGGAGAGGCCCCCGTCCAGCAGGTCCCCTGGCGGCGTAGAGAATCGCAAGCTTCCGTTCTCGGAGGAGTGTTCCGAGGAGGTGGCGAATGGAGATTGTCTGGAGTCGGTGAAGCCAAGGAAAGGATCTTTGATGAAGTGGCGGGATGCTGCATAGCCCACCAGCCACTGGGAGTAGACATTTTCAGATGGGATTAGGGGGGCTGGGGGTATGTCCAAATCCTTTTCGATTTTGATCCTCTTGTTAGAGGAGTTGGAGAGGCTGGGGCTGGTTATGGGAGTGGGTTTGCGGGGAAACAGGCCTGAGAAAGAGTCGCCTGAGCCACAGTTCCTTCCATTCACAGTTGCCCGCTCTACTTGGTCCATTTCCCCTACTACTGAATCGTCATCACCCACTTCCCTCTGCACTTCCGAGATCCTTTTGGAGAATGGAAGCCTTTTCCGATTGTCAACTATTAAGTTATTGTACTGCTGGATGGAGCTGAGCCCTACATTTTCCACCATCTTTCCTAACGAAAGGGTCTTTTCATCTGAAGGAGGCTTTGAGCCATTTTCCCTATTCCGACAGAATTCAGAGTCCATGCTGAAGTTTGACTCAGGCCTGCTCTCGTTTTCCAACTCCTCCTCCTCTTCCTCTTCCTCCTCCTCTTCGTTGTCTTGGAGCATGCCTTCGCCTTTGAAATCCCCATCCCGATTTTTTATACCCTCCCCAGTGACGTCACTAGTGCCTGGCTCAGGTGAGCTGGTGGTGGACAGGCCATCGTCAGAGCGCCCTGTCATGGAACCAGATTTGTGCATGTGGGTCTTCATGTGGCGTTTTAATTTGCTCGCTTGAGAACAAGCATGGTCACACAATTGGCACTTGTAAGGTTTCTCGCCTGTGTGGCTTCGCCGATGAACAACCAGATTACTCTGAAACTTGAAGGTCTTGCCACAGAACTCGCAGGATTTCGACTTGCCCTGTGTCTGTGGCGGGGTGGTGCTGTTAGGGGGCATGGGAGGCAGTGGAGGGGTGCTCAGAAAGGGTGATTTTGGGCTGGGCTGAAAGGGGTTGGGATTGAGAAGGCGATGCATAGGGTTAGCACGGCTAGGTGACAACGGTGGAGTGGAATTGTTGTTTCCAGCAAGCTCTCTCAATCGGCGGGAGAAATCCATGGACTGGGACTCCATGGCCATGGGTGTCATGCGCATCACTCTTTCGAAGGCACTGGGATGCTGGGAGATTAAACCCATTTCCTCTGCGCTAAGGCGTTCCAGGCGATGGGGATCTAAATGATGGCGTGGAGGGGGGCTGACAAAGGGAGGCGTATTGGGGATACGGCTTTCCACAAAGCCTGGTGGGGGCTCTCGCAGTAGAGGCCCAGTCATCCGTAGGAGGTGGAAGGGGTTGTTGTCCCCCAAAAAGTTGGTTAACGGGGACTGTGGTATAGATTCAGCACCAATTGGGGGAGGAATAGTGATCCGTGGTGTTAGGGAGGTATTCGATGAGTTGGTCTCTAGGTAGATGCGGATCCCATGTGTATTCTGAGCATGTTGCAGAAGGAACCAGGCGTTGGTAAAGGGTTGTTTGCACGTTGTGCATATGTAACTTGAAGGTTCATCTCTACCTGCAACCAAAGAAGAAAACAAAGATTTTTTTATTTCTCAATTTATAACCTCTGCAGGTAACACTTGTTTAATAATGAAAAAAGTTGAATCCTATTAAGTACTACACTAAAAATCAGATCTTGCTTGATGGAAAATGAGACATAGGGTCACAAATTATTACATGTTACAAAGAGAATACTTTGAGGTTTCTGACACATCCCGAAATTTGCCTTGTACTTTGGGCAATGGGTATTGTCATGCACCCATCATACTGCCACATGAACAGAGCAACTCATACTTAACGGAAATGTGACAAGTGCATTTCCATTCTGCTTCTTGAAGGGTTGGTGCTGTGGGAACATCGCATTCCTAATTTCAGCTTGTCTTTAATCTTTGCTTTTACAAACGGCTGACTCATTTTAGAAGCCCAACGCCAAGCAAGAACACTCTAAACTGGGAAACCCTCCAAGCTCCAAGACTGTCCTAGGATGCCAGAGTAATATGCTACCAAATTGGAAAAGTACAACTTAAACTGTGATATAGGGGACCCTCATCAGTATCAGACTAATAAACTTAAGTTGTCCCCTCAAAGAAAAGAATAAAAAAAATAAGAGAAGAGGGTCTGTGTTGGGGAAGGGGGAGGGGGAAGGGAGCACACATCAAGATAAATGGTTTCAAATAAAGAGTGAAAACACTGCCTGTGATTTAAGAGGCGGTGGGGAAAAAAGCACACCAGTCTGAATGTTAAAGTCTGTGGCATTTAAAACAGCTCAAGGGTATTATTTACTGTTCCATTAAGAATTTCTCAAGGTTGTTTTTCTTACTTCCCCTCACGTTTTTATCTTATTCTATAGTTACACTTCCTGGAAAGCCCCCTCTCCACTAATGACATCACAGTGAATCTTTGCTTTTCTGAGAGCAAGTTTGATTACAAAGGAAGAAATGGCTCACTCCTGAATTTATTGTGAATTTCTATGATAACAACTTTAGTCCATTTTCCACAGTCCCAATCATATAATTAAATAGCAGCAACTGAATGTGTGAAGAGTGTATACACTCTGGGTTCAGGTAAAGTGTGAACAGTATCAGTTCGTGGATCAGAGGATGTGTTAAAAAGTGGCTCCAGTGCTTGGTGCAGCTCTGGAGCTTTAACTACACATGACTAATTGATGCTACAACTTCACCGTTACATCGGTTCTGCCACGCAAAAGGGACTCATTACCATGGCAGCACAAACAAGCCAAGTGTACCGAGTATACAATGAAAAAAGATTCTAAACCATCTCTGCCGTACTCCTGGGGCACTGGTGTAAAAAAAAAAAAAATCTACAAAGTGGAAATGGTAATTGTGCACTAGGAAATGAGTTTCATTTATTTATTAAATGAAAGCTTGCTGTTCTGACCTAATGCAGCAATTTAGGATACGCAGGAAAACATATGCTGCAGTAATTGTTTGGGTATTTGATTTCTGGCTGTGCTTTGTGTACCTTTATGAGTGTTTTCATGTATATGTATGTGTGCGAGAGCGAGCGACTGCGGAGAGAACAATGGGGCGGCAGTCACACACAGGGCTTGGAGGAGCTGGGACTAGGAAGCCCTCATGGGTGTCTATTTCAATCATGGCCATTGTGAAGGATCAAAAAGAGCAGAGAGAATGAATGGTTAGTATCTGTTCTAGCATTCCTTTACATGCTGCCGAGGAGCAATGCTAAACAGAGGAGTGTGTTTTCATCTGAAAGAAACAGAGACAAGGGATTATACACACCAATAGCCTGAAGCTTCATCTTATTGGTATACTGCGATGTGATATTTCATCAAGGAATTTAAATAGTAGGCACACGAAAAATGTAAATTAGTAAAAAATGAGTAGTGCTATGCACACATTAAATTTTTAAAGGTGGCACATTAACAACATTTTCTTCTGCTTCAGATATCAAAGCATCCTTCTTTGCACAGAAAAATACCATAATCACTAGTTGAAGACCTGTTTGGGGTCTGAGACACCAGTGCCATTTAATTAGGGCTGGATGATATGGAAAAAATGCAATTTCGATAATTATTTTCCATATTGAACGACAACGACATACATCTCAATATAAGTTGGTAATACTTTCACATTTAAAAGAGTACCCCAACAATGACTGAAGCCACAAAAAGTAGAGGGTCCATTAAATGGCATGACATATTTTAGCTGATAGATTTTCAGTGACCGAAAATTCGGTACATCTCTAATATCAACACACTTTTAGATTCCCATTGTTGCACATTTCTGCAGTGTGATTGGCTCTTAGATATAGATTCAATATAGAGTAAAAAAGTCCAGAGCTTATCATTGTTATTGACATCAATTTTACCGCGATTCGATATGATACCGTTTATCGGCCCAGCACAACCTTCAACAACTTAAAAAATTGATTTTACATTTAAAAATGTATTTTTAATTATTTCTTTTTTCTGATCTTATCAAAATGTTATTTTAAACAAAATTGACATAAAAGATAATATCTTTTACTTTATTGAATGTTTAATTTCTATTAACTAGTTGAATGTCAATAAAATATTAAATAAAATTATATATGAATAAATACGATCACATCAATAAATACAAATAGTCATAAATAGTATTATGTTCTTCTAAAATGTGTGTGGTCAAAATGATACCAAATAAAATCTGTAATATTTCTAAAAATGTGCATATTTACTTTGTAATAAATCTAAATTAGTATTAATATACTGGGTTTGAATTACCTCAGAATAATTTAAAGTTGATTTCAATTTTATTATTACAATTTTCAGATAAACTATTTGAAATCCCAAAGTGAAAGCACAAACTGCTGTCAAAGAGCATGAGTGAGCTGATAAATGTGACGTAAACAAAGAAATGTTCAATCAATGTTCTTTTAAATGTTAAAGAACCTTCAAAAGATAAACATTTAAGCACTTAAGTGCATATTAAAAGATTCACTGGGCAAAAAGCAACATTCCCCATTAAATGTTATTATGTGGCTGATGTGCATTCATAAGAACATCTGTTTACCTCTACCCTTGTCCTGTAAAGCCTTTGACTTAATTACAGTGGACAGAGCGTAAGCTCCAGCACAATGGCCATCTTTCCCCCCCAGCACTTCAAGGCCCACATATATGCATACATGCATAAAAGCACACACACAATCCTCCAACCTCCTCTCGTTGTTTTATGGCAGATGCTTTAAGACTAATGCTCCATATAAAGGAGGCCTAGAAAACAAGTAGCGTCTGTGTTTACCAGGCACTGTCCTTTACCTCTGTGTGTGTGTGTGTGTGTGTGTGTGTGTGTGTGTGTGTGTGTGTGTGTGTGTGTGTGTGCGAGAGAACCTTTCTCTATGCTAACTACCGGGGCGTAAAACATAGGCTACTGTACTAGCTGATCCTCTCGCAGACAAACAGAAGTCATCAGGGGGCCGAATGTTCATTTCTGCCCCACAATTAAGACGAATCAATGGCCGCTGCCTGAAATGGTATTTGTGGCCGTGCTGAAGGGACTCGGGCGTGAGTTTATTGAGAAGTGTTCAGCGCCTGCACTCCCGAGGGGATTGGAGTCCGACGCAGATGGCAAATAAAGTATGCAGCCCGAGGCGAGAGCACATTATGCTAATTCTAATGTCAGCTGTACTTTAATATACAGCTCTATTTAATCACCCTATTATTTCACATTTCCATATGAAAAAAGGAAGAGAGGGGGAGAGAGGGAGAGAGAGAAAACCTGCAGCACTTCTCTTGCTACTAACACAAGGAGTGTGTTCAGGTTTAGGTGGATGTATCCCAGGATTCCGTGTCGGCGTGGGGCGCTGTAGCTGTTTGCTGTCAGGTTCTTTTATCAACACACGTTTGCACGTTTACAGCTAAAATAAATGATAATGAATCATGTGAACTTAAATATCTTTCGATATTTTAGAATTGCAAAAATCACGCATGAATATAATAATAACAACTAATGCAAGAATTCATAGTAAAGATTTTTTTACATTTGCATAAAAATAAAATAAAAAAAACTTGTAAATGTGTACAAAATATGTACATGCATGCAGGAATGATAAAATATTAAACATAATGACCATAATGTGACTTCCAAAATTTTAAATTGTATAATTTGTTGATTGGATTGTCAGGATTTATTTGGTGTTAATATTGATGGCTTTATTTCACACTTTGTCATTTATGTTTTATTTTTTTAAGTCTTGATTATATCAAAAAAATAGAGCCAAAAACACATAAACCACAAATTAATAAACATTTTAATTGCTTTCATAAATTACTACATAGCATACATCAATTAAAAAAATGAATTTGTGTTTTTATTACATGCACATTTACGCCTAGAATTACAAAAATAAACTAGATGTAACCTTTAGAATTGGAAATAGATTTCCACGCAGAGATATTTCTAAGTATCTTTTTTATTTTTGGTTGTAAAGAACATCTCAGATTTCTCTGATTTTGAAATGAAAGGCCAGAATAGCAGTCTGGCCAGTCTCCTGATAAGTTTGGAGTGATTAGTTTCTCATGCTGAGCACTGGCTGATTCTATTTTCAATTAGATATTCCCAACGAGGCCCAGCTGCCGGGCGGGAGAGGAGAACGAGGACGGTATTGTGTGAAAGTGTGTGTCATCGGCAGTATCAGTCGTGCATGCAGACCCCAATTCAATTAAAGAGAAATTATCACTAATAACAATCGTGGCTCTCCGCACACACCGACTTAAACAGCATGCAAATGGCGGGCTTTAAGACACATTAACCGAAAAATAAAAAGATGACAGTTAATAGGTTTCAGCGTCGCACTGAGAGGTACAATGAGCCACTTAAGCTTTCATCCTGAAAATGGAAAAAAAAATACAAGAGGAGTAAAAATGATTCGACATGCATTCTCTGTGCTTGATGTTTTATTTCACAGTTCACAGTCAGAGTCAAAAATTTAGTATGACGATTTATTTTGTCGTAAAAGTTAAAAGCAACAAGCCCGATGTTTGATTGTTAAGATGTGCTCAATGAATGGATTGTCTTTTGTTGTCCCCATCATTATCAATATTTAACATATAAATCCGCAGTCATGTTATTCTATAAATTAAATGCATAGAGAAAAAGAAACATAGTTAAAGAGAACTAAATACTTAATTTGGTCTATATTGTTACATACTGTCGTTTAAGTTATTTTGTTTGAAAGTGCAGGCTGAATGTATGTACAGTAGGAAAGTCAGAATTATTAGCCCCCCTGAGTTATTAGCCCCCCTGTTTATTTTTTTCCCCAATTTCTGTTTAACGGAGAGAAGATTTTTTCAACACATTTCTAAACATAATAGTTTCAATAACTCATTTCTAATAACTGATTTATTTTATCTTTGCCATGATGACAGTAAATAATATTTGACTAGATATGTTTCAAGACACTTCTATACAGCTTAAAGTGACATGTAAAGGCTTAACTAGGTTAATTAGGTTAACTAGGCAGGTTAGGGTAATTAGGCAAGTTATTGTATAATGATGGTTTGTTCTGTAGACTATTGGAAAAAAATTGCTTAAAGGGGCTAATAATTTTGACCTTAAAATGTTTTTAAAAAAATTTAAAACTGCTGTTATTCTAGCCGAAATAAAACAAATAAGACTTTCACCTGAAGAAAAAATATTATCAGACATACTGTGAAAATTCCTTGCTCTGTTAAACATCATTTGGGAAATATATTTAAACAAGAAAAAAAAAATCAAAGGGGGGCTAATAATTCTGACTTCAACTGTATGAGCGTTTACGTGATAGTAAACAAGACACAATCAAATTGTCTTACAAGGACAAAGGAGCAAAAAAAAAAATCTCCAGGAATTTGAGATTTGTGACACAATAAAGGCAGGTTATAAATTGACAGGGTTGTGGGAGAGAAGGGATATAGCATCTTTTAATGAGGTGCTCATTTGCTGACAGTGGTTTTCACTATAGGGACTTCATTTAGGCTGTCATTAAGTTATTATCTAGCGTAAAGAATTTTGCCGTCCTGTAAGTAGCGTGTTGGGTCTGGAAGCTTTTCTCTCTCTATTAGTGGAAGCGTGCCGCGCTGGCCTGGACGACTGCCTGTGTTTTGTTTGGCTGTGGTTCACACACAGCTTTGGCAGGGGGCTTCTTGGATGGCTTACAGAGGAAAGAGGGAAAAGCGCGCGCTCAAGAAAGAAAGGGAGAGCGAGAAACTAGCTCACTCGTGCACGGTAGCTTTTCTGAGCCCACGAGGGAGTCCGGTGTCCCATTTTCGGCATTTACAGTTACGCTATCCAAATTTCCAACAGAAACTACTGTCATAGTACAGTAAAGACAGATCCAGAGAGAGTCACGGCGCTGACCGAGACGCCTTTGAGACATAAGTGCTTCATCATGGCGGTCTGGAAACGCTTTTCAGCTTGAAACTAAAATAAAACGAAGCTGCTGAAAAGTGAAAAATTACTGTAATTGTTAATAAGAACAGGTTAAGGGTACTTGTGTAGAAAAAGCATTTAAGAGCACCTTGATGTGCTAAATTTGGCAGCTAGGAATTATGGGTGATTTCTTGGTAGAAGAGGAACATGGAAATCACACTCCAGAACATTTTTTATATGTATATATATATATATATATTCTTTAAAGATAAAATGCACATAAATCTGCTCCAATGATAAACACCCTGCTCCTATTACAGTGTTTTAGAGTAAGGTGCCAGGCTTTTAGGGAACCCCAGCCTCATGCGAACATCTTCTAAGATGTTTCTAATAAGCTTCACCTTTATTCCCAGAATGCTCTCCCACTTTTTTTTTATAATATTGATTAAGTGTAGTCTGGTCCTTAATGATAATTTAGAGGGACTAAACTCCGCAGGCCTCAGGATGACTATTCCGTTGAACGATTATTAGTGCGGACACCCTGCTCGAAAATTAAGTTAGATTCTCCTCGGATAGATATGCAGAGCGACGCATGTCCCATTAATTAGGACTCAAGCTGCTGTTTTGCAGAGCAGACACGGGTCTCGGGAAACATGGCGGCAGCCTTTTTCAAGCGTGGCGTCTGGCTGCAAAGCACCGCGCAGCTGAGTGTAAAGAATCGCCACACGTCTCTATTCAACCAGATGAGCACATCAAACAGAGATGCAATTGTGAGGCAAAATACTTGTCTGACTGAATCTACCGAGGGAGAGCAAGAGGGGAAAAAAAGAAGCAAATTGGAGTCCCTTGCGAAAAACGGGAAAATAATCCATGGATACATAAACGACACAGTACGTCACCTTACGGCAACCGCTATACAAACACAAAATGAGACTGTAAACATCAGTAGAACTAAGATGATGTTATGGCTGAAGGATTTCAACACTATGGATAGCCTCTTTTTGAGGAAGCCAGGGTGCGAGATAAGCCTGTAAATGAGGGCCGCGTGCATACAGTAACGCCTGGCTCTTGTTTGATGAATGCCATTGTACTGTAAGGAAGAGGTAGGTGGTGCAGACAGAGGAGGGAGAGCGAGAGAATGAGAGAGCCGCACAGCATTGTGGGTCTCCCCTGCTGTTCCTCCCTGGAGTACTGTGATGTGTGCTCTTCAAAAGGGCTCCTGTCACTGTCACTGCTTCATTTAAAGTCAGACTCCCCTGAATTTGCATCTTGCAACGTCTTACAGGACGTGCCATATGCCGTCCAAAAAAGACAATGCTCACAAATAAATTGGCATCCCCCCCCCCCTCCATCTCTCCCTGGCTCAGAAAAACAACATCTGAAGATGCGAGAGGATGTTGTTTTAAAGATGGCACACAACAAATCCAGCCAGCGTCTGTACCAAACCAAACAACAAAACATCACCTCAGGTTAGGAGAGAAAATCATTTGGTTTAAAAAAAAAAAAGAGAGAGAGAGATTTTTATAATGACTGTCTTTATATCCGTATGAGGTGTGAGCAGGAGAAGCTGGTTAACACCATTTCGCGGCTCAGATCTGAGAAGAAATATTCGGCGGTGTTAATTTAACCGGGTTTCCGTGTACCGGAATCCTCTCAGGAGCACACGCCGGCCCCGAGTGGAGACTTCATACCTCACAGCCCAGGCGGAAAGTGCAATAACGAATAAAAATGCTCATTACCGAATGATTTCAGTTTTCTCTATGATTCAATTTGCAGTAATTACTGTGGCCTGCGCTAATAAAAACTGCTACAAAACGCGAAGGTCAACTACCAGTTAGGCGTGTTCATTTTCATCTCAATGTATTCATCCTCGGCGCCTAATGGCCCAATTTTCTCCCCTCGCTCTTCAATAAATATTGCTGGAATTACAGGTTAAATAGCTAAATTAAATCATGGCTATTATGGAAGGCTGCACCAGTCAGTGAGGGAAACAGGTTTACCTCTGGATCTGCAATTGCTGGGGAAGTGCCAATCACTAGACAGTTTACGATTAATGTCAGCTGTGTCAAGGCCATCAAATTACAGCATTCATTCCCCGCTCAGCGCACAGTGTGCTATGAAATAGGAGAAATGTATGCAAATGCCTTATTAGGGCAAAATCAAAAGGGTATTTGTCATGCACTGGAGCAGATTAGGCTTTTAAAGAAAGTAGATGCCAGAAAACATCTGATCAGATTTTGAGGAGAAATTGTGTTAAGGTCAAGCTTTTAAATACTTCTCTCGAAGTTATTAGATTAACAGAAAAAAAGCCAAGACGATGACGGTTGAGATGCGCAGTGAAAGGTTTAATTGCCAGCCACCGGGTCTTGGAGGTGTTTTTTAATTGCTCGGGATGAATTTTGTTCCATCTGATTACCCAGCATACTCTAATGACCAGGGCTACTTATGACAACTGCAAGAGGTGCAGGCGGATATTGAGGCTGGGAGGTAATTTGTGTAATGACTGCAGAGACCGAGAGTGGAGAGCAACTGATTTGGTACCTTCATTCATCCTGGGCTTCCTGACTGGAGCACTAGGCAGTCTGTTTGTGAAGAGTACCCCTCATTATCCATCCTCTCGCCCCTTAACGTTTAATTAATATCTTAACCTTTGGAGTTATTTTGGGAGACTCTGTCTTTTCATGCTGAAGACGAGCAAAGGAAAGGAGAAAAAAAATTGGTCACATGGGACCGCAAATCCCACTTCAAAACTGGACATCCTGTTAACCAGGACTTACTCAGATAACCTTGGAATTTCCCGAGCGTTAGAAGTCTCCCTTTCTGAGCCCGAGTCATCTCTCTTTGAACTGCCTGGAGTTTTTCACACACTGGAGTTCTTAAATTATTAAGGTCAAGATTATATTCCTTGTATTTCATGGTACCTGCAGACTAGGCGGATTGAGCTCCTGCTAACAGAATGACTCTCTCCAGCGCTTCGCTGCATTAGCGTCTTCCTGTGAGAGGACTGAAAAACAAGAAACAGAGGGGAAAACACAAAAACAAGTAGTCCGTGTTGTGGATCAATAACTCAAAATGCCATGAAGTAGGCGGCACAGGACGAGAGAGTCCGCTGCGTGAGCTAGACTGGACCTGAGAGACTGAGCCAGACCTGACAGCCCGCTTCTGGGCCTGGGGTGTCGGAACGCTCCACATTTGATAGAGTCAATGTCACGACAAACTGATTTGCATTTAGAACAAAGATGACATGAGCCCTAGGCACGGGGTGCCTCCCTCCCGTCCGCCCAGCTTGTGGAAAGTTTCCTGACATTTCTTGCATTATTAAGCCCGGCGCTTCATTACCATGTGTGTGATCTGGGAGTCTCCCAGGCCTCTAATTCCTCACCTTGAATTGCTAATGTCTTGTTTATGACTATCATGGCAAATCGGAGGCAACAATTACATGCAAATCAGTCCCGGCGCATTGTGCTGCTGCGAACAAAGCTGTGGAGAGCCAGAGCAGCGCCTGCCCCCAGTTTCCCCCTCATACGGAGGAACGCTTCACGCATTTACGCATGTGACGTATTCTTGTAGGAAGAGCTACACCTGCTCTGAAAGCCAGCCTCAGAAAGGAGAAATAATCGTACTGCCGTAAAGAGCTTCAGCGTCCACAAAGTTACACATCTCAGAGCGTACACAGTGGGGACTGCACCGTCTGCCACAAAGACAGTGGGCAGATCTGAGGGGGAGAGATAGCATTCAGCACTGGAGCAGGGAATCATGGGTGATTTACTAAGTGTAAATGAGGCGAAGGAATCCAGAAGCAGCTGTTTTTTACAGCCTGCTTGACATACTAGTGCAGACCTGGACTGGACAGCGCACAGCCATTTCCCACAGCTAACATCTGCTTTACATTCTCTGCCTTCTATCTGCCAAATCCCCGACTGGACAGGTTGAGTTCAAGAGGATAAACACACTTCACCAGTTTGGACAAGGCTACTTCACTACTTTTCACCCACTTTTTCCTCCCTGTTTTTCCTTGATGTCACATCTTTCCTTTGTTTTATTTTGCCATTATCGGCTATGTAAAAGCCCCTAATAAATGCAAGACAGGAAATTATAAGAGAAACAAGGTCATTGCCATTTTTTAAATATATTTTGTATTAAATAAATACTATGAATATATAGGGAACCCCCCAAAAGCACTGCATAAGATTAGGCATGGGACGATTACCGTTTTCAAGGTATACCGCGTTTTGGAAAAGTCAAGGTTTTAAAACCACCAAAATTTTCTGTTATATCGTTCCTAAGTTATATGTAACATTATTTTGTTTAGTTTTTTAGGACAACAGTATCTCCAGCAGAGAAGGTGTCCAAAGATGCCGTTTTAAATTGTAAAGAAATCTGTGTTTTGGAAACTAGTGAAAACAGGAGAAGTCAATTATTCATTTGAATTATTTAGCCTGACATGTTTACTGTTCCAAAATATTTTAAACGTTTCTCAGAATAAAAATATATTGGCTGTGTCCAAAATCACCTACTACTCAGTAGATACTGCATTTGAACTTGAATTGACCGATAGAAAAGTACGTTCTCTATAAAGTATGAATGAGAGTAAAATGAATGAAGCTTGGATGTACAACATCCGGCATTTTACCATGATTATGTGACACACCCACTTCACTCCCCTTCATGAATTCTCTCATGGTGCATCATGAGATTGCTTATGCCGAGTTCAGACTGCATGATTTTAGCCCTGATTTTGACTTGCCAACAGGTTTTGAGAAATCTCCGACAAATGCCTGAAATCACAGGCAAATCGGTGCTCGTTCACATGACAATCACACAGTATGAACTATTAAGGACCCGATATGAGAGAATGAGTCGCCGACACCCGTGAGATATTTGGCATGCTAAATATCTGGATCTGTCTGCGATTCAAATCATGCCGTGTGAAATGAGTTCTGATTGAAAATAACATCTGCGATCACCTACAGCCAATGAGAGGGCAGCATTCACTAGTACAGGTACCTGCAGGCCAGCGGGAGGCTGGGGGAGAAGTTAAAAGCGCTCATTTTCAGCTTATTTGGACCCAAGAAATGGAGGAAAAACTAGTATAAATATGGCAGGAGCACTGTGTCTGTTTGACGTGTCATCTGATCAATATCACAATCAGGTCGAAAAGCAAAAACAAAGTTGAGGAGAGATTGTTAATTCTCTTCAAAAGCCAGGTGAGCAACACAAGTTTCTAAAACTAAAGCCTTCTTTTTCCATTATGTAGTTAATAACGAAAGATATTACATGACCTTGCGTTGTTTCCATGTCACTTCTCGCGTTTGTTTGGTTGTGAGATGCAGTTTAGACAAAGTTGTCTGTGATTCTTCCTATTTTAAAGTCATGCAGCGTGAACTCTCCTGTCGCCGATCCATCCTACAGTGTAAACACAGCACCGACAGAACGCTAACCCAGATAGTAATGCAGTGTGAAAACATCTGTGACACGACTACTTTGAAAATCATGCAGTCTGAACTCATCATTAGCATCTATCGGATGCGCACTTCTGAATCTCACCGGAAGTAGTAAGTCATCTGGGTACTTCTTCGATATCTATGAATTCGGACATACTCTGCTCGCATACTGTTTTTAGCATACTATTTAGTATTGAAGTATGACATTTGGGATGCAGTCTTTGTGTTCAATTCAGAAAAAAGTTCTTGTTTTTTTGCCCAGACATTTAAAGATAATCTATTTTAGAACAGTTTAGATCACAATACAGTGATACCGTGATATTTTTATCCAAGGTTATCATACCGTAAGAATCTTATACCGGCCCATGCCTACGTAAGATACAAAGTCTTGCTGTTATGGATAGCATCTTGAATGTGTGTATTTTTTTTAGCTGCTTATATATATATATATATATATATATATAAGAACGAAATATATATATACATAAAAACGAAATACACTTGCATTGTTATCTTATGCAATGTTGCAAAAGTTTATATCTTTTTCAAGTATTTTTTTTTAGATATTTTAACTAAAAAGTTATAATCTTTTATAACTTAAGAAAAATGGCCATTGTCATGCACTAGATTTTATTGTTGTTGTTGCAAGTATTGGATCTACTTTAACATAAAAGTCTGAGTTTGTTACTAAGAGAGTTCTCAAAAGCACTCACCATAAGTGATTAGCCATTTCAACCCGTGCTTAAGGTGGAGCGCAGAGCCCTTACAAAATGCCAAAACCTCTACTCCCATAAACCAACACGAACGTCCATTATCCTGTCATAATTTCACGCAAAGGATGTTATTTATATTCATCTCTGACAGGAAAAGTGCGTGACCGTGAGAACTGACATTTATATGACTGTCTGTGTTAAAGCTTTTCCCCTGACTGACAAAGACTTGCTCTCCTCTCCTCTTGCGGAGCAAAATCCGGGTGCGTGTGGCAGCGCTGCGGCCCATCTCCTCACGTGAGATTAGGGGAGGCAGGGATTAGGCAGGTCGGGAGGGGGTACGGAGCTGAAGGGTTACTGGCATTATTTCTTATGAATTTAAACGAACGCTGAGCAGCTTAGTAAAATCAGAATGAATTAAATTCATTAACTCACCCAGTGACAGCAAAGTGGAAAGGCGGAGAGAAGAATTTACAATTTCTCTCCAATGAGGTCATGTCATTCCAAAACAGGCCAGAGGTACTGAAGATAGGCAGGGAGCGTGTGCAAACGTGTGCGTGTAGGTCAAAACTTTGAACATTGTGTCAGAAAACCGTGGCTCGCTGGGTCACTGTCAAGCAGAGGGAGCTAGAGGAGAACAGAAGGTCTCATCTCCCTTCATCCTCTCTGCGGACGGGGGAAAGGTGGATGTCAAACTGTCATTACCAGTCCACTGGATTTACTCCCTCTGGAGAACATCAGCTTTTAAATAAGGCTTTAAAATTACCATAAGTGTGCAAGTGTGGCCGTGTGTGTGCGACAGTGTGAAAAAGGTAGATGCTTTCAGTACTTTCTGGATGAGGAACCCGAGCTAATGCGGAAGGCCTATGTCAGCAGCTCTGTGTATGAAAGCCTGTGTCATGTTAACAAATTAAAAGGATTAGAGGTGAATGGGACAGACATGGCTTAACATCGGCATCAGGCTGGTCAGCACTGGGATGAAGGGGGAAGCGAGGAAGTGGGCAGCGTTTAGATGAATTTGGGGGGTGGGGGCAATCTGAACCCCCTAATCCTGCTACACAGGTCTTAAGTAGCACAAGCGTCACCTGTCTGCTTGTACAGTACCTGCCTCAGAATGCAGAGTTTAGAACATACTGTAGAGTAACTGCATGTAGGTAATGTCACAAAGCAAACTAATGTAAGGAAGAAGTACTAACAGAGTGACTTGCTGCCGGGTATTGAGGTGGAATTTGCATTGAACAAGCTGAATTAGTTGAGTGACTGGAAAATCTATTTATTTTAGGGATGTCCAGATCCAATCACGTGATCAGAAATCCGTGAATTAAATAAAAAATAAGGAACATCCTGGATCTGTTTTTTCACTCTTCTTTATTATTTTTTATGTATTATAGAAGTATCGGATCGGCTTTCGGTATCAATAGATACTCAAAGTCAAATGACTCGGACTCGAGGATAAAAAAACCTGATCCGGACATCCCTAATTTATTCCTTTTAAAAACCAACAAAGCTAATTCGTTGTGAAAAATAAAGTATTCCTCAAATGGCAATTCTTCCTGTTTGTTACCTCAATTCAAATGCAGGAATATAAACAGCATCCTCAATTCAATTCTGAATGGCACACAACCCTGGGCGTTAAATCAAACAAAACATCACAAGTGACTGGCAAGGTAATTACGGATAATCTCATCCATTTAGTGAGTATTAACAATTTTAATAATTGTTAAATCATGGGCTAAATGTTTAAAGCGTGGATGTTTGTTTTGTTGCCACTCATGCCATGATTTTGTCTAATCGGGCACGTACCATGTTTTTTTGCATCAGTGCCATGACTGGTGCTTCCACTGTGAATGCACCATAAGCCTGATTTGCACGGGACTACAAACCAACAGATTTTTGGACAGCCTCTTCAGTCTGCCCCCATGCCAGAGTGAGAGGGTCCAAAGTGTACAGGCCCAAGAGGGAGCATCCCCACATGATATGCCTCTTTTTATTGGCTCACAACTCTCTCTTTCTCTAGCTTTCTATGATGTAACCAGTCTCCAGTCTTTTGGGATCTACACAAAGACCTGCAAAAGAATTACATTTTAAGATCGGTTGCTAGTTTAAACGCATAATTTATTATTCTTTTTTTATTTATCCAAATTAATGGACTGCATAAAGACAGGGGACAGCCAGGGCTGTTGGACCTCAGAAAATACTGAAAACACACAAAACGCACAAACTTATGACCTGTGCGAGAGGAGTGTAAGGCTTGCTTTAACAAGTGCAAAATAAATTGTCGGACTTATATTTGGGACAAATGAATAAAAGTGAACCCCTGAACTACAAAAAATATTCTAGGTTGTTTTATAGAACTAAAAATGGAACTACTGTGCTACATTTTCCATAGATAAATCCTCAAATTACAAATTACCATTGCGAGTTTACCTCTTTACTGACTCTTTTAGTTGTTAGACTAATGTGTGAGGAAGGTGACTCAAACATCTGCCTTACTGATTGGTCTGTGGACTCTCAAACATGTTTACATTTGGCCTCAGTAGTAGGTGTAAAAATGTCTCCCACAACAGAACAAACATTTGGTTTTGGCTTGTGGTTGGGCATCTTTATTTACCCAGAAGTTAGGTGCAGAGATGCCAGCTTAAGAGAAATTCAAGGTTTTGTGGGGTGCATGAAGACAGGTGATGCTAGCATCCTAAAAATAAGCAGGATATCTTATGAAGCACATTCACACTCTAACAGCACCTAAATCCATTCTTACCTTCAAAAAAAACTGATGACTTTTTAAGAGCATTTGCCTCAATACTTTGCCCATTTTCTGATGATGGGGGAAAAAGGTAAAAAGAAAATGATTTGAGAAATGTTCAATATTTACAATATTTATGAAGATTTTTTTACTAATATCTTTATTGATATTTACAAATGCCAATAGGTTTGGTCAAGTAGAGCTTATGTTAGGGTGGGTCTGAAGTAGGACTGGGCAATATGGCAAAAATGCAATCTCGATAATTATTTTCCATATTAAACGATAAATGTTTTGAATGCTTCCTGATTTTAAAAAGAGTACCCCAACAATAACTGAAGCCAAAAAAATTAAAGGGGTCCATTAAATGGCATAACATATTTTCGGCCGATAAACTTTCGGTGGCCGAAAATTTGGTACATCTCTAATATCAACACACTTTTAGATTCGCATTGTTGCATATTTCTGCTGCGTGATTGGCTTTTAGATCAACATAAAGTAAATAAGTCAAGAGCTTATCATTGTTATTGACAAATTTTATCACAATTCGATATATCATTTATCGGCCCAGCCCTAGTCTGAAGCTACTAAATTTAAAGGCGTTGTAAAATATTTCATTTCCTATTCTCACAGTAACATCTGATTATCATTATTTATTTAATCAGACAATTTTGAGGAACTGTATTCTGTAATTTAAGTGTTAGAAAATCCAGAACAGGAGATATAAATTAGAGCACCTTTAAAAACCATTAGCAGTCAATAAGTATGTCCTCCTAAGTGTATCAACAAACCAGCAAGTGTGTTTATGTGGTTGCAAAGGCAGCGTCCATGTGCTCTGGCCGAGGTCTCTGTGTTTACACTGCTGAGACAGAGAGAACCTAAGCGCGGTGTCCTGGAAGAGCAGATTCAGACCAGACATGGGTTAGAATGGGAATCCAGGGGCTGGAGAAAGGGGGAGGATGTGTGTCCTACATCATAACGGCCCTTATAAGGGCCTGATCACACGCAAGCTGCACCTGATGGACTGCATCAAGACTGTTGGACCTCAGGAATACTGAAAACACACATTTATAAATACACAAACACATGACCTGTGTGAGAGGTGCTTCCTATCATCAGGCAGTCAGGAGTGTGAAAGGCTCGCTTTAACAAGCACCTGTAAAATGTAATCAGGCATACCAAATGCACCCAATAATCGCGCCAGCCATTGTGTCCCAGCCCACTCTGTACTTGAGACAAGGGAGGAATGGCTAGCAATAATGTACTAATTGCTTAAGCACTTGATTTCCGTGGCGCTCAGTCGCAATGCAACTGAAAATAAATGTTATTTTAGAGTAACACACACAAAAAAAGTAACTAAAGCTTTTCTGCTTGAAATATTTAAATCACTGAGCCAGAACAAACATGAAGGATGATGTAGCAGCAATTAGCAAACAAAACACAGAGGTTTGTGTGCTGACAGGCCAAGTTTTTTTGTTTTTAAATGCACACTCAAAGGGGGCCAGGTCTGCCTTACCCAGGCAATGTTTGGGATCCCTGTCTGGAGAGCATTCAGCTAGACAAAATAATAAGAGAAATTGTGTGCTCCAGTCAGCATAAACAAGGTACCCCTCCCCGTCAGCACAAAGAAAACATTTTCTCATAGGATGATTACAACCGCGAGTCGAAGTTGTAAAATGGCCTCAATGTCAAAGAGATGATGATGATGATGATCACATGACTCTCAGCGGCATGAACCCTGGCATGCTCAGTGTGTCAAACCACATGCTTGGAAATACTCTTTGGGAGTGCGAATTTAACTCTTTGCGACCAATTTTTTCCTTGACAACAAAAATAAATGTCTCAAAATTGCAAGCATGATTACAGGAGCCATGAGCTGCTCTCCTTCTGTTTAATTCCCAAGTGAAAATGGGGGCTGGAAAAAAAGAAGAAAAAGAAAAAAAAAACGTAAGAAAAGAGCACAGCAGAAAGTAATGCTGGAAAAAACATGTCAGAGACTGTAAATGGAGGAAAGGGTGGTGGTAGTGGGGGGTATGGCATTCACACAGTACGCCTGTCTCCAGTATAACTGAAACCAGGCCCTCTCCTATAACCAGTCCAATCTGTTTTCATTTGCCAGAAACAGAGCTCTTCGAACGCCCCCTGCTCTCCTCCCAAAACCTGGTCCTCAGCGAAGGAAGTGCTTTAAATATCAACTCCTCACTTGTGCGACCACTGACACTCTAGGACCTGAATTCAAAGGAACCGTGGAGATGTACCTGTTATATTTACTAATAGTACTATGAGACCTTGAGATCCTGGATGGATGACATCGTTCTAAATCTGTATGACTTATTTTGTCAGACAGCAAATATTTTGTAAAATAAAAAAGGGTATATCGCACCCTGCTGACTTTCATTTAATTGACAAACTGCTGGAACAACCTTCCCTTCATGGTTGGATCCATTAGAAATTAGCCTCCGCTATAAAAAATTTAGATTGATTAACATGGTTTAGCTGGTTGTTAACTTTAGACCATCTTGGAAACCAGCTGGTCTTCAAATCTCACAAAGGCCAACATACTTACATATATAAACAATATACTTGTTTTTTAGATTGAAGAAATTAGTATATAAAAGTAGATGAAGTGTGGATTTCATTTAAACCAGCTAAAACATTTAACCAGGTTGCCTCAGTCCATGCCATCAAGGAGAGCTGGAACAGAGACAGTCTGACACTAGAAAACTGGAAAATGCTCACTGTCAAAGAGAGCAATGGTTCCTGGCACTGCCTTGGTGGAGAGGGGGAAAATGAACTTCAAAAAAAATTGCATTAGCAGAGCTATTCATTTCATTTGAGAAAATTTGCATCACTGCCTGGGAACCATGTCAATGTAAGAGCCAAAACGGACTGTCTTCCCTTGATTCCAGCTCTCTTATGGTTGAGCATGGCCCTGAAATAATGTCAAAGTGTCTCAAACACCCAGAGAGGGCTGCAAGAAAAGAGACAGAGAAAAAAGGGCATTGTGTAAACTGAAAGGATAATGATTCATTCTCTTTTAGTCTACATCAACCGGAAATTACTAAACCCAAGCTTTTTCTGCCAGTGAAACCCTCAGATTTTAGAAGGGGATCCTAAATTATTGCTTGGGCAAGTTATTGATCATGAGCGAAGACTTGTGCGGTCCGCTGCAGAGTCCTGCAGTGGTACAGGAGGAGCACAGAGCAGAGGCCAGGCGGGTCTTTGGAGCCCAAGCAGTGAGGAAAGATGGGGGCCTGTGTGAGTGAATTAATTACACGTGCATTTTTGGATGGCGTATACCATAATGAGCCCCAGCTGGGCCAGGCATCCAACTCCCTTTAAATGTAACTATAAAAAGCTGGGCATTCAGCAATCCCTTCACAAAGAGAGCAGGGCACTATAAAAGGTCCCTGTGATGTGTGTGCAGAAATGTGCAGGGGGCAGGCAGGGAGTCGTGCCAGCTGGGAAGGCCAGGCGCACATTTTAGACCTCAAGGGTTGATAGCACAGACAACACTGGCTTGATGAAGGCACTCAAAACCATGGGTCAGATGATAAGGTGTTGATGGTTTGTGAATCAACACCAAAAACTGATTAACAAGGAAATGCATTGCAATGTAATCGTGAAATAAGTAGGAGAACATTAAATAAAAGAGCTGCTTAGATTTACAGACCAACTTCACACCACTCATTTCACACCTCAGGTTTAAACAGGGTTGATTGATATCAGTAGGCTACCATCTAAGGATGAGGCCGATTACCTTCCGCTTTATTTCAGCTTTGCTGATTAACTTTAATGATGCTCATTTAGCCTTGCGATTCTTATCTGATTTCTGGGCCCAACTGAGCAGAAAGAGACAGAGAAAGAGGAGATCTGTTAGTGCCATTGTGGAAACCAATGTTTGGAATAGCAAAAAGAGAGAAAAAGTTGACTCTCCAGCTCCAATTAAACTGGGCTGATGCACTGGCCTCCGTTTAATTTAATTTCACATGCTACCTCTCACTTTCAAATTAGGCAGATGGCCAAAGTTCCGCCAGAGGCAAAATTCCACATGGCTTCCTCTTCCAACAACAGGGGCCACAGACTGTGGACGAAGCGACACTCCCAGCCGGGGGTCTACAGATCTCTTCCGACCAAGACGTGGCCACCTGGGACACAAGAAAAATCTACACATAAAGACGCGGCATAGAGACTTACCCATGGAGGTAAGTGAACAGGGTGGCCTGACACAACAACTGCCCACATGTGAATAATGCCTTCTAAAGAAAACTGGCCTAATTAAGAGGCTAGAGAGGGTAACTAAACAAAAGAGGCTCAATTACCTGAAAGATATGCCTTTCATCTTCATTTTTTCCTTCAAGTCATGCCAGGTGCATTAACACCTTTCTATACAGACAACAGGGGTGCCATCTTAAAATAACAAGACTCTTCTCTCTACTCCACTCAACCGCCACAAGCAATTTCACTGGATTAACCGGCGGGTTTCTCTGGTGATTTTGAGTGCTGAAGAAAGTGATTTATTTTCCTGCTTCTAATCAGAAGGACGTGTATTAAAGCACAATAAGTGACTGCTGTTGGCTTGGGTCCAGCATTGTTTACAACTAAAAGGTCCTTGAGCTAGCAAATGAATTAGCTTGCCAATGGGTGGTTTTGGCCTTTCAACAGGTTGCAACAACAGCGGCTTTTGTCAGAGATATGAAATTATCAGACAGGCACAGCTATTTGTCGATTTTTGAAGAGTTCAAAAATGTATACATTTGATCCTATGCACAGCAAACGATAGAATAGACAGCCATGTTGTTTTTAACAAATTAAAAGGGGCTACTGTTTTCATGCCATTTCGAAGGGAATAATTTGAAGGATTTTGTCGAGCTTATTGTGTTTCGATAAAGGCAGATGTTTGATTAAATGCAATAGCCTGAGCCTCTGATGAGTAATAGGGGGGAATGCGGTGCTTGGTGAAAGCAGACACTTGCTCTAGTTTCACCACGCTGCCACCCAGACAGTCCCGCGTGTAGAGTAAATAGAAAAGTAACACCAGAATTCACCCACAGAAGAACAAAATAAACCCTCGAAAGCTTCATGTGCCAAACATAAACAGAGACGGAAAGTTTGGAACCGGTTGCACTCACTGAACGCCAATAGGTTCGTCATGGTGAAAAGCAAGGGAAAGGGTTAACCTGAGATGGTCTCATGGGACGATCGACCGATGCCAGCGCGTGATCCCCTACTCCAGCCAACACTTTGATAGAGCGCTTTCTCTAAACTCCACAGACGAGAGCAATTACTGTAAGAGAAGCATGATTATAGGTCTGCCATATCCACACAGGCCTGGCATTTTGCTGCTTTACATGCCGGGGGTTTCAAAAGAAGAAAGACAGAGGACAGTATAAAGCAAGGGGGAAAAAAGGAAGGGGGGGTGGTATGGAGACCCCAGGGAACAAATATCAATATTGCAGGATGCATTTCAGCTTAAAGCAGCTAGAGCCATCACTCTGGCTGGGTGGAATGTCTAGGGCCTGCTCTGCGACCGTTAGCATGTGAAATTGGGTAGACTTAAAACCCCCTAAACAAGGGGATCAACACGCATTCGTCAAGCTGTGCCGCCCGCCCTCGCACACCAGCGCACGCAATCTCCATAGAGCTCTCTGGTCCTTCCGAATGTACTCCGCCACGCTTGCTACCTTCAACAGTGACAAACAGCCCCTCCGTAGACTGTCACCAGGCTTTAATTTCACTCTTAAAAGCTTCTCCCCCACCTCTCGGCATGATCCACAAACTTTGTATTATTCAACCGCTGGCCCCTAATCCTCCCGAGCTAACAGAGGGAAAAATTAGCTTTTGTTAAGTGGTGATTTCTCCTGCTAAATGGCAACACCCTTTTGTGGGAAATATTCCAGGCTTGAGAGGCTTCATTAGACGGTTCGGATTTAAACCGGCAAGATGGACTAATTCCCTCAGACGCGCCATGTCAAAAAGCCTGAACGGCCCAGGAGAATGTGCAAACGCTGGGAGGAACCTGCGCTAACCTGGTAATCCCATCCTGTCCACTGCTTTCTACACCCGCCCCATTGTTTGCGGCGCCAATCCACTTTTGCCAAAGCGGCTTTAGAGGGAGGTATACAGGGACTGCCATCTAGGCCTGCTTAGACCCAGCCTGAGGGGCTTACAATACGCTCTCGTCCCCAGCATCTCCCCCGCTTTACAAATTCAAATCTTCATGGAGACTAGTTCACAAAACAAACACTGTCAGTTTGATGGAGCTTCTGTAACGATATGCAAAAGGCGAGTCGGGAAGGTGCTCAGGTTTTCTGAATAGCGCCACAGCTTTCAAGACCTGCAGGAGGAGGACTGGGCTAAACAAATGAAGATAAATAAGAAATTCCACCAAATACATTGTTGGTTTAGAGAAGTGGCTTCAACTCGAAAATCTTAAGAGGATTTAAAAGCTGTTGGTTACCTTGAATAATTCCGCACGAGCGATGCTGGAGAAATCTGTGTGAAGTGCACATCTCTGCTGACAATAAAAGAAATGGAAAAATAAATAAAACAAAGGCCAGCATGAGGGCGAAAGCCACCAGCGTGTGCACAGAGCTTTGCCAGCGTTCACAGTCCAAATTAGTGACAAGTTTATTCCCTGCCTGTGGTCGGGAGAGACTAAAATCCCGCCATACAACAGCCACAAAGTGGCACAGGGACTGTTTGATGTCTTCATGTGGGATATAGTAACCTCTTAAAGCTTGTACGCAGTCCAGAGCACACAAGATTACACTCTCACAATTACAGTAGGAGGGCATTGTTTACTTCTTTACAGATCACTGGAAAACCTGCCTGCTAGAAAAGCAATAAATGGCACATTTTTGAAGGATGCTGATTTCAGATATCAATGCAAATAAGTAGAATAAAAATAAATAAAAAATTAAATCACATTTTTTAAAAGTTTGCTAAGAGGAACTTAGATTTTTTTTTCTTTTTTTGTTCTTTCAAAAACTTATAAAAAGCCTTTTTAGGGTTATATACCTTATAGACAGACAAATTGTTGGCACATTTCATATTTAGCTAATGTATTATAATTAATGTTTTAACATTTGTGGACACACATATATCCCCAAATATATATATATTTATCTGATTCGTTTAGATCAAATAAATAATTATATAATGTTTCTCTCTGTCATTCAGTGCACGCGGTCTCAGCTGCGAAGCCAAGCAAAAGTAAATCAGGCTTAAAATAAAAATTATTGGGTTCGGCTTAAAAAGCGAAACCAAAAGCCGAATCCTGGACATTTTCAGAGACTTAGAAAACCCGAACGAACAAATTTTTAAGTCTCAAAAAGGCGCATCTCTGTGGGTCTCTGCAGAGCATGTGAGATTGTCTGTGAGAGTGTTGACAATTCTTGCACACACACAACGAGAAGTAGGGAACTTGTAGGGCGAGAGAAGATTATCCGCTGGTTAATCAATCTCGGATGTTTGGCTATTCGGCAGATACAAAAAAAAGTTTAAAAGGATAGTAATAATAAACAAATTAAATGTCACCAAATATACTTGGGCGGCCGTTAATATACCTGGGCGCCCTGCCTAAGTAAAGTCTATGTGTGGGAACTGATTTGTAAATATATCCCCAAATATATATGTCCTCTATATATATGTCCTATATATATATATATATATATATATATATATATATATATATATATATATATATATATATAATTTTTTATTTTTTTTTTTTTAGGCATGGGTCGATAACTGTTTAAGGTATACCATGTTTTGGAAAAATCAAGGTTTTAAAACCAAAATACTGTTTTACCGTTCCCACGGTATATGTAAGGTTTTTTTTTACATTTTCTTTCCGGTTTTTAGGACAACAGTATCTCCAGCAGAAAAGATATCCAAAGATGCTTTTTTAAATTAATGAAATCTGTGTTTTTGAAACTAATGAAAACAGCAGAAGTCAATGATTCATTTGAATTATTTAGCCTGACATGTTTACTGTTCCAAAATATTTTAAATGTTTCTCAAAATAATAAAAAAAAAAATATATTGTGTTCAATGGTGACAGTTTAAACATTTAAAAAGACATTTAAAAAGAATATATATTAAAGTAATAATTGCAATATTATGAAACCTTGATATTTTTATCCAAGGTTATCATAGCTTCAGAATATTATACCGGCCCATGCCTAATGTATTTATATATATTAGGCATATTACTGGGTGATCCAGCCAATAGCAGAATAGCAACTGCTGAGAAGGTGGGGATAAAGATGGTAAGGCCCCATCTGATTGGTCAAATTCAGATAAACAACCACTGCATAAATTAAGTGCAATGCATCCCACATGTCTGTGATGCATATAATCCATATACTATTGTTGTAATAACTATATATTGTGCAGCCCTAATTTGAAATACAATTCAGTCTGCCTGTAAAGTCAGTTCAACTTCCTGTGAGGTTTGTCCAATTGAAATCAAATCCAAATGATTCAATGAAAGGGAGCCAGTTTTTAAATTCTGAATTTGGCTCAACTCTGCTTTCCTAAATTAATGAATTATGATTTCTGATAGAATTAATTTAAAAATATATGTCTGTTGTGCAATTTAGTTACTTGAAGAAATCCCTCTCTCTGATGTTTAAGGTCTCATCTGATGCATGTAACACGGGCGTAATGATTGACTTGCTATGATTACGCTGCCCTTGAGGGTTTAGTGGTGTTGTAGGTTTTTCTCGGCCATTATCACAACACTGATGGCACACATGGCAGCATTTAGAAAGCGCCAGGCTTCAGGTATGCCAGAGCCGTCACACACTCTGTTCATTGCAGCATAGCGCTCATATGCTGAGCGTCTGTTGGCTCAAAACACATCTCTTTGTTTTGGATCCAGCCCCAGAATCCTCATGCTGGTAAAAGTTGTGTTTAATTCTGTCGCTATATCAAAATGACAAGGAGACCACCGGTTTCAGAAAAAAAGGAAATGAGGGAAAGAAACACACATGCACACTTTTTAGTTTTGCTAGCAATGGGCATTTACTCATATACACACAAACACACACACAAACACACACACACACAGTGTCGTGTGATGCCTTTGCCAAACCACAAGCGAGGGGCCAAAATTCCATAGGCAAATGCTTGAACCCAGCAGGGCTTTGACAAAGGGAAAAGAAAAATCAGTGGAAAGGTAACGTTAGTGAAAAGTGTACAAATTGATGTGCTTAAATTAAGGCAAAGCCCCAAGGATTGAATAAACGGAGCTCATTTCAAAGGTAGAATACGAAATTACTAAAAATACCCACACATACAACAGACACTGCATTTAGAAACACCAGGGCTGTAATGAGGAAAAGATCACACAAACCAACACCAAGTAAACTGTGAAAAGAAAGTGAATGGTAAACATGTTACTTAATTGCACACTAGAAATAAGACGGATTAAACCAATCAGGTGAGAGACTAAAGAAAGGAGGGAGGGGGGAAAATGAGCAAGATCTGGAACAAAATGAAAATTAAGAAGGTAAACGATCCCATTTTTTCTTCTATTCTCCCAACGTCCTCCATTCAGACGGTAAAGACACAGAAGCCCTCTATTTCATAGAAGAGTCGTCTTGTTTAGAAATAAATAGGCCAAACAATAGATTTGAAATGGCTGTCTGCCGTTCAGGGGCTGTTTTCTTCTGCCTGCTTTATGACGTTTCATTACATAGAAAGCCGTTTAAATGACTGCTCTTTTTCTTAGACCAATTACAGGAGATATCTAAGACAACAGCAAGAGAGCGATGCGATAAAGAGGACCGCACAAACACACAAATGTGCCATCTCCTCTTTCTCTCCGGTACATCCGACGCCATCTCCTCCTGACCCCCCCCCCCCAACCTAAAACACAAACACACACACACAAATCCCCACATCCACAAGCGCTACCGCCACCAATCACAGCCCTGACGCCAGGACATCAATTCTCGCAAGTCGCAGAAAATTACCATGCATGAATGCAAAAAAGCCTGATCAGGAGTAATTAACACGGCTTCATATGCAAATTTTATTAATGCAGAACTACAAAGTCATTATGCAAATGCAACTTTCGTCAAGCCTCTTGACAAATATTCAGAGCTCCAGCCAAAGAACAGGTTTTTCTCCCTCTCTCTCGCTCGCTCTCGGTTTCTCTCTCTCTCTCTCTCTCTGACTTTTTTTCCAAGGCACAGAGAATGTATAACAAGTATGTTAAGTTATTTCGAACTTAGGAAATCTTTTTTTTATATTCTTATGGAAGTTTAAATCTTAGCAGTAAGGCGATGATGGCCAGGCATCCGCAATTAAAAAGCTGGCTCTTGGTAATGACTGTTTGGCTTTGGAGCGAGGTAATGAACCTGTAATTCTGGGGGAAGCGTGGGGGGGGGGGATGCGGATATGAATATGCATGAGGCTCACTGCCTTTGATGATTAAAGAAAATTTTAATATTTAAATGAGTGCATGCAAAGTGATTAACTGAAAAAAGCAACGAGGCAAAAATCTGAAAAGGATTTCAAGATGCTGAGAAGAACATGGATGCAGCTTTCCTTTTTTATGGTCTATTAATGACTAAAACTGTTTTCTCTCATTCTTTCACTCTCTCTCTCTCTTTCGGCTTCTCGTTCCTCCTGGCTTTTCCTGTTCTTGCCGTGGCTGGACACGACCCAAATGCAAGGATTTGGATGGCATTTCAAAAGCCAAGTAAAGGTAGCACTTCCCTGAATTTTGAAGAAGTGGATTAAACACACAGGAGGGAAGAAATTAAAGTCTGGTTCACCAAAGGGGACGACTTTAACAGCATGTAAGGCCGTCTCATAACTACAGAGGATGGTTTGACATGAGTCGCAGAGGGACACGTAATCAACAACCGATTAACCAGACACTCTACTTTTAAGGCCTCAAAACACAAGCTCTAAATATATAATCCAACACATTTTGCAAGCTTAATTAAATGTCGCTCTTAAGCTATTTATTGCTTATTATGCTATTTAAGTAGGAAAATATTGTTTTAATGCAAATTTGCAAATCATACAAATGGTTTCTTTTGAAAAGTTTAAAAGATACATCTATACTGAAAAAAATATGTCTGCAAATTTGTTGCAACAATTTATTTGTGTTGAAATTAAACAAATACAATTTTTGTAATGTTGAACCTAATTTGTTTGTTTAAATTCAGCCCAGATAAATTGTTTACAGCCACTTAACTTAAAAAAACCTAGTAAATCCAAGGAATCATCTTTGAATAATTGTTTTCAGTGTATATATATATACATTCTAAAAACCTCAATGCCACATTCAAACTGTGAAAATAGTGTTGTGCTTCTGAACTTTTCCAAAGGCAAATGGGGCTAGTGCAGACTTTAAAGGGAGTGGGGGCGGCAGAGAGGAATAGAAAACTAAAAAAAATAATGGGCAATTATAACTTCAAAACTGCCACTTGGTGGAGCATTTCAGGGTCTATTGAAACAACTTATGAAGTAAAACAAGAAGACCAGCATGAGAAGTCTAGCAACATATTAACCCTTGTATATCCATATATTTTTGTTTGATCATTTTATTCACATTTTGGCAGTTTTAATGTAGACAGCACAAAATTTAGCTAAATAAAGTGAACTTTATTGATATTATAATATTCCAAACATTATGTCCCATCATAAATCTATTCAACGCTAGGTAAGGCATCAAAGTACAAATTTGCTTTACAGGTCAACATACTATTTATATGCATATATCGACAGAAAATAAATGTTTTTTCTGCTTTCCTCATATTGCAAAATGTTTTACACTTTCACTGACATATATATTCCCTAGGTGTATTAATATTTTTGGGCTTGACTGTATACAATATATATTATATTGACCTTATTCTTCAATGCGGAAGTTCGCCCGTTTTTGCGATTGTTTTAGAACTTCCGATTCAGCTGCCTATGGGAGAACATATCATTTTAATTTATAAAATTTATCAAATATTAACATATAAAAATGAATGGAAGTGAATGAGACCGGAAGTCTCGAACCAAAATAATTCAAATGGCTGCGCCCGCTCGTCCGCAAAGAATAAGGTGAATATAGTGTATGTATATATAAATATATATACATGCAGTTCTCAACAAAACTGAGTATACCCCATTTTGCAAATGAATATTTCCTATTAATTCATCAGTAAATATATGTCATATTTTGGTGCATTTGAACAAAACAGATTTATTAAACAGATATATTTATTAAAATAATATTTTTGTCACCAATCATCTTTAGAAATAGAACGATAATACAATTAAATTCATGCAAAATAATGGAAAACAAAATTACAAACTACAAAATTTCAACAAAATTTTTCGTTTTTCTTGAATTTTGCTCTTTTTAAAATCTTTGTTTAATATTTTTCCCTAACATATAAATTTGGGTGTACTAGTTTTGGACCATTATCATAAGTAATTTTGTCAGATTAGCTCCAGATTTGGCTTCAGTACTGACTAATCTAATGTATATGCACACATATATTGTAAAGCTTCCTATAGAAAATAATAATTTAAATGAGAAATTTGTTTGTGGTGTACTTATATATGCTGAGCACTGTATGTATGTATGTATGTATGTATGTATATATAGTATGTATGTATGTATTATGTATGTATATATATATGTATATATATATATATATATATATATATATATATATATATATATATATATATATATATATATATATATATATATATATATCACTGAAGGTGTAAAAGATATTAAAATATAATACTTTTATGATGATTTTTAAAATTGTCTCCTATGTGTAACTTTCAAATTGATGGAGGTTGACAAGGGTTAAATCAAACATGCATCTGTCTGTGAACATTGATTCAGGCATTGCCTCTGCAACAGGGCAGGCCTTCTCCTCTGCCAAGCCTTTGTGAATCTTAATTGAAAAAATGGCATGTGTGTCATATTATGGCAGCATGTTTTCGATATCTCTGCGCCTGTGTTGTGTCATTATTTATTGAAGAGCCCTCCCAGTGTATATGTTGATTCTGAGAGAGGGACATGTACTCTCTATTGAGATGTTCAGCGCAGCGAGGGACGATCCAAATATCTGTTTATTCTGGGCTGCGCTTGTTCATCTCTGCTGCGCTGAAAATAAGAAAAATATACCATCTGATGTACTCAGAATTCAGTCTGCCTCCTCACAATGTTAAACATCTAATGGGCAGCGCAATCCCACTCTGTAAATATTGAATTCAGACAGTACATTAGAGAAAATATGAACTGTAGATGCAAAATAGACTAAACCATACTAGACGATGAGGCCTACACCCTACATACAGTAGTTACCCTAATAACATACAAAGATTGAATCTAAAAAAAAATGTTTGCATTCAAAACAAAGCACATCATGTGGTGTTACAAAGCTGGCGGATCATGCCGGAAACACACCGCTGCAAGTCAAACTCCGAAACAAATCTTTCTGGGCAAACCCTCAAATAGGTAGGAAGTGAGGGCAGGTAACAGGAGACGGCTGGTCGAGTGCAGTATCATTGAAGCCAGTTTTTCAAAGCATTAAGAGCTCTCAGAGGAGAGATGCACCACAGTCTCGCTGCTAATATACAACCACCACACTGTATTACTCACAAATAAAATATTATTAATAAGTAATCTGCTTTTTAAGTCGTGATGTAAGGAATAACGTTTCCAGGTCCAAGTCGATATTCATTTGAATTAAGAACATATTTGTTTATGACCACTTTTTAGTCATATCTCACATTAAAGTGAATTTTATATACAAAATCATGGTGTACATGACAGTCTTTGGACATGCTGCATCACAAATACCAATGTTTTAACAATTGATAAAAAATAAATCACTTTCTGGTCATTGATATTTATATTGCAATCGTGATTTTCGAAAGTAATACATGACTTTATAAACGTTTATTATTACCATTTGTTGAGTCTCCCCATACAGTTTGATATAGCACTTGGACCCAGAAGCTGCTTCACGTGATGTCACACTTCTAGATTCAGCTTTAAAATGCAACTAGGTTATGACTACTCATTTAAACTAATTAGGTTCATTTGCCCATTTTGAACCTCATTTTGAAAATGAATAGTTTTATCCATTTCTCAGTGAATATAGGCAATGTATTTTGGTGGATTTAAACAAAACAGATTTATGAAACAGACATATTTATTAAAATAATATTTTAGTCACCAAACATATTTAGAAATTGAAAGATAATACAATTAAATTCAAGCAAAATATTGCAAAAAATAAATTACAACCTACAAAATTTCAACTCCTCTTAATTTTTCCTCTTTCATAATTGTGTATTTAATATTTTTCCATAACATATAAATTTGGGTGTACTAGTTTTTGGAACGTTATCGTAAGTTACTTTGTTAGATAAGCTCCAGATTTGGCTTCAGTACTGACTAATCTAATGTATATGCACAAATATAATATTGCATAGCTTCCTATTAAAAATAGGAATTTAAAAGATAGACTTGTGAGGGGTGTACTTATATATGCTGAGCACTGTACATAATAAATCACTTTATAAACAATTATTATTACCATTTGTTGAATCTCCATACAGTTTGATAGAGCGCTTGGACCCGGAAGCTGCTTTGCATGACATCACACCTAACAAGCGGATACCAAAAATGATTTTACAGTGCAATTTAAATTACAAAAATAAATAATATGGCCTTCTAACACTAGATTAATTTATGAGACGCTAGTATTCAGCTTTAAGTGCAACTAGTTTATGACTACTCATTTAAACTAATTAGGTTAATTTAATAAGTTAGGTTGATTAGGCAAGTCATTGGCAACAGTGGTTCGTTCTGTAGCCAATCAAAAAATAATAATCTCTTAAGGGGGCTAAAATATTGATTCTAAATATTATCTTTTAAAAAATAATTTTATTCCAATCAAAATTACAAGAAATAATTTCTCCAGTAGAATTTCTTTTTAATAGAAAATGCTGTGAAAATGTTAATGAAACATTACTTTTGTTTAATATTAAACACTTTTGCTCAAGTAAACATTACTTGTGAAATATTTGAAGCATTAGTAAAATTTTAATCAATTAATATACAGCTGAATATACTTCCTGTGAAATTTGACTTCTATTTCAAATATTTCCTAAGTGATGTTTTATTATTATTATAAAAATTTATTATTTATTATTATCATTTTCACAGTATTTTTCCTATTTTTTGTCTTCTGGAGAAAGACATACAGTGCTCAGCATAATTGAGTACACACCATTTTGAAAATGATTTTTTTTTTATCAATTTCGCACTGAATAAAGACATTGTATTTTGGTGGATTTAAGCAAAACAGATTTATTAAAATAATATTTTAGTCTCCAAACATATTTAGAAATTGAAAGATAATACAATTAAATTCAAGCAAAATATTGCAAAAAAATTACAACCTACAAAATTGTTCATTTCATTTCAGTTTTTGCTTCTCTTGATTTTTCCTCTTTTTTAAAATTTGTATTTAATATTTTTCTATAACATAAATTTGGGTGTATTAGTTTTTGGACCGTTATGGTAAGTTATTTTGTTAGATAAGCTTCAGATTTGGCTTCAGTACTGACTAATCTAATGTATGTGCACAAATATAATACTGTATAGCTTCCTATTAAATATATGAATTTACAAGATAGATTTGTGATGGACGTACTTATATATGCTCAGCACCGTAGATGGATTGTGAAGTAAAAATGTTCAGTTATTGGATGTCAGGTAATATAACGTGATTGGTATTGAGCTGGTCATATTATCACCAAATGCCATCCCTCATGATGTGAAAATAAAATTTTGATTGATAAGACTGGGGTCTATTTTACATATACCCATACATAATACAATTTTTAATGAACTACAAAAAAAGCTGACACATTTAATTACCATTCAGGATGAATCTGTGACCATCAAATCTGATGAAACTGAGGGTGTCAGGGCCCTGAACATCAAGTGTTTTGGATTTGCATAACACCTACAAACGGCTCTGGCACTAGACGGCATTAATGGCAGGTGCGGCTCCGAAGCGTCAGGAGCCCCTCGGTGTGATCGCTCTCAAGGAGACGCGGGGCGAGAGAGGAAAGTGTTTGAGGTAAATTTCTTTATAAATATAGCATGTCTCATGAAATATTCACTGCGACGATCTGGTGAGCCAAGGGTCAGAAATAAGTCCCCCTGTCGCAGCACTTGTTAGACGTGTAAAGCTGTGTGAGTGCTGAGATGGAGAGAGAGTGAAACGCTGACAGAAACAGAGGCCAGCAGAAGACACGTCCACCATCTCAGCACGTGAATGAGTGCTAACAGACGTGGAATGCTGTGAAGTTTTGCACTGAGGACTAATGTAGCACTATGGCAATTCGTAACTATGTTTTTATTAATAAAATATAATAATACGCAGTATTGGTTTTTCTTTTTCAATTAAAATATTGATAAAAAAAATGGCTTTATCACTGCAAATTTTCGAGTCTAAATTAAAGACTCATCTATTTTCCAGGTCATTTGAAACATAAGTCCGTTCCTCGGGGGACCAACAGTTTCGTTTTTAATCCTGTTCAATGTGGTCAACTGTGGTAGCATCTCTTAACTAGGCGGAATTATTTAAAGGGTCCATTTTTTATTATCTTTTTTTTTTACTTTTAGGTAGGCTACTGAAACCTTTCTGTGTAATCTATTTTACATTTACATTTTATTTTACATGTTCTATGCTCTCTTTTACATCACATTATTGTTGTTTTGTTTATTATGTCTGTACTGTTTGTCTGTATCTTCTCTGTAAAGCACTTTGTGGCCGTTTGGAAATGTGCTATATAAATAAATTGAACTTGAACTTCATTATATATTCTTCAAAACTGTTCATTTATAATATTTCATTACTGGTTTGTAGATATTTTCAAAACTTGTATTATATTTTCTGTTCTTTTCAGGTTTTTTTTTGCCATATATTGCCTATTTTGTTTTGTTTATTTATATTAATTATTAAATGTTACTTTTCCACCAGTGTAAAAATAATGACATTGACACAGTGTGACTTACAGTGACTTACATTTTCCAAAAATAGCAATTTTGCCTGAACTTTTCAACATTTTCATTATTTAATTCTTATTTGGACAAATTAAATGACTAATTAATAAATAATCAAATTATCCTAAATCTTTTTTTTCATCTTTGAGGTTTTTTGTGCACTTTATTTTTTAAAGATGTTCATCAACTGTGACAACAGTGTATATTTGCATACAAAATTCCTCTTTCTAACATCTATTTGCATACTGAAATGTGATTTGTCTAACTTATTTTTGTTACCTTGAAAGTCAGTCATCATAACACAAGTAAATAAATAAATAAAAGTCCCTGTTGTTAATCTAATGCTTTAAACTGGCCACGTTAAACAAATTACTGCAACTAAATATATAACGAAAATCAAAACCCTTTAGGAAATGGTTGCTTCCTATTTGCCACTGGTATTTGGATGCTGATATTTAAGCTAACCTCAAATGCAACATTGGTTTTGAAAGGTTCATGGCTGCATCACCACACAAGCACACCAACAAGAGCTTGATTACAACCAACACCAAACTCTCGCAAAACTAAGCCTTTATTTAAGCTCTTTATGTACACCCCGACTAATTCTGTGTTCTTGAAAAACCAAAGACATATCCACCCCTATTGGATACAGGAGAGCATCACTATATGCACAAATTTCACATCTGATCACTTATATGTGATATAAATCAGGGGCAGAGAAATCAAAAACATATTTAACAGTCTAAAAAGAGAGTCCGATTGATAGCTAAGATTGAAATAGTTTTGATTATTCTGGCTACATTTGGGCCTGTCTGCAAAATTCACATAATTTATGCATAACATCATCCTATAATCCTTTTGTTTCAGGTTCACAAGATCATATTAAATCATTGCTCTTTAATTAAAGCATCCTCGCGACAAATGGTTTCAGCACAATGCACCACGGTTCATATCACCTCTATCTGAGATCTATAATTAAATAACAAGTACCATTAAATGCCTGGCCAGCTTCAGCAGGCTAAGCCATCTAAATGCATTAAGGGGTGGTAAATGTCTTATTTATTTGTTTATTTATGTATGCATTTTGCATTTGGAGCACTTAATGGTGCACAGTGGCAACTAAGTCGGCCATCTCAGGGCCTAATTTCTCAGTGCCACTGAACTGTTTTAACCGAGCTGTGTGACACGAGAGGGGCTCTAGTGGCTTGTGCACGCAAACCAACCCTCCCTGTGCCCCCAGCAGCAGCTCCTATCGCCCGAGGGTATGCAGAATGTCATATTTTATTTAATTAGGGCTATTAAATATAATTAAATTCCGCTGAAACTTAAGACGGCTAAGTGGCAATACAATACGGTGCTGAGCGAGCCTGTGTCCTGCTGATATTTATGCAAGAAATATTGAATTCAGCCCTCAAGTGGTTCCTCTTCAATGGCTGTCCCGTATTGTCATAGATAACGTTGACTTTTTCATACACACTAATAGAGAAAAAAAAAGCCACTGGGAGAATTATCGCTAAAAGCAATTTCAGTAATCAGAATAGTTTATCACAGGGTCTTTTTCAACTGATTACGGGGTTTCTGGAGCAAAGCTCACAATGTTTAGTTATCATTATGGAGTCTCTGGAGAGCGTTTACGCATGTGACTTAATGAAGTTGCCACACCTCAGCCAAAAAAAAACAAAAAATCATTTGGATGATTTTTTTTATAAAGACTCGTAATAAAGCAGAAGATATGAGCCGTGATATTGGGACTGATAATGGGAATATATCTCAGAATCAAACATGAAAGGAAAGGGCTGAATTAACAGGATAAATTGGCATTGATGGTTACAAGAACCTTTTACTTGCATCAAATTTTTTAATTACACAAAATGTTCTGAAAAGGGGGTGAAAAAAAAGGATTTATTGTATTATGAAAATGTTCTTCACACCATGAAAGACATGGTTCTTAGAAGAAATTGTTTGGTTCCCCAGAGAACCTTTTAGTGAAAAGTTCTTCAATGGCTACAATGTAAAAATGTTTTGTTTCAAAGGCGAATTAAGTGGTGGGGTTTACTGCATTACCTGGGTCGACATTAAAGAGCCCCTATTAGGGGTTTTTGAAAATGACCTTCCATGCAGTGTGTAACACAGCACTAAGTGAATGAAAATATTCAGCTGAGGTTTAAATCTGAAAGTGCACCGTGTTTAAAACTATTGATTCTTTAACAAAACAGTCGACTCAGAGTCAAATAAATGAATCGAGATTGGATCTTTTGCTTGAACGCGTCAACGTCAGTACGGTACATCACCAAATGTGAAGTGCCGGTTCCGGTAAAACGTGAACATGCCTTTCCCTTCAGACAACAGCAGAGCGCGGAGGATCACAGGACTGATCATGATGCAAAGACTATGATCACTGACATATAGAGATTCGGCTGCGGGCAATAAAGGGTTAAAGTTCATTTTTACAACAACACCACAGTATTGCCAACCTAGTGCTGTGTTTGTTCCTGTCATTTTTCTGATGATTGATACAATAACCTAATCTACAACTGCAACCATCAGCTGTTCCTACACACAAGCGGCGCGTTCAGGGGTGGACTTAGGGATTTGGGGGCCCTAAACGATTCCTGGTATGGGGTCCAAGCATTGAAAGTCAACACACTCTCTTTCTCTATAGATATTTTTTCTCTGTAGATTTGTTTTGTAGTTTTGTAAATAAACTGCATGTTAAAATATATATTAAGTCGAACTTTTATCTTCATGCAAAATTAAATGCTATAAATTCACAAATAAAAGAAATCACAAACTAACCATGTACAATTAATTAGCCATATTTGTGATTAGATTAGATTATTTGCATTGCAGTATACGTACGGAACATTCCACTATTCACGGGGGCCACTGATTTAAAAAAAAGAAGTAATAACGTTAAAATCTTAATGGTTATAGACAGATTTTACAACATACTGTATGATAGAAAATTTAGAAAAACTATATGATAGTCTTCTTGGCATTGATGTGGGCCCCCTAATTCCCTGGGGCCCTAAGCGGCTACTTACCTCGCTTATTGGTTAAGTCCGCCCCTGGGCGCAGTCAATTTTCAAAATAGTTTGCCACTGTGGATGAATACTGTGGATGAATACTGAGTGTGTGTCGTTGTTATTATTGGGGTTAGATTTAAGAGTAGAGTAATATGCTGGTGTTTAACTGCATTGCTTTATTGCATTCCTACATGGGGCTCTCACATACTCTATGTGCTACTTCATCACCGTGGTGGGCGTTTCTCTCTGTCTCCAACTGAACGCAGTCGACCAATCACAACAGACTGGGTCATTGGTCCAATCAGCGCAGATTAGCTTCGTGTTAAGGAGAGGTTTGGAAACAAATGAATCGCTGAACGAATCATATGGGAATCATTGGGTTAATGAGATAAAAATAAATGCATATTATAAGACAATGAGAGTGTTTTTTGACCTCGCATGCATATCAGCTTGTTGTTGGAGACCACCAAAACCAAAAATTGACCTTTTATAACACAAAATAGGGGTTCTTTAAATGAAGAGATCAAAATACACTCGAACACACAACAAAAAAGATCTGGAAGCGCAGGGTCTCTTGCTTTAATAATGTTGGTCTGATCAGAGGAACCTTATTGAAGGATCCAGAAGTGATGTTCCTCATCAGCATCTCTACCGCTTTCTCAAGCTCTCTTTCATTTTTCCACTTGAAGCTGGCAGATGGATATATTATAGTAGAAAAAAAATGAAAAATGATCTATACAAGAGCACCACTGCTATTTTCAAGGCGGAGTGGTTGAGTGTTTTTTTTTTTTTTTTTTGCGTGTCATTTTCTGTTTCACGTTGAGAACAAATGGAACGGGAAAGGTTTAGCATAAAAGAATACTTTAACCTGCTGGGAGGCAATTATGAATACAAGGCAGCCTGTGAGTGTTTAGCCGCATGCTCAAGCTGACATTCAAGCGTCTTAATCACTTTCAGAGGATGTTTCATCTGCTGTTATATTCTTCTCCTAGAACTGCCTTCCTCTACACCCCTGAATTAATGAAAGGTGTAAAATTTACTCTCGCTAAATGCAATATGATTTACAAAGGCAAATGTTCACCTTTCATTTAATATACCGTTTTTCAAAATCTGAAGTTTAAATGAGATTAAAACTACTTTTCAGTGCTGATTTTGGCACAAAGGTGGGTCGAGATGAAGAGAGATTTTGTATGGCATTGACTGAAATAACATTAGCTGGGTAATCACTATTTTATTTTTAATTCTCACAGGAAAATGTGTGATGTTTTTCCTTTTTTTCTTAGACACACAAAGTAATGTTTTGTTTAAATTTAAGAAAAAGGGAACTTTGTTGAGAGCAATAAATCTATCTATTCAGAGTTTACATGAAAAAACGAACACAGCCTGTACTGGTGACTTTTCATCCAAATGTAAAATAAAAAAGTTGTCATTTAGGGATATTTTGTACAAAATAACAGAAATTGTGTCATGTTTTTGGGCATGTCTATGATCATTTTTAGACAACACAATATCAATGTTTTAACTTCAGAAGATTAGGTGGAATAACCCTGATTTTTCATCACAACAAACTGATAGTCATTCAGTTGTCATCAATCGGTCTATGAATGTTTTAATGTTATAATTGTACTGTATATATTTATTACAAAAGTATTTAAAAAGATTACAAAGCATATACAAGTACACCCCTTACAAATCTATCTTTTAAATATCTATCATATTTTTAATAGGAAGCTATACAATATTATATTTGTGCATATACATTAGATACATTAGATTAGTCAATACTGAAGCCAAATCTGGAGCTTTTCTAACAAAATAACTTACGATAACTCTCCAAAAACTAGTACACCCAAATTTATATGTTATAGAAAAATATTAAATACACATTTAAAAAAAGAGGAAAAATCAAGAGAAGCAAAAAAAGTAAAAAGATTTAGTTGAAATTTTGTAGGTTGTCATTTTTATTGATATATTTCGCTTGAAATTAATTGTATTATTGTTCAATTTCTAATTATGTTTGGTGACTAAAATATTATTTTATTAAATATATTTGATTAATAAATCTGTTTTGCTTAAATCCACCAAAATACATTGCTTTTATTCACTGAGAAATGCATACAAATATTCATTTTAAAAATAGGGTGTACTCAATTATGCTGAGCATTGTTTCATCAGCAAGTGACACTGACTTAAATAATTATATAACACCGTTAAACTATAAGAGTAAAATTTGACTCTTGTTGATGTACAGTAAACAATGTTACATTACTGTTGCTTTACTGTAAATAATGACTAATCTAATTTATGCTTGTTTATCTTTACTCTTGAACACATATAAACCTCTAAAATATCTTAAAGAAAAAAATCATTGTCTTATTTTCATGTTTTGTCACTGCACTTGTTTAAAAAAAACTCTTAAATATACATAAATGATAACATTAAAACATGAATGATTAATTTGTTTACAAAGTGTGTATACTATATATTGTTGGTGTTTTAAAAACAGATAACTGTACCCTGACCTAATGTTTCATTTTGCTTAGTGAATTGTACATCTGGCAAAGCACATGATTAGCAGTCAGTCTTTAAAAAGGAAACATTGATGACGAACTGTAGTGGAACAGTTTGCGCGTAACAGTGTGGACGCTTCTTGCATCATATTTCACAACTGACGCCAACACTCTTTCTCGGTGCGAGCAGCCAGTCAGTCAGTCTGGGAGTGAAGTCTGCCTGCATCATGTGAGGTACTGAGTAATTTAGCAGCGGCCTCATTATTACAGACATTTAAATACACGAGGCATTGTGGTGGCACGGAATAAATTGTCTCGGATGCCGCGGGTAACTTTCGCAAATAAGGATTGTGAGGCATTAAAAAAAACGACGTTATTAAAAACCGAGGCAGTGTCATAAGCCGCTCCCCTGCGTTTCCCCCGGTAACTTTGTCCAACCTAGAATATTATTTTATGAGACCCATTTCCCAAGATCCCTCCGGCTTCTTTGTGAAGGACTTGACTGCGCTGTTTTGTAAGATAACTGGGAGACTTCTCTCCCTACAGCTGGACTAAACTAAACTGCCTCTTTACCCCTATTCAATAGGAAACTCACTCTTTTAATCCTACTCTATTTCTTTCTCTCTCTCGCTCTCTCTCTCTTTTTTTTTTGGAGCATTTGAATTTTAATGAGCTTTTCACCTTTTAAGCAGATGGCTCAGGCTGGATTTCTCCATGAAAGTAGGGTGAGTTCTCTGTCACGTCTTGCACAATTTGTTTCAACTACCAGAGTCCTTCAGGGGGTTTTAGGGCTTTGAGTCAGTAATGTGATGTTTCACTTTGCACGGCGTAGGCTCCCCTAATGAAATCAGCTGAAGGAAAAACAATCTCTCTTGAGGCTCGCAGATGAGCGGTATCACAATCACTACAGGACGCCCAGAGTCCTACCGAGGTAAATGAGTGCGTGTCTCCCTTTGTCTGCAACTCTGCAGGCTCTAAGTGTATGTTTGCGCACTTCAAGTATTAGAAAACAGGCTGGCGCGAGAAAGTGTGTGAGTTCATTAGCGCCAGCTTGCTCGAAACTTTTCTGGAGAAGAGTTTGACCTACCTGCCAGGCCACTTTCTTGCTTGGGGCAAATTCCTTTTGGGGGCGTCAACAGTCTCTCGTCCTCCTCTTCAGGTGTCACCTGGATTCCGATTTCGACCGGTTCCACCACTTTCCTCAGCTCGGTGCGGGGCGGCGAGGGGCTATTGCGGTCCGCCATCTTGTCGTAGCAGCCGTGGCCGGACGTCAGAGCCTGGCATTGCTTCTTCTTGTGCTCGATGAAGAGCAGAATGTCCCCCAGTGGGAAGGTTAGTTGGCACTGGCCGCAGGTGAGGAGGTCGTGGTCGCCCAGGCCTGGAGGCAGAGGCCCAGGCATGCTGGGATCCAGCAGCGGGTGAGGGTGAGAGTGGAGATCAGCCACGGCCAGTCCCGCATCCACATGCTCAGCTTCTGCTACAGGGAAAAGCAAAAGAAACAAGACAACATGAAATCTTCATATAAGCTGTGCACAAATAAGTTATTAGTTCAATTCATTAGTTATGAGTTGGCCCACATGGAATCTGCGCACAGAAATCGGCAGATTTTTAGATCATCTTTGAGTCTGTTTATTTGCTTGTGTAAATGTGTGTAAATTTATATTTATTCAGTTTTTAAATTAATTTCACTAATATTATTGTAATATAATATTAGCAATATTAAAATATTTATATGATTTATTTACAATACAGTTTGTATAGTGATTTTCTCTTTTAGTAGATAAACAGGGTACATACAGGCATCAGAGACTGAAATTTAATACCTTTTAAGACTCTTTTTAAGACTCTTTGCATAGATTTTAAGACCTCATCACTAATTTAGATTTCAACCAGTAACATTGTTGACTTTTTTACTTGCAGTACTTTTACTAAATACTGATAGTAGGAAACTAATCCTAAACTAAAACATTGTTCATATACTGAATGAAAATGCTAATCCAGCAGGTGGTGCCTTTACAACAGCAGGAATAACAGTGTTCCTGGGTTACGGCAGTAAACAAAGCAGCGTGATGTCAAATCTAGCAGGATTAGGTAAACTACTTACATCCACATATTCAAACTAAACTACACAGCATCCTGATATTCAAAGGTTAAATTCAGGCAAACTTTAGCATACTGATACCAAATTGAATACCTTGTAAAATAGCATTTAAGGCTTTTTAATACTTTTTAAGGGCCTTACATTTCTCTAAATTGATTTATCAATTTTTTATACTTTTTAAGACCCCGCGGACACCCTGATATAATAATAATAATAATAATAAGAAGAAGAAGAAGAATAAGAAGAAGAGAACAAGAAGAAGAAGAAGAAGAAGAAGAAGAAGAAGAAGAAGAAGAAGAATTTGGTATTATTATTATAATAATAAATATTATTATTACCCTGATATATTATATGAGAGACTTGCTTTGTTTACCAAATAAGTGGTTCTAATTGGATTTGCATTGTAAACATTAAATAAAAGGTAAAAATGTATTTTTTTTATTTCATATATTAAGTTTTTAGTTATGATACTCCTAAAATCCTTCCGCATAATGATTATTTTTACGAAAATGTCTGCAGAATCTGTCTGGACCTAGTTATGACTTTGCTAAGTTTCATTCCTGCTGATGTAACCTATAGGCCAGGGGTTTCCAAATTCTATTCTGGAGGGCTAGTGTCCTGCATAGTTTTACATCCTCACACCTGCCTGGAAGTTTCTAATATACCTAGAAAGAGCTTGATTAGCGGGTTCAGGTGTGTTTAACTGGGGTTGGAACTAAAATATGCAGGCCACCGGCCCTCCAGGCGATTTTGCACATCCCTGCTATAGGCCATGTGCAGACATTCAAGAAAAAGGATGATGTCCTATATCACAGAATATTAGAACCTGATCAATAAAAAGTCACTCGTGAGATTATTTTGGGGGTGAATAATTTTGGCAATAAAACTGATTCTGATTCTGAATAAAATGGGAACGGGAAAAAAAATACTATGAAAACATTAAAGTAAAAAATAAAATGAAACAAAATGTATTTATTTGGTTAATATTTTTTTTTTAAATGTAATGTAAAAAACTGACCAATAATATCATAGTATTTTTTTTTTTTTTTTTTTTACAATTTTTTCACAGTTTAAGTGCTATTTTGGGGTTTCCGCCTAGATTTTGCCTACCCAAATTCAAAAGCTTCCCAAAGCCACATGCAGAGGTGTTAATGCAAAAAAGTTTGGTATCATTTTAAAGAAAACCCTCTGAATTTTCATAAACCATTATTGAAAGTAATTAAAATAATTGTATATGTTGTCTGTTTTATAATAAACTAATATTATTTTTTTTGTAAACTGAAATTTGAAAGTGTACCTTTTAGGTTCTGTGTGGTCCTGGTTGCTGTAATTAATTTTGTTGGTTCCTGCACATGTCAGTAATCATAAGAAAAAAAAATGTCTCTATCATAATCTTTGCTAAAGTTATTCTATTCCAACTGATGAGAGAATGGAACCGCTTAGAGGGGTATTTGGGACAGTACAGACCATTAAAAATTAAAGAATGGGGAAGTATATGACGTCACAAATCTGATACCGGGTCCCAGAGTTTAGCAGGTTAACTCAGAAATACACTAGTCACTTTATGTTAATTGAAGTTACACAAAGTGAACTCATCTATCCATGCAGTTTCCTTTAAGAAATGCATCTGACTTCCACTAAGTCATGAAGAAAAACCCCTGACTTGAGCACATCACTGCTGCACATTGAAATAAAGCACAAATGGTGCGGAACTTGAGACGTAATCACACATATTTTGGGAGTTCAGGGTCAGGTCATTTAGCATTTCGTTATTTGGCAGCTTGTTAAAATAAAGGGAAATGAATGTTGGGGCCCGTTTAAGCATTCACCTATGTCCCATGACAGTCCCACTAAACTCTCGAGTGCTGAAAATAAAGGCCGACTTCAATTTAATCATCCTGGGCGGCCACACACGAGGCACCTCACTCTCATTCGGCGTGTTCTGTCCTGTAAGCAGCCAAACTTTTGATAAACATCCATATGTGAGGCCGGGACCCAACAGCAAGGCACTGTTATTAATATACAATACAGCACTTGTGAGGTTGAGAATGAGACCCGGCAGACTTGAAACAAAGTCTGAAGGGAGAAGAGAGGAGAAGAAGAAAAAAAGCACGGAGGAAAGAGGGAGGGCTCGGTTTTTTTGGCTCTGAGAGATATTTGCACAGCCATGAGAGCAAGAGGCCCTGCAGATCTACTGGTTGATTCTGTCACCTAGATAAACAGCGGCTCAAACCACAAACTTCGCTGGACGGACTCGCTCCCTCTGCATCCATTTTGAAATTTCAGCCTCACCTTTCAGCCACAATCGGCCCCTTTGTAGCCTAACGCCGAGTTTTATCAAAGACAGTAGAGGCCCTTGACAAAGGCCCCTCGGGACCCCCTGACAGACAGCTCTGTTGATGTTACATTTGACAGCTTATCCTTGCGCCATACTAATCATAAGATCTAGACAAACACCTCTCTGACTGCCACTTTACACTCTTCAGCTTCCTGTCACTGCTTTCATGCTCTCTCTACTCAACACGCTGCATGATTTGAAGAAAAAAAGAAGAAAAACACTAGCATAGCAACACTTAGAGCCACACAGCGAGCAGGTGCGGATTTCTGAAGTGCACATAAATCTGAGAGGAGGACGAAGGGAGAAATTTGGGAAAATCGACAGGCCTGAAGGACAAAAGCGGGGTCTTTTTAAAAGACGTTTGAATTTAGTTTGCCATTTCATTTTTAATTGTCATGTTTTTATCGTCATACTTGGCCAAGACAATCTCACACCAATTCAAAAGTTTTTGATATAGTAAGAAATTTAGATGATTTCTTTCGTACATCCACCAATGAGAGGTAGGATTAGGGAACAGTGTTGAGGGTAACGCATTACATGCAACGCGAGTTACGTAATAATATTACTTTTCTAAGTAACGACTACTGTAAAGTAACGAATTACTTAAAAAAATTAATTACTTATTAAAAATTGATAATATTTGAGTTACTTTTTTAAAAATGTAACTCGAGTTACTTCTTAGATAAATTAATTCGCTTTTTAAAAAATATTTTGTCTTAAATCAAAATTTGTGAAATCATGTTCACTCAAAAAAAAATTTTTTTTTTTGCTTGATCAAACTACTTGATTAAAATGAGCTAAAACTACACAATTCTTGAGATTTCATTGGGACAACTTAATTGTTTTACAGTATGTTCAATCCACATAAATTTGTTAAAAGCGTTAAGTTAGCTTAATCGATTTGTGTTGGGACAACATAAAGGAATTGTGTGGAACCCTGCATTTTTTTTACAATGTTGAATCACACTTAATGAGACAATGAGGTCCCTGTGAGAACCAAGATAGCAGAGCTTCACATTTCTGTGATGGAAGTATTCTCATTTTTTTTTCTGAACACATGGAAGAAAAGTGGTTTGTCTCAATAGACAGTGATTTTACTGAACTAATATGACAAAAATACAAAAGTACCAAACACATTGCTTTAAACTTTCATTAATCTGTTTATATATGTTTTTTTATTCATTTTTTTAAAGGTAAATGAAGGTGTGGGTTATACAGTGTGTCATTAAATGAAGAGCTCCTCTATTTAAAAAAGAAAAATACCGATTATATTGTACCGATTGTATACCGATAAATACAAGTTCTGAAAGAGATCAAGCCTCAGGCAGGTATGAAAAAGTTAACCTATGTAATGTGCTGCATTCAAATTGTGAATGTACACTACCGGTCAAAAGTTTGGGGTCAGTAAGATTTTTAAATGTTTTAAAATAAGCTTCTCCTGCTCACCAAGACTGCATTTATTTCATCAAAAATACAGTACAAATTGTACAATTGTGAAATGTTATTGTAGTATAAAATTACTGTTCAAAAGTAGTTTCAAGAGTTCACATTTAGCTCATGATTTATCACATAGCTTGTTTGGCATGCTGTCCCGGGAGAGAGCCCTGAGCCCAAGGGATCCTCGGGCCCAGGGCTCCCCCCTTTCACATGGCGAGGGGAAATTGAGCTCAGGTCGATCTCAAACTTCCCCGCTGCTGAGGCCAAGGTGAACTTCTTGACAATAAGACATTAGAAAAAAGATTTAGGCTTATTTTATCTATAATATAGAGCATATTTGGATGGTGGGAGAAAACCGGGGGACCCTGGGGAAACCCACGCGGACACAGGGAGAATATGCAAACTCCGCACAGAAATACCAGATGGCCCAGCAAGGACCTGACGCCGTTGGTATTCTTGGTGTGAGGCAACAGTGCTAGTCACTGGGCCACTGTGCCGCCCATTCTGGACAAAGGTGGAAGAAGGGGAGGAGGGGGGTTTCTTCCAGATGAAGATAGTTGTAGAAAGGAAATGAGGCTATATATAGTGACTTGGGATCCTTTGATTGGAGGATCATGATTAGCTAATGTGGGCCAGCTGGGTCAATAACGAGCACATGCTTTTCTCGAAATTAGTTTAAAATTAAACTTCACTTATAATTTAATGTATTAATTCATTCCAGGGATTTTAAATATGATTTTTTAGCTTCATTACTCCAGTCTTCAGAGTCACATGATCCTTTAGAAATCACACTAATATTAATTATTTTTATTATTATAGTTATAGTTATAGTTCTGAAAGAGATCAAGCCTCAGGCAGGTATGAAAAAGTAACTCAAAAGTAGCCTAACGCATTACTTTCCATAAAAATTATGAAATGCAACTAGTCACTTTTTGAGAAGTAACTCAATAATGTAATACATTACTTTCAAAAGTAACTTTCCCCAACCCTTTTAGGGAACAAGCCTCCTTTTAAAAAAATTTCTATAATCATGAAAGAAAAATGAATTTGAATGCATCAGTATGGGAATTCAAAATGTAATATTTTATGTATATATTTAGCTTAATATTCAGTCTGACTCTGAAATGCACTAAATGCATTTGCAGATGCCATCTTTAACTTAAAGTTATGTGAAAAGATCTGATCTGGATACATTTTGATATAAAATAAAGATAAAATGTAAGTATATACTGGTGTTTAAAACCTCTGTGGCACAAATATCCTGATTTATTTATTTTTTTACTCTATTTGACAGGATTAGCGATGGCCTTCAGGCTCACAGTCTTGCATCCCTTCGGAAAGAGTGCTCAAAATATAAGTGTATAAAATATAAGATGAAATTCTGGCCACTTAATACCTAATCTGATTTTCTTGTTGATCATTTTCACCAATTTTACACTAATTAAATGCATTTACAAATGCTGATTCAAATTCATCTCATAAGTAGCCATCTAATCTGTATCTGTCCATGTATATTTAATGGCCTTTTTACACAAATTTGAAGGCGAAAAAGTGAGATGTTGTTAAAAGAAATTCTAATGCAATTGATTAGGCTGCTTTATTTTTGAAATTCAGCCCATACACTTTTTTCAGCCTAAGAGAAGCCAGTGAAAGGCAGGCGGCTGCTGAGACAAAGATGGAGAACAGGCCTCTCCGCTCACACACACACAACACAGGTAGCCCTGTTTACATCTCCCAGAGGAACCGCCTAACCACTAATTTTCGATGATAAATTACGAGCAGCCTGCGCATCCATCTGCAATTTGTCCACAGTCCAAATTATGAATGCGGACAGATTTGTAATGTCAAGCTCACGATGCAGCTTTGAAAACGAAACCACTAAACCCCTCTTATCTCCATTTCAGAAGATACCGTCTGCATTAGATGTGCATCCTGTTAAACAACAGCATCTGAAGACTTTGCAACCATAAGAAGAACGATTTTCAGTTATATAAAGCATTTACGCACTCAGATTTTGCAGCATATTGAAGGAAATAACTAAAGATGAGTAAGGTAATTCAACCCCCCCTTAAATCCAGCTTCTCCGCTTCAGACATATAGAAGAAAAGCTCAGAGCCCCTCAGGGCAATATTAGGCCATCTGTGCATTAGATTAGCCTGCATGTAAATAAAGAGAAAGGCCTGCACAGAGACTCATCAACCTATGTAATGTGCTACATTGAAATTGTGAATGTACACTACCGGTCAAAAGTTTGGGGTCAGATGGATTTTTACATGTTTTAAAATAAGCTTCTCCTGCTCACCAAAGCTGCATTTATTTAATCAAAAATACAGTACAAATTGTACAATTGTAAAATGTTATTGCACTATAAAATAACTATACAAAAGTAGTTTCTAATTTAATTTAATAATTTATTCCAGTGATTTTAAAGATGATTTTTCAGCTTCATTACTCCAATCTTCAGAGTCACATGATCCTTCAGAAATCACTCAAATATTAATTATTATTATTATTATTATTAATGGTAATAGTAATAAAAGCAATAATGATTGAAGTAATAATTTCATTTGAAACTACATACAATAGGCAGTTATTACATTTTTTTATGAATAAATACTTTCTTTAATTTACATTTAATAAATGCCGCCTTGATGA
>LR812535.1:22443567-22783567 GCA_903798195.1 Danio kyathit | reverse complement strand
CTTCCACTCAGACAGCAAACAAACAAACAAACAAACAGGTTTGTGAAGAGGTAGCAAGTCATTGCAGATTCACTATGCATGCAAAAGGCCTGTGTAACACATGCACACGTACATAAAAGAATCTATCAGGAATTAATCAGCCTGTCATTAATCTGCAACCTACAGTCGAGCGCACCAATGCTCAACCGCAACCCTCTGCCTCGTGCTAGGCCTCTAGTTTTTCCTGTTTTCTCTCGCTTCAAAACTTCTCTACGACCTGTTTGTTTTGCTAAATTTGTGTCAATTTGTGTGTTGTATTACTTAAAACATTCTTTCTGAAGAGACGCAAGACTGTGAGCCTGAAGGCCATCGCTAATGTGGTGAAAAAGAGAAAAAAATAAATCAGGAAATTTGTGCCACTGTGCAAATGCAGAGGTTTTAAAACACCAGTAAATGCATGCGTAGTGGCGTTGTGCATGTGTGAGCGCAAAGCGTGGTGCATGTGCAAATGAAGCTGTTAACAAGAAGAGAACAGGGATCATCGAGGCACACTGCGGCGGCGGTGGAATTTTAAAAGTGTGAACCTCGGCCGCTGCAGTCCATTGTTTAATTAAAAAATGGGGGGAAAAAAGAAAATGAGTCGTCTTGCAGGTAAAAAGAGATTAACATGATGATGTCCACTGGGAGCTCGTCTAAGCATCGCTAACCCTTTATCGGCAAATCTCATCAGGGAGATATTACCTAATATTTTCACAAGGAAAGAAGACGGGGGGAATTATGGGTAGCTGGAATGACTAAATATCACCTGAAGCTTAGCTTCGCTCTCATTTTTCCATGCAAAGCTTTTTGTTTCTAATGAAATGCAAAGCACATATACAGAGCTAGTAACACATTCCCACACAATATGTTTAGGAAGCAGACTGTTTTCATGGCGGTCAGAACTCTGAGCCAGCTGTGGGACGTCAAACACTCAAGCCACTAAAATGAATGTCTGCATGTCTCATAAATCAAGCCATAGAAAACTATGCCCACTTCTGATGGCGTCCAAAGGATTCAGTCGCCTTGATGCATTTATACTGACAGACAGCCATAGACTTCTGTACATTTCATCAGAGAGGGCTTTCGGGTGCTCTCTCACTCGTTGCGCAAACAAAAGGCACCTGAAACTGAAAGGAAGAGAGAATATGCAAGCGTATTAATCAAACATGCCAGGCAGACATTTTGCCCATTGTTATGTGGAGAGTGTAAGCTCTGTAGAGGCTACCATTTTTTATATCACAGACTCAAATTTATTTATTTAGATGGCAAGAACAATAGGTCCTCAGTCAGAAGAGCCCACAAGTTCCAGAGCCACTTCATCATTCACTTTTAAGCATGCTTGGCAAAACGGACGAGGTGACGTTCAACCTAAATTTGTTTGTTTTGGTGTCACGCTTGATGTCCCATCTATATTTAAAGCTACACCTATCAAATACTTATTGCACATCTAAATGAGCACAGAGAAAAGATCCAAGTCTCACTGTAAATAATTAAATAAGTGCTTAAGTGCTAAAGAGAAAGTCAAAAAAAAAAGGCAGAGAGAATGACAGAGGCTTCATGTTGTAAGACCAGCTGCTGCTGTGAGGCGTTGACAGTTTGCATCTGAGCAAGTGTGTTAATGGCAGTATCGTTTGAAACATCTATGCCGAGTCGTCGGAAGCCGCAGCCCCCTATTTCACTCGACTTACCCATTTAAGTACATTTAGGAAATATGTTTTTACACTTTTTCAGCACTGCCTTCCACCCCCTCTGGCAGACTTAGAGCTCCCCCTAGCAGGTCACAGCCTGCACAGGCTGCACTGCAAATATAAGGTGGACCAGTTCAGCATCCAGTGAAATGAAATAAAAACAAAGATGTTTGACTGCCTGAAGTCTAAACAAAATCAATAATATCAGAATCCAAAAAGGAAGCATATTTTTACATCGGTTTAGTTTAAAAATGTGGCTTTTTTATTCTACATAAAATCCTGTTTTTTCCTAATTTACTTTGAATATGCAAACGAATAGTATATAAAAAAAACATAAGACAAAAAAAGGGGGAGACTATTTATAATGGATTTCTGCAGCTGCACACTCGTCTAGTTATTAACCCTGCTAATCTTCATTTAGTTCCTATAATCAAATTTTACTTTTTATATACAAACAGTTAAGAATGCATTTAAGTTCTCACATAAATTAAATTCTCTTAGATGTGATGACATGGAGTCATGGCTAAAATTTATGTTCTATAGAAAATTCAAAGCAAAGTTCGGATAAAGAGAGTTTCCTGTGCTGGCAGGTCTAATGTCAAACATGCATCTGAAGCAAGAGCTGAAAATTTATGTAACAACTTCATAATTCCGCAGCTTACTGGAGGAAAATTACCTTCTCGCCATCATCCGATTTCCTTCATTTGAAGATGACATCTGTTAACTCCCTTTTAGATTTATTTTAAAGCACTGCAATATAAAATACACTACATGTGTGTGTGTGTGTGTGTGTGTGTGTAATGACATGAAAATTAAACAGGTGTCAAAATCTAATTTAAATTAAGCCAGTTTAGTAATGAAACTAATGCATTCTTTTTATTTTCAATTTGCCCTGAAAATATAGTAACTACTAAGGGTAACGTGTAACATTGAGAAGCCCTTGTTTATTAGAAATACTCTGCTATGCATTTTACCTCAACCACTATAATAGAATATACAATTCAAACATAAATAAATAAAAATACACTAAACACTGCAACCGGTCGCATTTTACGCTGAACTAATAAAGCAGTGGCTTTATAGAAAATGCGTTTGAGTGGCGTAATGTAGCACACAACCACAAGCTGCTAAACCATTAAAACTACTGATGTACAGCATTGCAAAGTTTGCACACCGAGAACACATAAATTAACATGTGGACGTAAACTACACACACACACACTCTCTCTCCTGAACACTTGAGCAGACAAAAATTGCCTCTCACTTACTCGAGGCTAATCCAGCTAAGACAGCATGGTTAACAAAAGCTAAATACCACAGAAGACATGCTGACGAGCAGACATGCACACACACACTCACTCACACCCTTGTTTACAGCTTCAAATATGTCCTTAAAAACGTAACTTTTGAGGTCGGGACCACATTGCATTTGACCTTGACATTTAAAAGCAAAATTTGCCTAATACACAGAAATATATATCAAATTTCACATGCTTTTTTGTGATCTTAAAGAAGCTATTTCACATAATGAAGCCCATATCAAACAGAACACGAATGAGCAAGCTGGCACAGGGTGTTTAAACACACACACATACACACACACACTCATGCCAGCGTGCATGAAGAGTTCATACAGTGCATACTTCGAAGAAAACACTCGTTACATCAAAATCATAGCCACAAACATCAGCATGTGATGAGAATTGAGAACTATGAGGATAGAACGCAGCCCTGAGCGCAGATGATATCTGCTAGCACCTGGCCTACATGCCCTCTGCATAAAAACCACTAAGGCATGATACGTTTGAGGAACCTCTCTGAAGTTTATATATTCATTCACCGGTGATGCAATGAACACCTTTCAATCTCTGGTGTCTAAAAAGGAGAAAGTCGACCCCCTTCCTTTCTCTCTCTCACTCACTCATGTACAAAAAAAAATATATATACACAAAAGCTTGATGTCTAAACTGGCGTCTGCTTTACTCTGTGCATGTCTGCATTTGTGTTCGTTTGTGTGTGTATGTGTGTGCATATAGGTGTGTGTGTGAGAGAGAGATAGAGAGAGGGAGAGAAAGCACTCAGGGAAAGTTCTTTGGTGTAACTGGAGCATTGTGAAATTTAAAGCCCAAATTAATAACCACAGCCATTGTACATGCAATGACTGATGGGACATGTGATAACTATAGCGAGAGAAATTGAAAAAGGGACGTTTTCTGCTCGAGCAGAATGATTGTTTTTCATGCACATTGATCGGATGGTGTTTATGCACTGAAAAAATAAAACAGTTTGCATGCATTCACATGCTGGTGCACGAGGAAAATATATAAAACTGACTGTCATACATGCAAAAAGGGACGCCATGCCCTGTGGCAAACCTAGCTGCGTGCAATGCAAGCCAGATAATGTGAATTAAGCTTTCAATAACATCTCCATTCTAATTCAGTTATATGTCATAGTCATATTCATAAGACTCAGTCATATTTGTAAACTCGACAGCAAATTCAAACACACAACGCAGAGGCATGCTAAATGTTTACAGTGCGACCGCGTACATATGTGTACGTACAGTAACAGATTAAGCCATTAGCGAAAGAATGGTGTGTGTTAGTGTGTATATGCACAGCAAACATGGCCCTAACTCTACAACACAAAACAGATTTGGGTGGCATTACATCACTGGGCTCTGCTATGAATTATCTATGCTCTGTAGACTATGCTTAAGGATGAATACAAAACTAAATCTGGATGGGTTTCATTGTTTTTTGAGTCATCTGATGTCTTTTTTTATTACAACAGCGTTGCAGGACAAATGCAGAGATTTTCATATTAGTTGCTGAATATGTGTGTGTTTATATTTATTTTGTCTCCTGCAAAGGTAGTAAAAGTGTCTAAAATCTAAAAGCAGGAAAAGAATGTAAGCTGTCTGTATTTGTAACTAAAGTCATGACTTCTGTCTTATATTACCTACACTTCACAGTCACAACCTTCACTCGGGGGCAAAGCCAAGTGTCAGAAACATTATTAGACCTGCTTTGTTTCTTTGTACACTCGGACTGATTTTAAAAGCTGTCGTTTTTCCACACAAAATTTAAAAGCAATGCATAAAAAGTTGAATCGTGTGAGAAGCCAATAAAAAAAAAAAAGCTTTGTTTTTTAGTATAACAGCTAAAGTGAAAGCAAGCTTGACATTTGTATAAAATAATTTGACATCAAGATGACAAATGAATTTCACTTTAATTATTTCCTTTGCTTTGACATATTTGTATTCAAGTCTAACACTTGGAAGCAGTTATATTTCATTATTACAATAAATTTTAACTACTTAAAAAAAAAACCCATTGCAACCGTGTGTGTGCTGCAAAGGCAAAACCTTTAACCGTCCATGTGCTTGATGGTTACAGGTAGCTTCTCACCTTCAGTATAGAACTATTACAAATGCCTTGCAAAAAGTACAAAAGTCTAGTTTAAATCGAAGCATCAAACATTGTTACAGTGCATCATGATTTGAGAAGACAGGCCTACAAGTTGAGCAAATCATTTTTGAAAGCAAAAGGAAATGTTTTAAATATATATTTAACATTGCAATACATTATTTTAATAATCAAACATATTCTAATAAATTGTCAAATTTATATATCTGGATTAAACCAGAGAAAGTAAATAGATATCACATCCACTCTAAATTAGCATAATTTATTAAATTATGCTTATTTATTAAGATAACCCACACCTCACTAAACTGTTAAATTAACATTACAAAAACTGATCAAATACTTAAAAAATCAATGCAATTTAAAGTTTTAAATCTAACCTCATGGCCTGCTAACAAATGTTACATTAATTCAAACTATGTGCTATTAAAATCAAACAACATAACTGGGAATAATAAAACTTAAAATAGAGACTAAAATAAAAGATATGTATTTTTTTAATATAAAAAAGTCACCGTAATTCTTCTTTTTTACTTTTTAATTATTTTAAGCAGCACTAAGCTTGTAAATCCGACTTTTTGCTTAAAGCAAAAATTCTAAATGCATTAAGAATTAATTGAACTGATTTAGCTAACTTACTGCATTACATTTTCTTGCATTTAAATGAATTAACGCGTTTTAATAAAACCCGTTAATTACTAATATATAAAAACTCTGTAGTACAGATCGTTTCTCTCATCACAGTAAAAATGGCCAAACATCCTCTTAAAACACAAATAAGTAAAACAAAAAGACAGACTTACGTGTTATAATTTCTCTTTGCGACAAATGCTGAGGGTTTCCCTGCTTGCGACGGGACATTGCCCTGGCATTTACACTGGCATCGCCCAGAGACCCGCACAAGGAATAGTCGGCTAGCCTCTTCGGTCCTCCGTGTCCGTGGCGTGGGCTTTTCCCCCCCTCGGCAGCAAACTTTTCCCGGGACTTCCAAAGAACTGCCACAGCTCCGAGCCGTGGATAGAGATAGGGGTCCCGTGAATGTGAGAGAAGCGAAAGTGTCTTTGCGCTCCGGCTCTCCAGATGACCAGAGACGCGCAGACGCTCAGTACCTCAGCGACACACACATGCACTTCAGCGGTGTGCCGAGCGCGATCTGTCCGAGGGCGAAAATATCCTTGACGACTGACAGTTGTGAAGAAACCACTGGAAATGTCTTGGCGTGTAATGCCCGGTGCGTTTGGAAAGGTTGGACCCTCTAAAGTGTCTCTCACTCTCTCTCTCTCTCTATCTATCTCTCTTCGTCCTGTGCCTTGTGGATGAGTCAATTTTTTTTCGTTCTCTGAGTCCAAATAATTCTAAAAAAGAAAAACGGTCATTACTTATTAGATTGGATGAAATGAATCCAATTTCTCCTTGAGTTGGCACTTGAGCGTGCCAAGCACTGGACAGTTCTTCTTCTTCTCTCCTGGGCTCTAAGTGCATGCGATGCCCGGTTACTTTGCACTCTCTCCAACTCTTTGCACTTGCTCCCCTATTCGGCTTTGCGCACTGGAGACCAGGGACATGGACTTGCCACCTCCTTTCCAAATGAATGAAGCTTTTTTTTTTCTTCTTCCTTTTTCTGCCTGTATGAAGATGGCGGAGTCCTGCTTCTCCGGGAGCTCTCTGTGTCTCTGTGGCGAGGGCTGCCTCCGTACAATGGGATAAAATTCAAGTTCAAGTGCGGACGTGACGTTAAGTCTACAGTGGGAAAGAAAATTGGAGACTGCAAGAGCACTGGGGGCGACTAGTGGTGGCTTTTCACAACTATCGGATCACCAGAACAGTGGTGGAGAGCGTGGACATCGCGAGCCGCTGTATTACACACACACACATACACACACACGCACGCACGCACACACACATACACGCGCACAAACACACGGCACCTGATAGACCGGCGCACTGCTTGTCTGAATCTGCTTTACAAATAAAACAATGCGCTACAACGAAGCAATGAATTTAAAGAGGGAAAAGCTTGCACATTGCTTTTATATTAAAAAAAAAAAAAAGCGTATGAATGTGCATTAGATATTTTATGCATGCAAATAAATAATTAAATAAGAAGATTTTGAAGTTGACTTTCAGTCTTTAACTGTAAACATTAAAATCAGTAAAATCAGATGGAAAAGATTGAAAGCACGGATGGATGCACGGAAATACACTTCAGTGAGACATAAGTGTGATGTTTACCTCATAAGCAATAAATTACACGAGACAAGACAAGCGCTGATATACTCGCACATCACATTTCTTCTTTATGTGTTTTATGTCCTACAGAAATGACATTATTAAATTAAAGCGACATTTGTGGAGGGAGGAAAATCTGAAGGGAGAAAAATATTGTGATGTGTTCAGTCTACATTTCTTAATTCTTTCTAATGTACATTTTTAGCACTTGAGTCAATATATTAGTGTCTTTTTTTTTTTTTTAAATGAGATCAATGAATACTAGACTGTTGCATTTGTGGAAATGCAAGACTGAATACTAGAGGAAACGAAAACAGGGAGGTGTGTTGTGCAAATACTTGCATGATTTGAGTTTACTGGGTGAAATGCAAGCCATGTTTCTTTGCTTCTGTTTTACACTCCATGTACACCAGTAATATGAAAGCGGGTCAGGTGGCTCAGAATTTTTTTTTTTTGGATCATTTCTCATTGAGATTTAGAAGCTGTAAAGCAGAAAGATGATGTATTTGAGATTCAATGCAAGTGAAAATATAGGATAAAATTTTTTCTTTCAGGCTCAGCTACATTTTTAATGTCTAATTTTAAATTATATAGTTTTTTTTTGACAATTTCAAATGAGTTTTGGTATTGGTGTCTACTGTAGGTTATTAAAACAAGTTATTTCAAAGGTTCTAAAGGTTTTTTTCTATTTAAAACCTTTATTTAAAAACACTATTGACTGACATGTTGACAAATTATTCACTGTGACATTTACTAATTAAAACCAATTCACTTTTGGGTTAACAATCTATTTTTAAATGCAGGAAATTACCTGTAATCACCCTTGTTTGAGAGTCTTAGGGTTAAACTGGCATTCTCACCGATGTCACAGTATATAACCAGCTAGTTTGTTCAAATTGACATTCCAATTAAAAAATTATAGGTCACACTTTAGCGTTCATAAATGTGTTAACACCAAGGCAAACTAATGAACTACATGCACTAAATGTGTAATTATTTTCTAGAACTGCGTGTAATTAGGCATTCTTTTTGTTATTGCTATAGCATTTAATTATAGCTACGTGTAATACGTGAACATGTTTAGTGTAAATTGAAACCAATTAGATAGACATTTGAAAACATGCTGCGGAAAAGTAAGTTAATGGTATGGGATTGAAGGGAAAAGGACAAGTTATTACCGTTTTTAATTCACATGGAGACTGTATACCTTCAACAGTTGATGTATAATAGAGGCAAGGCACTACCAAAGGCGTCCGACTTGTGCCAGTTCAGAGGCAGGTAGTTTTCAGGCGAATCGCCCAGATGAGAGTGCGTCTGCGTCGATCCATCTGCTCATGATCCATCATAGAAGGTGACGCTGGGTGGCACAGCCTCGCCAACAATGCCATATATCCTGCCACTGTCTCTGATAAATCCTCCACGATGAACTCTGTAAACCACAATAACAACTTTCAGAATCATTTCTTTGAGTTTAGATAGATAGATAGATAGATAGATAGATAGATAGATAGATAGATAGATAGATAGATAGATAGATAGATAGATAGATAGATAGATAGATAGATAGATAGATAGATAGATAGATAGATAGATAGATAGATAGATAGATAGATAGATAGATAGATAGATAGATAGATAGATAGATAGATAGATAGATAGATAGATAGATAGATAGATAGATAGATATGACAGATATCAAGGAAATAACCAGAGTGATTTTCATTTGAGATGTTGTCAAAAAAATGACATTTTCATGATTTACAAGAATGTTTAAAGCTAGAAACATCATCTTCCTGGAAATCAAGACTGAGGAGGTTGTTGCTGATACGGGATGTGCTAGTGCTGGATTATTCTTCCTATAAAAAAAGCATGAAATGTTCTCTGAAAGACAGTGTTGCTCACAGCTGAGAATCCTGTTTTATTGCATGAATTCATTGGACACGTCCTGTACTTTGCATTGAATTATGTCAATAAATTTCTCTGTAACGACAGCTTTGGCTCAGATCACAAGTAAGAAACTCTGTGCACCAACTTTGTAAGCCATACATTACCAGAGAGAATGTGTGAATGGTGTATTTGGTTCTTGTCAGGATATGTGTGGGGGTAAATGTGGAGTCAGAGCATCTGAAATGATGATTAATATAAAATGGTGAACTAATACACTTGATTTCTGTTGATTGTAAATTCGTTTTCAATGTTAATAACATTACCTGTATTTTCTCAAATGATTATGACTAATCTGGCATTTTCATTAATGGTTTGTTTTATTGATTTTCATAAATGTGCCATTAAAATTCATTGTATGCATCTTAATTAAGTCGTAAATTTGAAATCATAAATAATTTAAAACAAATCTCTAACGGACTAAAATGCAGCACAGACCACCTTGCTCAAAAATAAGATATAAAAGCACAAACTTTAAATTGTAGTTTGCACCAGAATTTAAATCAGTGATGCTTTTATATTTCAGTGTTTTTATATGTAATATTAAAAAGCAGGATCCTAAATTCTCAGATCTTTTGTTTCAGTTATAAGTGTGTCCAATACACTTGACAAGATGTATTTATTTGCAGTCTATCGCTTCTGTGCTGAACTTGCAATGCAACAGTACCCTCTATTGGCCAGTTACTGACACAAAGATTTACAAGCATGGGTCTCAAACGCTTAAAGAAGCCACATTTGTCCTGAGTTTTTGGTTAGATTATTTCAATGTTTCAGTTCTTTGCTAAGGTTTACGATTGTGTTTTACTCCCTGACCCAATGATAGCAATGTTTGGCTTGTCATATTTTCTGGAGACTCAACCGAAATGTACAGTTACCTGTCCAATATGGTATGATCATAGCTAAAAAAGTTATCCTTTGTTTCTGGAAGAAAAATGTTAGGCCTCTTTTTTTCTGACTGGCTTCTTGGACTCACCTCCAATTTACATTTGGAAAGAATTAGATATACCACTTCTGGAAACCCTGTGAAATTTAAAAAAATGTGGGATCCAGTCTTTTATCTCTAAAATACCATAAAGAGTAATAGTGTTGTTTCATTTCAAAAGATTTGTAAGTTTTTTTTCTCTCTTTCTCTTTACATCCATTGCTGTGTCTTTTTGTAGGTCATATATGACTTGTGTGTTGCCTTTTTCCGTGTTTCATGCTTTATTTTACATTTTGCACAGATTATTGTTTCATGATTTGTCTGTAAAAACTGTTATTAAAAAAAATATATTAAAAAAACAAAGAAAAAGCCACAATAAAACAACTAAGTTCATTTGGAATTGCAAAATGTCGAAATTGATTCTTTTTTTCTTCTGAAAATACAAACTGACCCAATTAGTTCACAGTTCTTTTTCCCTTCATCTGTTGTATTTAACTTCAGAAAGATAGTATAAAACTACATAAAAATAAAAAAATAAATACTTTTTAAGTGGATGATCTAACAAATTTCTTTTGTTATAAATGAAATTAATTATGTTAAAAAAATAAGATGAGTCTCTTCAGTTTTACAATATAGACTTGTCATATGTTGAACAGTGCAGTCTATTCAATTCAATCCACTTTCTTAGTTTTCATTTTATTTTATTTTCACCATGATGATTAATATAAAATGATGAATTAATACACATGATTTCTGTTGATTGTTGATTCAATGTTAATAACATTACCTGTATTTTCTCAAATGTTGACGACTAATCTGGCATTTTCATTAATGATTCGTTTCATTAATTTTCTTACATGTGCCATTCAAATCTTAATTAAGTCCTAAATTTGAAATCATATATTATTTAAAAACAAATCACTAAAAGACTCAAATGCAGCAACGACCACCTAGCTCAAAAATCAAATATTAAAAGCACAAACTTTTAAATTGTAGTTTGCACCAGAATTTAAATCAGTGATGCTTTGATATTTCAGTGCTTTTGTCATTTAGATTTGTAATTTTTTTTTTTTTTTTACATCCATTGCTGTGTCATTTTGTGGGTCATACATGTCTTGTATGTCACCATTTTCCCTTGTTTCATGCTTTATTTTACATTTTGCACAGATTATTGTTTCATGATGGGTTTGTCTGTCTGTTTCTTGTTTTTTCTATGTCTGCAAGAAAAAATTTAAAAAAAAAAGGCCACAATAAAACAACTAAGTTCATTTGGAATTGCCAAATGTATTGTGTTGAAATTGATTAGGTTTTTTTTTTAAATACAAACTGACCCAATTAGTTCACAGTTCTTGTTTTTTCTTCATCTGTAGTATTTAATTTAAGAAACTAGAGAATATAAAACTACAAATAAAAAAATATACACTTTTTAAATGGGTGATCTAATAAATTTCTTTCATTACAAATTAGATCATTTATGTAAAAAAAAAAAAGATGAGTCTCTTCAGTTTTACAATATAGACTTGCCATATGTTGAACAGTGCAGTCTATTCACTTCAAGCTACTTTCTTAGTTATACTTGACATTTTGTCATTCCTCAAACATAAATGCTTGGGAAAAACCCACAACACATCAGCAAACAACAAACATCTTCAATGTGTTTTATCACAGTGAGCAGTTATTAGTTATTAAAATAAACATGCTGATGAAAACTAACAAGTTTGCAAACGTGCATGTTGTCTTGCATATTAAACATGATTAAATATTCCGTAAAAAGTAACATGATGCAAATTGTGAGAAACAGCACAAAATCTTCCTCCATTTTTGAAAAACCCAGAACAAAAAACTAAAATCGACTTAAAACGACAATGAATACGAATACAAACACAGCATATCCTCATCATAGAGCTCATTATGTGCAGTCTATGAAGATCCATCTTATTTCATCTGTCCCCAACTCTCTCTTTCTCTTTCTCTTTCTCTTTCTCTCTCTCTCTCTCTCTCTCTCTCTCTCTCTCTCACCCCTGCTATGTCACCAGTACGAGAGAAACATTAATCTAGTGAATCTGAAGGAATGTCAGCCTTAATTGCTGTTCATTGGGGGAAAAAAGAGAGATAAAACGGAAAGACATGGCTTTGTCAAGCAATAAAAGATGTGAGCGATAAGACCGACTGATAAATCACATCTCAGCCTCCTGTCATCGCTCAGCTCAAGGCCCGGTGGCCATCTTGTGGGCGTCTCGCCTCTCCTCAGGCCTGCAAATGAATCCAAACAGTTTTGTTTCTGCCCAGGGGCTTCAGAACATCTCCTATCACCGACCCCTGTTGGGACAACACACTTTCCGGGACCCGACGAGTGGGTCCGGGGGGTAAAACATGATTGTTTGAAAAGAAAAATGGCAACAGAGTGTGACTAAATCGGTTTGCTTGGCAGCCGGACAAAGGCTTGATTCCTCCACTCCCGAGAGAGAACGCGGGCCCACAAATCCTGGCATCAGATCGGAAAGTTGAACGTTGCCAAAGGCGCACATTCACAACAATTAGCTACCTTTTCAGTCCCAGCCCCCTGGTTATCCATCCCCTAGGTGGTTATCTAATCGTCTGCTTTTGTTTAGAAGAACGGCTCTCTTTCACTCTGGGCTGACATCATTTACGGCTGCCGGCTGGCGCTTCTCGAAATCTGCGGAGGAGTGGCGGCCCATCAACCAGTCTAAGCAGATAAACAGGGACGTTCACAACCTCTTAATGCAACTTCGTAAGCCTCTGCTGCTTAAAGAGCTGTACAAATGGGGTGAGCATCTACTTTTGTGGAGCAACTTTCAGGAGAGGTGGTGGAGAGCCGGCCTGTCGACTTAAAACCGCCACGGGGAGGGAGATCTGGCGTTTGAGGAGACCACAGGGATTAAACTGAAGAAATACAGTATGAAGATCTCGTCTTTATCCTTCAGCCTCATGGCTGATTTCAGACTGACTGCTGAGTTTTGCTAGGCTGTCCCCTTTTCTGTACTTTCAGCACATTTCTTCACTGTGGAATATATGGCATAAAGCTGTCCGGTGCCACTTTACATTGAGGTTAGGTTAGTTAATGGGTTAACCTGTTAGCCAGCACTCACTTTTGGGGATTAACACCTACCTAACTTTAAATAGTAACAGTTCTTGACTCCAATAAGCTACAAAAACAAATTGGGTATCATTGGAAAGAAGACTACTTTACTGTGTTCAAAGGGAAAGTTTCATGTTTAAAAATATAAAAAGTTATACATTAGGAAGTCATGAGAAAAATAAATTGTATTGTTCAATATTTGTTTTTCCATATACAAACACAGCAAAACATTATTGGAATGTCCTAGAAAAAATATGCCATGAAAGCCAAGTGTGTCATGAGTTTATATATTATTTGATGAAGGTAGCATGCAAAATGAGATTTCTGTAAAAAGTTTTCCAAGACTATATCGGTGTCCTTCTGTCCCTCACCGTCAGAGGCACTTTCTCAAAAATGACCATCCAAAACTAAAACATTAACAGCAGCTGAATAATTTGGTCTACATTCACAGTTTGTGTATCTTTGGAAAGAAGACACTTTGGGCTTTATTATCCATCATCTAGAGTTTATAATGCTTAAAAATGAAAAAAGTAATCAATGCTTAATGAACATTTACTAACAATAAGCAATGCATTTGTTATAGTTTTTATGAATCTCTGTTAGCACAGATCGTTCATAAAACTCACAGTTTATTGTCAGTTAATGTTAGCTCATGTTCGTTAATTAATACTTAATTAAAACTCATACAACTTTTTAATGAGTTAATACATGAAATCTTCATTCATTTATTAAATTTTCTTCGGCTTAGTCCTTTATTTATCACAGGTCGCCACAGCAGTTAGAACCGCCAACTATTTCGCCATAGGTTTTACGCCCTTCCAGCCGCGACCCAGTACTGGGAAATATATGAAATCTTGTCAGGCGTAATAAGAACAAGAATCATTTGATGACAAATTAAACAGAAGTTATTATTTAAAGATTATAATGCAACCCCAAAATACTAATTCAATTGTCATTTCTTTATTGTCAAATCTTTATACTTTACCACTATGCTGCAAACTATTAGGTTATTCAAAAAGTCAGAAAAAGCAGATTGTAATTTTTTTGATATGCTGAATGTTGCCAAAACATTATTTTGCGCATATTTTGACACTTTATTAAAGTTGTTTTGAAACATTTGTAAATTCATTACAAAAATTATTTTATCATTTAAATCAGAGATGCCCAAAGTAAGACCCGCGGGCCAAAGTTGGCCCATTGTAAATGTTTGATTTGGCCCACCGTCCCATCTGAGAGGAGAATGAGAATGATGGAGAGGGTTGGGGCGAATGCCTTTAACATAGAGATCGTCATTTCTAATTTGACGTAAGCTTTTTTTGTTTGTTTTATTGCATTTTATTTAATAAATTTAGAGCAAACTGAAATGAAATGTTTCAATTAAATGTTGTAAATTAATCTTATTTTATTTTAAAATGTAAATACTGTCACTCTACGAATAGAGGACTATGTAGAAGACATCGGTGAGCAAATAAGGGCAAAAACGAGTGTAATTCTGTTATAAATGAGATTGTTTTGTTTTTACTGTAATAAGTTCATTATAAAATGTAAAAAAAATACTTAAGGTAATGTTTTCTAGTCATTGTTAAACATTATTAAATAAATTAGGAAATTACCTATAGAAAATATTTACCTCTGGCCCACTAGCCTCAATCAAGTTTGGTTTTTGGCCCTTTATAAGAAAACGTTTGGGCACCACTGATTTAAACAGATGGCATTTACTCACCCTTTACTTGTTTCAAAACCATTAAACTTCCATACCACTTGTTTTTCCTACTATGGAAATGGATGGTTATAAATGTTCAGCTTTCTTCAAAATATCTTCTTTTGTGTTTAACAGAAGAAAGAAACAGGTAAAGGTTTGGAATCACTTGAGGGTGAGTATATAGTGGAAAGATCTTCACTTTTGGGTGAACTATCCTTTTAAAGGATCTAAGATTTTTTATTCATTCATTTATTTTTCTTCGGCTTAGTCCCTTTATTCCTCAGGGGTAGCCACAGTGGAATGAACCGCCAACTTATCCAGCATATGTTTTACACAGCGGATGCCCTTCCAGCTGCAACCCAGTACTGGGAAACATCCATCCACACTCATTCACACACATACACTACAGCCAATTTAGTTTATTTAATTCACCTATACCGCATCTTTTTGGACTGTGGGGGAAACAGGAGCACCCGGAGGAAATCCACGGTCTTAAAACACTTTAATTTTCTCATAGTATACATTTCCCATCAATTCATTTCTCACTTTCAAACATTTTTGGAGGAAAAACTAATTCTTTATTAACCCTTTTTTTTTCTCAGATTGGTCAGATGGTCAGTATGTTCCACAGCTTACAGCATGTTTTGGCAACTAAATGGCTGAATGTCAAGTCCAAGATGATTCAAGATGAATCAAGGCCATTCAGAAACATTCAATTAGTCACCTCTGAAAACATCAGATTGGTGCTTCATTTTTATGAAAGTAAGGCGTTATAAAAGTTATCACCATGGTAAATGCTTCTTCTAGACATGATGTCAATAAACAAGTATTTGAGAAAGGTCAAAGCTAACATTGTTCACCAACAACAAGGAAACGCATCTACAAAAGATCAGTTACAGAAGTGAAATATAATTATTGACTAATTATTGAGCCATTCAGAATCAGTTCCTTCTTTAAGCAGATAATATTTTTTTGCTGTGCGAACTTTAAAACTTTACTGACCATATGCATTCAACACTATTCAACACTAGTCACTATTGTGACTATTCAACACAATCTCATGGAAATTCTTAAGGAGTAAGTTATACAATCTCATTCATAATGTGTCAATTGGTTCACTATAGTGCAGACTTGAGTACGATGACAATATAGGGTGCTTTCACATCTGTGGTTCGTTCATTTGGTCCGGACCAAGGACAACAAATTATACATTGTAGCAGTTTTCTGCCGTTTTTGGGTCCTTTTCACACCACACTGATTGCTATAGTCCGAACCAGTTGAAAAGAACCAAAATGCAGTCATGTGACAAAATCCACTAATGATGGTTAGGTTTAGGGGTGGGGTTTGAGGGATGCCTCCTTTTAAAAATCGTACATTTTCACCTTTTGTTTAATAATTGCTAAAAGGCTTGTAACACTGAACTGGAAATATCCTTCCCCACCCAGTTGCATACATTGGATGCATGATATGATGCAGTCTATGCAAATAGAAAAGATTAGATTTACAGTTTGCGGTAATACTGAAAAATGTGACACAACCCTTCCTCTTACATAAAAAAAAAAAAAAAAAAAAAAAAAAAAAATATATATATATATATAGATAGATAGATAGATAGATAGATAGATAGATAGATAGATAGATAGATAGATAGATAGATAGATAGATAGATAGATAGATAGATAGATAGATAGATAGATATATATAGATAGATATACACACACACATTTGAAGTCAGAATTATTAGCCCCCCTTTGATTTTTTTTTTCTTTTTTAAATATTTCCCAAATTATGTTTAACAGAGCAAGGAAATTTTCACAGTATGTCTGATAATATTTTTTCTTCTGGAGAAAGTCTTATTTGCTTTATTTTGGCTAGAATAAAAGCAGTTTAAAAATTTTTTTAAAAACCATTTTGAGGTCAAAATTAATAGCCCCTTTAAGCAATTTTTTTTAAATAGTCTACAGAACAAACCATCATTTTACAATAACTTGCCTAATTACCCTAACCTGCCTAGTTAACCTAATTAACATAGTTAAGCCTTTAAATGTCACTTTAAGCTGTATAGAAGTGTCTTGAAAAATTCATTCATTCATTCATTCATTCATTTTCTGTTCGGCTTAGTCCCTTTATTAATCCGAGGTCACCACAGCGGAATGAACCGCCAACTTATCCAGCACGTTTTTTACGCAGCGGATAGCCTTCCAGCCGCAACTCATCTCTGGGAAACATCCACACACACTCATTAACACACATACACTACGGACAATTTACCCTACCCAATTCACCTGTACCGCATGTCTTTGGACTGTGGGGAAAACAGAGCACCCGGAGGAAACCCAAGCAAACGCAGGGAGAACATGCAAACTCCACACAAAAAAAGCCAACCGACCCAGCTGAGGCTCGAACCAGCGATCTTCTTGCTGTGAGGCGACAGCACTACCTACTGCGCCACTGCGTCGCCCACGTCTTGAAAAATATCTAGTCAAATATTATTTACTGTCATCATGGCAAAGATAAAATAAATCAGTTATTAGAAATGAGTTATTAAAACTATTATGTTCAGAAATGTGTTGAAAAAAATCTTCTCTCCGTTAAACAGAAATTGGGGAAAAAATAAAGAGGGGGGCAAATAATTCAGGGGGGTTAATAATTCTGACTTTAACTGTGTGTGTATATATTTATATATATATATATATATATATATATATATATATATATATATATATATATATATATATATATATATATATATATATATATATATATATATATATATATATATATATAACCTATGTTTCCTATATATATACCTATGTTTCCTGCCCCTGGCTTAGTTATGAATGAATGAATTTTTTAATATGTGTTACTTTTATATGTTTATATGTTATTTTATCTATCTATCTTATATTATTATTATTATTATTATATATTTTTTTATTTTTTTGTGTTTTTTTTCTTAATGCAATAATATGTTATTGTATTACTTTATTCAGAGAGAAAGAAAATGTGAGCAAATTGTGTTCTGCTGCTAGATTGAAGCAGTTGATGTTTTTGGTGCTGTGGCTCACTGACTAATATCTATTACTAAAAAAACTAAAAAATCATACATTTTTATACAAATCAAATTATATAAAATCATACGAATTAGCCAGTACATACAATATTTATGTTTTCTCTGATATCAGGTTGCAATATATCATAAAAAGTAACAAATTATCATGGATTTGATGGTGACTTTAAATCTGTCATAACATCTACATCTCCTCTGCGTATTGGTCAGGTGAGTGTGTGCGCAGAGGTTATCGTTAGATACAGTGATGAATAGCACGTTCACCAACTCCTGCCGTCCTTACACAGAAGTCACTCCAGGTTCACAGCGATAACGCCGCTCCAGCCGTAAATATGGGGCTCATTTACATCAAGCGATGACAAATGTGTGTGTGGGATTGCATACGCGCGTGTCCTCCCACCGAGAGCTCGCGGGATGGTTCGGGGCTGCACCATATCAAAAGGCCTGACACGCTTTCAACAAGAAGACCAGGCGCTACTGCTGCAAAATACTAAAATGATGACACAAATTAGTTCTCATTGTTTTCTTGTGGGCATGTTGCACTGATGCAATCATAAGCAACGCTCACTCTGGCATTTTTGAAGTGTCAGGGTACAAGAAAACGATGGCAATCCGGTTGCCTTACTATCACAACTGAAAAACAGCTTTGCCACATCCATACTGATATCTGCAAGGTGAATTAATAAAGCTGTAGATCATAAGAGGTCATGCATTACAGTGAGTTTTCCAAAGTTAAGCATAACGTAAGGCATAACTGTGTCTTTAACAGTGCAATTTATTTTCTGAAATGAAGGTAACTGCAATGTATAAAAAAAGATCGCAATATTCAATAAAAAACACCACTGAGCTGTGTAATTTCTGCATCACTAAAAGCAAACCTAATTTAAAAAAACAATACTCATCTTCAAAACTTTAAAAAATACTCTACTTTAAATGTGGTTTATTTTGTTACTGTACTCAAGTCTGCACTATAGTGAACAAATGAACACATTAAATAATCACTAATGTACATTTCCCAGCTACTATTCAAGTAATGCAAATAAATAAATAAATAAATAAATAAATAAATAAATGTGGTAAAATAAGTATTATCAGGCACATTTTCCAAAATAAATAATACTAATTTATAAATATATATAGATAATTACAATTTAAAATATAATAAATATTTGTTCTTTAATAATTGCTCATTTTAAATGATAAAAAAGTGGGAAAATAAGTATTATCAATAAATAAACAAGTACATTTTCCAAAATAAATAATACTCTTTTATAAATATATTAAGATAATTACAATTTAAAATATAATAAATATTTTTTCTTTAATAATTGCTAATTTTAAATGATAAAAAAAATTGTCATATAACTGTGTATATATATTTATACAACAGTTCTGTCTGGTTCTTGAATTTAATTGGCTGATAGCCGTGTGATATTCTGCCAGTAGCAGCACTCGTACCGCCTCTTCACCCTTCCCCTTTGTGTATTACTCCACCCACATACAGCAACAAGCTGAGGACACTCTACAGTTTGACATATATTGCTGCTGTTGAGCAACATAATGTACTTTTGAGGCTTTCTTAGTCAAGAATGTAGTTGTTTAGATTGCAACTATGCAGTTTATTCATAAGGATAGTGCCTATTTTAAAATATTTACATTTTTTAAGAGACAGCGTCGGCGGCCATTAGCCTGCCATACTGAGCAGATCAAAGACGGTTGACATTGTCCATGCACAAGATGGCAACAGGACCGCATAATAAGCCCTTAGATTATTAAAACCACGTAATTTCTAACTACAGCTGATCAAATCATTATTAAACAGGTAAGTGATATTCTAAGTCGATCTTTCTCTTTTGTATGTTGTAGCACTGTATTTATACCATATAAATGTAGTGTATTGAGTGTGAGATGGGACTCCCATATCAGAAATGTGTGTTGTGTTGGCAGAAAGAAAAAAGAAATGCCCGCATGTGTTTAGTGTTTTTCCTTATCACAAACACAACAGCAATCTGGTGGGTTAATTATTGTAATATCCCGATTGCAACAGAGAAATACTGTAGAGTGTAATAGACTGTAATACTGTAAGGAGATATCTCTGTGGATGGATGGCATTTCATGTCACATTCAGCCTTATAATCTTAAAACGCCAGCAAAATCACCTGTTTTGTCATCACTTTGGACATTATGCTAGAGAATCCTTCAAATACTAGCTCTAAAGTGACGTTGGGGAATTAGTAACGGCTTCTGCTGTTCTGACATCAGCTGCAGATGTGAATGAAAGGTGGAAGAAAGTAGTTCCTAATACAAAAGGGTTTTTAGACTCTCCGTGTTTGATTTTATTTTTTTATATACATGATTATGCAGTCGAACTGTTGTATAAACGCAACATCACATTCGTAGCAGTGCGATATGGCTGTATATTAGCAATGGTGGGGCACTAATAATAATATAACTATAATTATATCATATCAAATATATTTTTTATTATTAATATTATTATTATTATTATTATTATTATATAACTTATTATTATGCTAATTGTTTTTTCCCAGTTATGATTCTAGTAATATAAGATGTGCAAGTAATTGAATAAATTAATAAATACATATTGAAAAATATATATATATATATATTATTTCTTAGACATTTATATTTGAATTATTGATTTTTAAAAACATTTTTAATAAAAGCTTTTTTTTTTAAATCATATTGTTAATGACATTAAAATAGCTTTTATTTATTATTTTAGTATTAATACGCCAAGTAGACATACTAACTTTGACAGCCCTAAAAATATATTTCTTATATATATATATATTTTTTTTTTTTTCACTGTCAAATGACATGCAGACCCCATGCACCTTTTTAAAACCCTCCATTTTCAGGGTTTCTAACAAATAATTCAATTAATCTGCAGTCACAGATGTGCACAAATCAGGAGTCCTGAATGAGGCTCCACCAATCAGATTGTATCCTCAACTTTTTTATAATGTAAATAAAGTTTCCAAAAACCAGTCAATGTTCACACCACCATTTTAGCAGCGATGCAGATTCTTTCACGCCACACCATAAGCCATGGACAAACTTAATCAACTTGTAACACACACACACACACACATACACATACAGTGACCCCACAGGCTGAACCTGCTGTATTTGTTTGTTGCCGTGACTTGTTATCAAGAATCAGCGTTTCGAGGGACACCATACATACTTTACACAAATAGGTCTTTGCGCACACACTATCTCTTAGACGCACACACAGACGCACAATCTTCGCAGGCCCTGCACTCTGATGGTGAATAATGGCGTCCTTTTTTGAAAGCGGCAGTTCCAGCCCTAGTCTTCTCCATCCAGCACCATCAGCACTTTAGAAGATTAAGTCCTACCTTTCCTTATCACACCGCACTCCCTCCTGCAGGCTCGACACGGGGTCCTCGCAGGCCGGCCGTGTCCCCCTCTACCGCTGTCTCGACAGGGCCTTAATTTTGGCCTCTCCGCAGACTATCTTCTTGTTTCACATTTCTTTCCTCTAAGCTCATCTCTCTCAGCTCGTGCGATTCATCACCCCGGGATCAGCGGCAAACGGCCTCTCCGTCATTGAGCGTTATCTACCATCTCAATGTCAGACCCTTCAGCCAGTCGGTGCCACAGCGCACTGCTAGGAAGAAGAATAAGTGGGGAAAAGCATCCTTGCTTAGTGTTAGGGCTTGAATAATCATAATGAGAGAACAGCATATGAACGCTTGTTTTTTTTTTAGACATAATGTCGTCTTTATCAGAATTTTAAGGAATTTTAGTTGTGGCTGTAACATGTTTGTAGTTATCGAAATTAGATAATAACAATGATTGTATAGCATGAAGACAGATTACAGTTGAAAATTCCTGCAGTCATATAAATAAGTATGAAGTGAACAATGACTCTTAATGACTTAAGCACATCTGCATCCATCACTAGTTTCTTAGTGCTCTACTATCGATCTTGATTCACTCTTCTTGAGACTCTTCAACAGTTGTAGTGGGTTTCTTAGCCATAACTTTGTCAGCAATAATATTCCATAGATTTTCAATCAGGTTAGGATCAGGATTCTGGGCTGGCCTTTTAATTATTTCAATGTCTTCAGTTACAAGAAATTACTTTACTGGTTTTGCTGTGTTTAAGGTTCATTGTCCTGCATTAAGGCCCCGTTAACACTAATATGTTTTAGTTTTAAAATGCATTAGTTTTGCTACGATTACGCCATCCATCCACACCACGCCAGAGTTTTCGAGCGCCAAAAACGGAGCTTTTTGAAAACGCTGAAGAGGCCGTTTTTATTTTAAAACGCTGCTGCTCCGTGTCAAAGTGAATGAGGGAAAATGAAGACATCTGAAAACGGAGGCAGGGCTGCAGACATTCACCTATCTGATTACAGCTTTTTCCTCAATATTAAGTAGCCTACACAAAGTTCAGTCTTGCCTTTCCTTCTAAGTTCAGACTTCGCAAGTTTGATATGGAAAACAAACTCCTGAGGTCACGTTGGGTAAATCTTTAAAAGGCACAGTGTACTTTATAACCTCATTCACATCACCCTGGCTACGTTGTTTCACTTTCTTAACAATAAAATGAAAACATGATATAAGGAACTGCCTATTTTCATTTTGATATTAGCAACTTAGACACCAAACATGTTGAGGCGTCATGTTGCCACATATTTATATGACCGTCATCTTCACTGTATGCATATTTATAACAAAACGGAGCCTACTGTATAACATTACTGCCTCCTTTCATTTTCATTGAAAATACGAAACATACCTTGTCTTTTGCTGAATATCAGATTTAATAATCAATAATGGCCATTATAAAAGTATAACGTACAGTAAGTTTATACAATATAGGAAATAAATGCAAGCAATCAGTCAAATGTGCAGAATCAGTGTACGTGCTTACAGTACATTAATTAATATATTAACTTATCTTTGCGCTCAGCCAAAACACGTTACCTGAGAACAAGTAATAGGTTTAAAAGACCAAAGTTGGGGAATATGTCGTTAGATATGGACAACGAGATTAATTAAATATCACATTTAACAAATATAGTGAGATTAGGTCCAGCGGTAGATCCTTGATGAACAGTCCGACGTGCACAGCTCTCATCTGGATAGATGTGCTCAAAGCCCCCCTGACTGCCTGGAGCTCAGACGGGCGCATATGCTGCAGCACATGTCAGTGTGTTTGTGTGGTCAGGTGATATGCGTTTTACGCAGTATAGAGTGGACGTAGAGCTGTTCAGAAACGCTAGGTGAAACGCCAGTGTGGACGCAGATCATTTTCATTCTAAAACGCTGTTTTAAAACTAAAACATGTTAGTGTAAACAGGGCCTTAGTGCTTTAGTATGGATCTTGATTCACTCTTCTTGAGGTTGTAGTGGGTTTCTTAGCCATAACTTTGTCAGCAAGAATATTTCATAGATTTTCAATCAGGTTTGGTTCAGGATTCTGGCCTGGCCATTTTATTATTTCAATGTCTTCAGTTACAAGAAATTACTTTAGTGGTTTTGCTGTGTTTAGGGTTCATTGTCCTGCATTACAATTGTTGGATGAATGCAGGAAACACTGAAAAAAAGATTAATTAGATTTACTAAACTCTTTTAAGGGGTTGCAAACAATTTAAATGGGCTGATTTTAAACAAATAAATTAAGTTGAACATTACTATATGTAATTTGTTTGTTTAAATTTAGCCCATAATTTGTTTGCAACCACTTACCTTAAAAATTGTAGGAAATCCAGTGAATTATTTTATTTCAATGAAGTTGTCTTCTGCTTAACAGAAGAAACAAATTCAAAGGTTTAAAACCAAGGAAAAATGAGGGAGATTAAATAAGGTGATTTTCATTTTTGGATGAACTAAATCGCTTGAACTTTTTTTAAACTGTGCTTCAATGTAACTTATGAAATATGCTTAAGGGTAACCTAAAACTAAACAGTGAAATTTAGAAAATTGTGGGTTGTTCTCTAATTTTGATCTCCACTGTATATATAGTCCATTTCCCTTCAACTTAAAAGCATGAGCAAGCACAGAAAAGATCTTTCTGGAATGCATAAATCAACCACTTTATCCTAATAACGTTTGATAGGGACCACAGAGCGTGTGTCTCCCCTAAAGTGTTCGTTAGAGGAAATGTACTGCCTTGTATCCGAGTCCGCTTTAATCCCTTATCAATACAGTGCTTGCCCTTAATTATGCAGAGGTGACTGATAAATTAGTTTAGACAGAATTGTGATTATCAGTTCAATCTGCCCCTATCTGGAATTAAAATCGATGGCTCATCAGCACACTACATGCTACACTGGTCCAAAAGGTGGAATACACAATACAATAACGTAGGATCTGGGTGATATCACTTCATACTCCAATTCACATACATTTCATTCCAAATAGATTTTTTCCCTTGTGATCATTTATGCAGTTGGTTAAATGGAGGTCTCTTTGTTTTAAAAAGTAGCGGGGAGTAATAAGACAATGATTTGTTGGGGTTGAGGTGAGATTTCTGAATTTGGAATTTAGAAAGCCACAGCCCGGGACAGGAAAACGAGTGCTGGAAAAATACAACTTGAAAAATACAACTTGTGCTTCCCTTTTTTTATGAATCTCTTGCCATGTATGCCGATGTAAATGCCAACAACAATAATCGGTTATTTCAGTTGTTTGTGATTTGCAGAATAGTGATTAAGGACAATGATTCATTTAATTAATAAACTACATGACTACATGTATGAGTTAGAAAATAGCCATACTTCACACATGTATCTTGTTTTTAATATGGGAACATTATTTTAATGGCTGCTTTTAAATAATTTTTAATGTTTCTTAGTTTAGATGTTCACTTGAAACACCAGTTAATAATGTTTTTTCTAGTAATGTTTTTTTATGTGACTACACTCAAAAAAATATCTCATTGGACGAACTCAATTTAATTGAGGGCAGGATTTCCATGCAATAAACTTGTTTAGTACCAACTACAAAACAACTACTTACACAATTAAATGCAATTGAGTTGGTCCAACATGATTTCATCAAATAAAAGTTTATATAGGCGACGCAGTGGCGCAGTAGGTAGTGCTGCCGCCCCACGGCAAGAAGGTCACTGGTTCGAGCCTCGGCTGGGTCAGTTGGCGTTTCTGTGTGGAGTTTGTATGTTCTCCCTGCGTTCGCGTGGGTTTCCACCGTGTGCTCCAGTTTCCCCCACAGTCCAAAGACATGTCCGAAAAGAAAATGAATGAATGAAGTTTAAATACATTTGTATTTTTATTCAACTTAAACTTATTATATTTACAACAGTGTTTTTGTATACACAAATAAAATAAAGCACTGCGTCTGCTTTAATGTGTGAATAATTTAAATGAGAAATAAAATAATTTATGTTTAATATTTAATGAATAATTCAAATGAGAAAATAAAAATGACCACATATGGGTCAAATGATTATTTTTGTTGATTTAATTATTCAATTTTATAGTTCATATTTTATTGTCTTATTGTTTTTTATTATTCTGCTTTGTTACTGTTTGTCTCGTATGCCTTGTAGCGCTTTGAGTCTGAAAAAAGCGCACGGTCACACTTTATTTTGATGGTCCCTTTGTTGAGTTAAGTTACATTGCATCTACTGTACATGGCAACTAATTCTCATTAGATAGAGAGTAGACTGTTAGGTTGGGGTTAGGGTTAGTGTAAGTTGACATGTATTTGCAAAGTTTCTTATAGTCAGTTAAATGTCTGTTGAAGGAGCAGTATCAACAGAAATTAAGCAGACAGTCTAGTGATACTCCAATGGACCATCAAAATAAAGTGTTACCAAGCGCACTATAAACAAAATTTATTATTATTATTATTTATTAAATCATTCATTCAGCATCACAAAAACATGCATCCTGACCAGTATTTGTTAAAATATATAAAAACAATGTAATACGACTTTTAAAAAAAAGGTTGCTACAATTATTGTTGAGTTCTGAAAGTCCAAACTTACCACAAGACCACCATAAAACATTAAAACCTAAAAAGAAAAAGGAAGAAAAAAAAAACAAAGACATCAGCATCCATTATTGCACACACTGAATGAATAAATAAATAAAAAATAAAACCTACACAAGAATATCCAACATAAAAAAGGCTTTCGTAAACAACTGGCCAATAAATTGGCGATGACAAAAAATAATGGCCCAAAAATAAAGCCCTATGTTAAGTAAAGCAACAGCATGCAATACACGGACATCCTTTGTTATCAAAGTTTTTGGTGGGCCAAAAAGAAGAACTGTTAAGTGTTTTGATTTGTCAAATGTCATGTTCCAAAAGCGTGCATTATTTTTCAGCCTTTAAGTCAGATTTGAGCCGGACCCCTTCATTAATTACAGGATTTGACTCATTAACTACCCGCTACTGCCCTCCTCTGGTCGAATGCCTCACAGTGGTGAAACTGACAAGCCATTGTGCTCCACTGTACAAGTAATAAGTGAGAGGAATAATCATCTTTTAACTCAAATCTACACTCCCGCACTGTCTCATTTAGGTATTATAGAGCTATTTGCAAAAGCAACAAGCAATCAGTCGTGTACAGAGCCTTAACAACCTCATTGTATGATTGCCCGGGCTCCGTCTAATGCCAGTTCTGTTCATAACTCCTGCTGGTGTGTGTGCTTAGCACCACTCACTTTAATTAACAACAGCCGAGGTAGCACAGTCACATTTAAAAGGTTGCCATTCCACCAATATGAAAGCACAATTAAATATTAATTGCCTACTGAATAATAGATGAAGAGTATCTGTGTACAGTTCAGGAGCCTAATTCCTGTTAAAGTACAAGTCTTTAATCAAGCAGTAATGAGCACTGCTATGTCAACAGGCGTTGTGCCCTATCAGCAAAGAATAGAGAGAATTACCATCGAAGGCCCATGCTGCCGAGAGCCTGTATCAATTTTAATGTAATTATGCTTTACTAATAACAATTCAACTCATTATAACAAGCGCTCGCAGAAATTGATTCTGTAAACAGCAGACATGCACGGTTCTATTGTGATTATTCTCTAGAGGTTTGTTCCTGCTGTGTGGTATTACAGGGAGAAAGCTATATGCAAGAGCAGAGGAGACACAGATGCAGACTTTAACAGAGGCTTCCGATGACCTGTTGGGTGTCATTTCAGCACTGTATACAGGACAGTTCAGTGCAAAATGGAAAAATAAGGGCAATAAATTGCTTCCATTGTAGGGAATTATGTTGTTCAGACAGGAAAACTTTCTAACTTGCATTAAGTGTGTTCTTTTATTTATGTTTTCATTTAAAATGTACAGAATTTTAATTAAATGACTTAATTTAAATCACATTTCACTCCCTCCAGGATTTTGCAAATCCAATAATTCTTAAGATTAAAAAAAAAGTAAAAATGTAAAGGATTTTTGTGTATTTCACAGCAAAACACAAGTATTTAAGCAAACAATGCTATACGAGAGCAGTCAATGCCATGAGAAAGCAGACACAAAATCAGTCATATAAAGCTACAAATATATATAAAATATTTAGTTAAATTCATTCATTTTCCTTCGGCTTAGTCCCTTTATTCATCAGGGGTTGCCACAGCGGAATGAACCGCCAAATTATCCAGCATATGTTTTACACAGCGGATGCCCTTCCAGCTGCAACCCAGTAATGGGAAACATCCATACACACTCATTCACACACATACACCATAGACAATTTATTATATTTAATTCACATATAGCGCATATCTTTGGACTCTGGGGGAAAACGGAGCACCCGGAGGAAACCCACGCGAACACAGGGAGAACATGCAAACTCCACACAGAAATGCCAACTGGCCCAGCCTGGACTCAAACCAGCAACCTTCTTGCTGTGAGGCGACAGTGCTAACCACTGCTCCACCAGGCCACCAAATTTTTTTCAAAGTTATTTAATTTTATTGGATTATTTTATATTATCATTATTATATGTTGAGGGAAATTTTGCAGTCTTTAATGATTCGAGTGACTCAACAGTTTTTAAACCTGCAAAACTTTTTATAAAGTTCCATTCTTGTGCATGTTCAATATGTTCTAAAAGAAAAACAATGGCCATGACTAGTATCAAATTAAATCATGCAGTCATTTTAATAACCCTTTAACAAGCAAAAAAACATATACTGTATGATAACTTCATTGACACTGATTACAATGTAATTTACATTGTAACAAATGCTGCTGCTAGATTTATTTGTAATAGTATGACCACATTACCCCTCTTCTAAGGGGCCTCCATTGGCAGCTTATCCAAGTCAAAATTGATTATAAGGTGTTTTTACTGGTATGTAAATCCCTGTTGCGTTTTTACACTCCTACTGTATAAGATCTCTTAGATCAAGTGATCAAAATCTTCTCTCAGTTCCTCAGTCCAGACTGAAATGTAGAGGCTTTTTCTGTGGCGGGTCCTCGGTTTTGGAACACTTTGCCCCTTGAGATTAGAATGGCTCCATCACTCTCTATTTTTTAATCACTCCTAAAAACTAAGCTACCCATTTAGCTTGGCTTCTTAATATTAGTCCTTTCTACTGCTTCATTTAAAAATCATTTCTCTTGGCTTATTTTTATATTCTGTATTTTTATTTTACTTTGACTTGTGTACAAAGTAAACTTTGGTCAGTCTTATGAAGTTTAAATTAACTTAAACTTGAACTAATTTATTAAGTCATAAAAGTTCAGATAAAAAGTTCAAAAGTTGTATAAAAATCCTGGGTTATTCCAATGAGTGCCCTATAAAGGCTTAAAAGCTTCATTGGCTGCTATGTCAAATATTTTCATATTGGTGCATGACATACAAGTATCCAGACACAACATAATATTGCATAATTATTATTTATTTGTATTATTTTGGGACATTGTAGCTCACCTTCTAACTTATATTGTATGGCTATTTGAGGCCTGATGCCTTCCCCTTCAATGCTCCAATTAAGAAATATATCATGTACAATATAAAAGGCTATAAGCAGTGTGCAAATTATACATTGACCATCGGGAGGGGGTAGAGTAGAAGGAGTGGTTATAAAGGATTAGTTTACACAAAACTGAAAATTCTGTCATTAATTACTAAACACTCCCGTAATTCCAAGAACACAAATTTAGATATTTTATAATACAAAAAAGCAATTAAATTATGAAAATTGTGAAATTAAAGCTATAGCCCAGAGATCTGGTCCCCACGTCTGGTCAGAGTGCGCCCGTATATAGCTTTTAAAACATGCAACGGCGGCGGAGACATCGAAATCGCGGACCAACTTTGCACGTCATGTAGGCGTGCAGAATTGGTCTTGGACCGACGGACACAATATAGACATAATTTGCACATCCGTATGACCTCTAATGTTTAATGGGTAGGCAGTAATGCAAAGTAATAAATAGCTTAAATGAAAGGAACAAGAGGGACCAAAATCAGTCACCAGGTCTAGTGCCTCCCTATGGGATTAAAATGCCCCCTCATTTATGAAATCCTGGAGTCGGGCCTGCGTTACTTTATGTAGAAACAAATACCTATTTTTGTCTTGTGAACACTTACTGCCTCTATCGGTTCTCTAGATCTGCAGTTTCAAACTGTTGAATGAATTTTCATTCTCGCATAGGCTGATTAGCGCGATTATGCATTCACAATGGTATGAACCACAGTGGTGGTCAAAAATATATTTATATTATCTATTATTTTAATTATTAACATTTGATTTAAAATACAGATCAATGCAAACAATTTCTCAGTATTAAAGGACTGACCCCCCATACATCTTGTTTTCATGTCCTTCAGGGGGATCAAGCGTTAATTAAGGGGGGCAAAACCCCCCCAAACCCCCCTGTAATTCGCACCCTGGCTATAAGTATATAAAGACAAAATTTAGCAATAAAATGAGTGCTAGGAGCTTTTCCGAAGTATAACACTGAGCTGCCCGGTCAGCCTCGCTCTTCCTCTGAAAATTCTTTAAGAAATATATTGTGTCCTGCCCCACTTCTTCTCCTTGAGCTGGAAAGACAGAGAGGAAGAGAGAGACGAGGTGACGCCACATTCACCTCTGATCAACTATGATTTTTCACACTGCACCGGTGAACTGTACTTTTCACAGTCCGCTCAAGAAAAACGAGAGATGCTTTAGTGTCTGACCGGATCTGCATCACAGCCACTTCCCCGCCGCCCTGACCTAGAAACAGAGGAGCCGGTGAGCCCGCTGACCGATGAAGGGGGCGAGGGGCCGCTGAAGGGCCGCTCAGGTGGACGCACCAAGGAGAAGAAGACGAGATGGCTTGTGGCACACTGGATTTCCAGCTGGCCAACTCTTGCCACTGTCAGGACGGATGTCTGTGGCGGAGGGGTGGCCAGTGGAGCTGAAGTCACACCTCAGGGACTGGAGCTACTCCGCAGGGTCACAGTGTTTAACTAGAGCGGTTCAGGAGAAGGTGAAGGACAGGCTGATACTGAACATGTAGTCTTGTGTGGACACACTTTTGACCACAAGCTGAGCCAGGTCAATGTAGGGTCAAGAGCTGTCCAGTTAGATTGGAAATGTTTATATTTTAAAGTGAGCAGTCACAGATTAGAGGTCTTTTAAGGGTAATTCGATAAAAAATGTAAATAATAATAATAGTAGTAGTAATAATAATAATAATAATAATAATAATAATAATAATTGTACAATAATTCCAGAATCATGTTATTTTTAATGCTACATTACAAAGACAAAAAATTTTAATAAGTGTTTTGTAAATTATAATAATAATAAATATTTTTAAATACATTTTAAATAAAGTTAAACATAAAAATTGTCACGATCACCAGCGATCCAGTCTGTGCTGATCGCTGGTAAACACACACTTTCGCATAGAACTACAAATCAACCATTATATGGACTACAAGTTCCAGTCATGCACTGCACACACACACCTGTTCCTAATCCTGGCTGATTGCTAACTCACACAGATGAAGCTGCTCAAAGACTGATTAGTTGGACTATTAATACAGCACACTAACAGGTGAACCTCGCCTTGTTTGTTTGTTTATGTTGTCTGCTGCCTGCCTGTACTGACCACTCGCCTGTTTTATGACCACGACTCTGGATTTCCTGTATACATTGGTTTGCCCCTGTGTTGACCGTTGGTTGCCTGACCATCTCTGTTTAATAAACCTGCGTTTGGATCCGCACTTCCTTTGTCAGCCTCCCCATTCACATTACAAATATTTAATACAACTTTGAATAAATAAATGAATAAATAAAAGCATCTCAAAATATCTAAATAAATATATTTAAAAAATAAATACATGGATTTTACCATGAATTAAAAAAAATATTAAATAATTGCATTTTGAAACAACTTAAATTTTTAAATAAATAAATACATAAATATTAAAAGAAACACACAAAAAAATGGGCAATTAATCACCTGACATCAAATGACACTTCCTATTAAAGTTAGGGTCAAAGATTCAACAATTCTGAGCTGCCTGGAATGCAATACAAGCACAATAATGCAGGCCTAAATGCAGTAGCCTTGTATGACCTGTAAAGAATCTGATGAAAAATCTGAGAGTCCTGGTAGCAGCCTGTGTGTGCAATTCTTCGAGAAAGCAACCATTCATTTGTGTTAATATTATCCTTATTTCGTTACTGTTATAATCTTTTTATTGTGTGGATTCAAAAGATACTTGTTCTCATAAATAAGAGATATTAGAATGTCTCAATATCAAGGTTTCTATTGTCACTGGATGATGCTGTGAAGCAGTAATTTTAATTTTAAATGGCAATTTTCCAATGGACGAAGTCTGAACATTGAAACAAATGCAACTAAGATTATTCAATAAATTCTGCTTATTCTTTATCGTCAGTACTTCCTGCTTCTGCTCTTCTCTGCCTTTTCCTAGTCAAGTCCTGTATGTTAGGAGACTGTTGGATGTGTTGCACTGCTGATTTCAATGGCAATACGTCAATACTGCCCCATAATAAATGCACACCCTAATCTGATGCAGAAGACATTGGCAAACAATGCCATTTTTACTGTATTTGGGTGCACAATCATGTTCTTTGAGCTTTGTGTGATTACAGTGGAACCACTGAAGTCACAGAGAATGTTTTGGTTCCTGTTCTGAACTTTGAACATCTTAAGACCATTACAGTCTATGGAGGATGAGGGAGCTCTTGGATTTCATCTAAAACATCTTAATTGTGTTCCGATGATGAATAAATGTCTGGGGAGAGTGAAGTATAATGAGGGTAAGTAATTAAAGGTGCTTGCCTTCAGAAATTGTTTTTCTTATGGTGGTTGAAAGTCTAAATTCTGATAGCAATCATTAAATTAAGTGGTCCAAATGTATGTTTTTTATATGGTCAAATGTTGTCTGAATAGCCAGATAAACTCACATTTTCTGACAGGATCTGGCATCCGGGACTGGATCTGATTTATTTATCTGGCGCGGAGATTGTGGGACCTAAAAATGGTCAGACCCTCAGCATTTTGACTGAGACTGAAGCGAAACTAGCCATGACTCCAAATTCCCTAGTGCGTGACTGAATCAGACACGTATGATATATTTTTTAGGGTCAAGTACTTGAATGAACAGCTGACAAAACACGAAAGAAAGAAACAGTGAAGTCAGGACTGTTTTACAAAGTGTGAATAGTGTAACACAACATCTCACCTCTTTGTACAGTTCCTAGTGATTGGCACCGTTGACAGTCTCTCTTGAGGACTTCTTTCACCAGGTTTCATGTAGCTTGGTCTCAGAGGGCATGATGGTCTGGCAGTTGCAATGTCCATCTAAAAGAGAGCATGACTTTTAATGGCTATATTTACACTGTGAGTGTTTAGAATTGACAGACACTTTTATGAACTGTAAATGTGTTTTGAGTTGAGTTCCTCTCAGCAACCTATGAAAAAGCCTTGAATGCGGTCTATATGAATTGTGCAACTTAAAGGCATAACTCAATCAGAAATTAAAATTAGCTTTTGAATGGCCAGCTTAAACCAGCTTGACCAGCCTGGTTTAAACTGGACATAGCTGGTTTTGGCTGGTCAACTCCCAGCCTGACCAGCTAAGACCAGGCTGAAAATGGCTGGAAACCAGCCTGGAAATGGCCAAAACCCCTCTAAAACCAGGCTGGTCGACCAGCTAAAACCAGCCAACCATCTTAGGCTGGTTTAAGCTGGATTTTTCAGCAGGGTAATAGTATTCAAATTAAGTATTTTGTATCATTTTAAGGTCTGGCGCTATTATTTCTATTTTATTTACCTTTAAATAGCACAACACCAAAACTTTACCCTGCTGAAAAGACCATCATATGCTGGTAAGACATGTTTTGATGCTGGTCTTGCTGGTTTCAATGCTGGTTTTTCTGGTCTCGATGCTGGTCAGTACTAGCACTGAAACCAGCAAGATCAGTGTTGAGACCAGAACTGAAACCAGCAAGAACAGCATTGAAACCATCAAGACCAGCATTTAAATCAGCAAGACCAGCATATCAGCATCAAAACATACATTAGCCCTACCAGCATTTGCAGTTTTTTTTTCAGCAGGGTGGTAGCCTACCATTTTGGCTGATGTTTTGTTTGGCTTAACCTAAGGCCTATTGGTTGTGCAACCATGACCAAGGGTGACATCAAATATCATCGTCTAGAGATTTAAAACTTCAAAACATATCTGACAACAAATTATCTTTATTCAACTGAGTCATCTGGTAAATCTTAATTAACTGTCTGAGTAATGTTTTTACCTCAGCAAAATTGTACAGCATTTGAATCGCAAAACTGACGCATCAGTGCCGGTGTTGTGAATTTAAATCTTCGGACGACACACAGCTGAAATCTGCATCCCTTTAAATGTCTAAATCCACACATTAAATATCTTGACGATCGTCTCTTGCCCTTATGTGACGGGTCCATTTATACAGCAGGAATTCACGGAAAAGAAGTCATCATGAGTTTTGAAAGCGTACGAGGTTGAGTTCACATATTTTCCTCAGATATGTCTCCCGTAAATAACCAAAATGTGTCAGAACGCAAGCGTATTAATGATTCAGATATGGGCTCGACACCCTTATTCAGCTGCTGTATGAACGGGGCCAATGTTTGTTCTCTCTAGAGAAAGTTTCATGCTCCTCAAAAAGCCACATACCGTAACACAGGCATCTTCTGTTTCTCGTCTGTTCCGTGCAGTCGTAGGGTATATTGATCTCACAAAAGACAAAATTCGTTTTCCCCTGCACAGAGATGTAATTCTTTTATTACAGAAATGTACCGAGTGAAAACAACACAACACGCTCTCTATCACTTTCGGAGCGGCACGAGCCAAAATTCTATTATGGGAGAGCTGCACCAGATACAATGAAGTATTTTCAGGGGATCTTGAGGCAACAAAGTATATAAAATGCCATAAATAAATTATGGCAGACAATTTTAAGAGCATTAAAAGTTTGATCTCCTTCAGGGGAGGCCGCGGGGGACTTTTATGGAATTAGAAATGACTCAAAAGTCTTTCACGCAAAAGACACGATGTACACATGCGTAGCCTAATTCACGTGCATAAAACCAAATTCACGTGCGTAAAATATTTATATATATTCACAAAAACAATTCACGTGCACAAAATAAAAATACATATTCATAAAATACGTTTCACAAATGCAAAACACTATTTGCAAATGTATAAGAGTGTACAAAAAGTTTTGAATGTTTAAATCTTGCGAGTTCATCCTGAATGAGAATGTGCAAATCCTCTTTCACGTACGACTCCCCCTGGATACGTGTGTGTGTATTTTTGAGACTATCCTGGCAGAGGCAGGCAACTCGTAACCTTTCAGCCAATCAGATGAGAGCTGTATTCAATATCACCTACTCTGCGCTTCTTTTGCGCAGTCAGTTCCTCTCCAGCACGGCGGACGTAGAAAGAGATGTGCAGGATTCAAGCTTTACATTCCCTGACTTTCACTGACTTACTTAATTTCTATTTTATCTAATGAACGTAAACAGGCTGTTGTTGTGCTACACAACGCTGCTACTCTGCGTTGTGTTGTGAAGTGGTAAACAGGAGATGCAAAAGAGAGGCAAACAGAGGTTCATGATCGTGACTCTACCATTTATTTGACAGAAGGGCACCTATCTGTTGATTACACAAACTGAGGAAAATATGGTGCACTACGCATTTTTCAACAGTACGGTATGCCAAGAGGCTCAAACAACACAAGAAACTTCAAAATGGCTTGATACAACAGTGTCATAGCGACATCTTGTGGACAAAACAAAACACTGCCCTACATCGACATGTTAATCTTATTTGCAGTGTTGGGAAAGTAATACAATGCAATTTAAAGTCGTATAAGAAAAGGAGCTAAATGTGTTACTTTTTAAGCAAAGTAATGTGAAAATAGTCTATTGTTTTTATTTTGCCCTAAAAAAAGAGTAAGGTTTATTTGCTTATTTGCATTCATAAGCATTTATACTTTAATTTTATAAATGGGCTTAATTTAATATACTTGTACTAATTTTTAGTTGCATTTGGAATGTCTCATCACTCCTCATTACTGATCTGAATGCGCCACATACTGGAATTATTTAACATTTTTATTCCTTAAGGTCTTTTCTGCATGAGTGATGCGGCATAATATCACAAATTAAATTGACCTGGGAATAATCGCGTCAGTTTTAACACACACACACACACACACACACACACACACACACACACACACACACACACACACACACACACATATATCAGCTCTTCTCTTCTGTGATGCGGCTGTAGGTTGGAGGGCAGGTTATCAGAGCAGTGATCAGCCCAATTTAAAATCCTGAACAGCATCCAACATGTTTGAAATGATCCGAGAGGCTCCGATTTGTGTTGAAAAAGATCACAAAAAGTATTAATACTATCTTTATATTATACATATTACTAAAGCACAACAACAGCCTGTTTACGTTCATTAGACACAATGAAAAGTAAGTTAGTCAGTGAAAGTCAGGGAATGTAAAGCTTGAATCCTGCACATCTCTTTCTACGTCCGCCGTGCTGGAGAGGAACTGACTGCGCAAAAGAAGCGCAGAGTAGGTGATATTGAATACAGCTCTCATCTGATTGGCTGAAAGGTTACGAGTTGCCTGCCTCTGCCAGGATAGTCTCAAAAATACACACACACGTATCCAGGGGGAGTCGTACGTGAAAGAGGATTTGCACATTCTCATTCAGGATGAACTCGCAAGATTTAAACATTCAAAACTTTTTGTACACTCTTATACATTTGCAAATGGTGTTTTGCATTTGTGAAACGTATTTTATGAATATGTATTTTTATTTTGTGCACGTGAATTGTTTTTGTGAATATATATAAATATTTTACGCACGTGAATTTGGTTTTATGCACGTGAATTAGGCTACGCATGTGTACATCGTGTCTTTTGCGTGAAAGACTTTAGATACTAATCTCGCTCCATAGACTTTTTGAAGCAGTAATTATTCATAAAAATGAAATGTCATATTAGTTTGTCCCGGTCTAATTTGATTTCACGTTGATGAATTTTTTTTCGCTTCGACAGGATTCAGTGGGACAAATGTGGTGCTCTCCTCACATCATTTTCTCTAATAAAGACACATTTGTTTGAATATACAGACGAGGAGTTCCGAACAATGACAGTAATTAAAAGCATGGAGCCAATCACTGAATATGTCTGTAATTGCATCTGATTACAGCGATAGGAAAAATGCAAACTACATGTCCAGTTTCACGTGATCCTTCAGACATCATATGCAATTTGATTATCATGAAAAAATAGACTTAAATTGTTTTTACTCTTTTCATTAATAATAAAGCAGTTCATACTTAAAGGGACAGTAAAAATGCTATTAATTTATCCACCCATGGAGGATGCAGTGTGTAAAATATTAAAGAAGAATTTTAGCTAAAACTGTGGTCTTTGGTTATTTATAAAGTGCAAGTCAATAGCTACCAGCACTTTGAGAGTCCAAAAATCTATACAGGTAAAACAAAAACAATATCCATGGCAGTACATTGAGAGTTTATGAAGTCTACAAGAAACCAAACATTGTTTGAAATAATTTCTGCTTTAATATACCTCAGCAAATTGTCATGAACACATTTTGGCAACTACAGTATGAAGATTTTTCATATAGAAAGTTTAAAAGATATTCCATTTTAAATAGGACTATTTTGTAATATCATGACAACATTTATCATCTTAATGCATCAATTAACTTAATGCATCCTTTAGTAAAGTGTTTCTTTATTAACCCTTAGGTACTGTTGGGGAGGTTTTAACCACTTTGGGGTGATTTTGAATCTTAATTTGCCCATAACCAAATTTACTATCCTTTTGTTATGTTAGGAATTAAAACATCCTTTGAATTAAACTGCTGTAAAAATGCATCAGATAAATATTTTTTTTCAAAATTTTTTTTTTTTTGCATAAATCTGTTAATCAGCCTCAGTCCTGATCAGAACTACTAAATTGCTTAGAAAGTTACAGGATTTTAACTCTTAAATTGCCAAACTCATAAATTATGTCACTGGTTTGGTGAAAAACACACACAAAATGATGTATTATTGATATAAAAAGTAATTGTAATTTTAGCTAAGTAATTTTTAGCTTTTATCAAAGTCTTGGACATGTGAAACAAAATTGCGTTTGATGCATTGTTTTTGATTGATTTTCATTTTTCCCCTAATTTATTGTTGGTGGCTGTTTTGCCCCAATTGACTTCCATTATAACCACATTTTTTTGACTGCAAAACCACAACACCATATAATCATGCATTCTTGATTGTTGGTGGTTTTCCCTGTTGGGAAGAGGTAACATTTGTAACTTTTACTGTTGATCATCAGTTGGCACCATTAACTCTTTAGATATGGAGTATAACAGCAAATTAACCCATAAGGATCCAGACTAATTTCTCCTTATAGGAAAATTATGAGGCATATAATACAAACCAAATGAACCACTTATAACATGTTTCTGTAGTTGTTTTTGAAATGCAACTGAAAGATCTGTAATGTTACATATATGTCACAAGGGGCATTCACAATTTAAAAAAAAATTATTTTGTCAGTTTTATTTGGTACATAACATTTTTTCAGTTTATTTGCTTTTCCATAACATATTTCAAAGCCCCACAACTGACCATTACATTTTGCAACAACTCTTTCGAAACATAAAAATTCTACCTTTGTTCATGTATTTTTTTTCACAACTCAAAATGAGTGAACTAAATAAAATTAGATAACTACCTCACAGCGGGCGATGCGGTGGCGCAGTGGGTAGCGCTGTCACGATGGTTCGAGCCTCGTCTGGGTCAGTTGGCATTTCAGTGTGGAGTTTGCTTGTTCTCCCTGTGTTGGCGTGGGTTTCCTCCGGTTGCTCAAGTTTACTGTTAAATCTTTAACAGTGGTGTTAACATTCTTTTAAGTTCCAGATTGTTGCACACTGTACAAATGTGTTTGTTCCTTCAGTAACGCAAACATTTCTGTGTGTATGCGTGTGTGAGAGTGACCTTTGTGCACTTACCTTGATGTGTCTGAGACAATCAAAATATGCATCTCAGCTCTCAGAACTACATGGAGTAAACAAAAACAAAGACTGTGTATTTATGCACCATCAAATGTGGTTAAAATGGAAATCAACGGGGCAAAAACAGCCACCAACAGTAAATCAGGGAGAAAAAATGAAAATGTAATAATGCATCAAAGCCAATGTTTTTACTAATCGTTCACATGTCCAAGACTGTGCTAATGGGTTAAAAAAAATCAAGTGTGCAACTACTTTTTATATTGAAAATACATTAATTTGTGTGCTTTTTCACCAAATCAGTGACATCATTTGTGAACTTAGGCAAATTAAAGAGTTAAAATCCTGTAATTTCCAAAGAAATTTAGTAGTTTTGATCAGGACTGAAGTTGATTAACAGATTTATGAAAAAAAAAAAAGTGAAAAAATATTAATCTGATGCATTTTTACAGCAGTTTAATTCAGTGGATGTTTTCATCCCAACCATAACAAAAGGATAAATCTGAACAGTGCACAAGGGTTAAAACTAACAATTTAACAGAGTACATAAAAGGTAAAACAGAACTTAAAGAGTGTTCTAAATAATACCTTCTTATCAGAGGAAAAAAGCAAATAAATTCAGTGCTGGTTTGTAATATTTCCATACTTTGTTACCAGCAGCCCACAAGGTATGGATGAAATGAAGTCTGAATCATCACCTTTCTGATCAGCATAAAGCACCGGAGGATACCTGCATGGACAATTTATTATAGCATGTAATTCTGTTTTGCAACCACAAAGCAAGCCGACTTGCCTGCTTTCAAATATTTGACATCTCTTACTTATCTTCATATACGATCTGGTCTGTTTATAATCCATGGTGGACCACCGATACCGGCTAACATTAGAACAATCCAAAGCAGATAATGAGGCGAACATAGACCTGCATTGCATAAAAAGACGCTAAGAGAAACACTATAGTGGGCTGACATGTCCTTTGAGTCCCAGACATACCTTGTTAAGGGTATTAGGATCAACATAGTGATTGATCTACATGTCAGATCAGTAAGTGAAGGCGTAGAGTCAGCTGTCCGCAGCTCATTTTCCATCTGGAGGTCAATTAAGACACAAAGAGGTGAAGAAAGCACTAGGACGACTCCTTTGCAGTGCATAGACCCAAACATGGAGCCTGTATTACACAGCCCACATGCATACAGAAACACAAACCAGGCTCATTTGATTGCCCAATGTCACTACATGGGGGAGGGTTCTGTCAGGATTGACAGAGATTCTTCTCTATGAAGGTACACAGAAAAACAAAAGGAGGGGGTGGTGGATGAAAAGATGGATGAACGCAGGTAGAGCTTCATCTTTGACTGGGCTGAAGGCTGTCTGTAGTCATTCAGTACTGCCTCATTTCCCTGTAACGCACGGGGCTTTTCTTTTTCATTAGCGGCGCTCGGAGCACACAAGGAGTCAACCGTGTGGATATTCTGACACCCCTACAGCACTCTATTTACCACAGCTCTTCAGTGATGTATCAAGGGGAACGTCTTCCCGGCATTAAATATAGATGCAGTCGGATTAACATATCAGGAGAGAGCATGATTAATGTGAGATTACACCGGATAGCACGGCTGCTTTTTCCATCACTGTTGGAGTAATGGACTTTGATCTGATTCAAATCATCCTTTGCCCATCAACATAAGCAGCTGCACTTAAGAGAGAGATGGGACGCTTGACTGCTCTGACCGCATGGAATGCAAATAATATATGCACGTTTATGAATAAAGTTGTGTTAAAGTCGCTCGCTTGTCACAGGTCTAGGATGGCGCTTGTTGGTCTTGCAAAACTTGTGCTACAGACATGAACAATACACTGTTATGTTGAATACAAATGTTTTCACAAGGCTGGGGATTAAATGAAGATAACATTATGTCATATATATCCAGCAGAGACATTCAGAAATAAAAACTTAACAGAAATATATTAACAGCCCCACAATAACATGCTATCCACTGCAGAGTCGCGTCAACAATTTTTGTCCAGCCAAGTCACGTTATCCTCTAAAAATGTCTACCACTTTGTCTGTACTGAACATTAACCCAATACACATTAACAACATTTAGGAAGATGCTAATCACACAAATCATGTCAACAACTTTTGCACAACCTCTTTAGAAAAACGCAAAAATTCAGTATCACCAGTGGTGGAGTACTGAAAAATCATACTTAAGTAAAAGTACCATTACTTGCCTAAAAATGTAGTGCAAGTAGAGTAAAAGTATTACTCCAAGCATGAGTAAAAGTAGACCTTTCAAAAGTACTCAGGAGTAGTTAGTATTATGCTGTAAAAAGCTGATGCATTTACATCAAATTTTTGTATGTGTGTACACGTAACATTCTGTAGTGCATTTAGTTATTGTCCACACAACGTCATAAGACGTTAATATTAGGTTAGATTTAGGTTGTAACGTCAGGTGACCATAATTCAATGTCTAGCCAGTGTCTAAGGATAACGTTATTTTGTTGTTCAATAAGGACGTCAAATAACGTTGATATTTGGTTATTTTAAGTTGTGTTGGAAAGTGACCAAAATCCACCATCAAGCCAACATCTTAACTCATATTGACATCAAATACTTCATCATAATACTTCATTAGACGTTGATATTTGGTTGATTTTAGGTTGGACGTTGTACATTGAGGTCGACCTTACGTTAGGTTCTTATGTCAACCCAATTTTCATTTCCAAACAAAATGCAATGTCCGTACGATGTTGGGGTACAATGTAAATCTGATGTCATGACGCCATTTCGGTCATCATACAGTAAACATCCACCATCTTCTCATCAGTGACCTGCCTCTAAACAGTCTCTGGGTCAATGTGTGTAAAGATTTTGGACGTCTTCTTGAACACTTTTAATGCTTCCAAACAGTTTGCTGCAATTATAAATTGCCCATGTCTTGAGGTAATTCATTATGATGCGATTTACCATCTATGTGTGATTTGATTGGACAGGAATCACAGGACTGATTTTTCTAATCCTCATAGACAAGAAAAAATAAAGTAGTGACTGCAGGTTGAAGGAAAGTAGTGGAGTAAAAGTACCAATTCTGCACTAAAAATGTACTCAAGAGAAAGTAAAACTACACATTTTTAAAACTACTGAGTAAAGTACAATTCCTGAGAAAAACTACTCAATTACAGTAATTTGAGTATTTGTAATTTGTTACTTTACACAACTGAGTATGACTAAACATCCAATAGCAATATCCAACAGGCCCAGCGGGGGTTCAGGTGGTTTGAAAGACCCAGCCCTCACTGACAAATGTCCAGAATTTGTCCTATACATGAGCTCATTTGTCCTATTTTGACTGCTAATCCATAATAAATTGTGAAAATAACCCATCGGAAAAGGCTTTAAGACCAAGCAGAATATGTGTTGGCTGTCGGTACAGGATTTGGGATGCCGAATTTCCCGTTCTGAAGTCACACCATGCCAAATTCGGCATCTCAAATTCTGACTGAGGAAAGTTGAATGCTGGCCAGTTTGTCATTTGCCTAATAAATGACAATAGGCTCTAGTTTTTAATTTAAAACTTGAACAGATTCATATTTATTTCTACTGATTTATGAAGTAATAAATTTGGATTATAAAAATAAATATCGTTTTCATAATTCTGAATCTTAAGGAAATGTTTTTGGTACATCAAAAAGTGTAGTTATGATGACCATTCAACAAGCAAATCCAGCTAAAAATAGTGATTATAACGTGACTAAAATGAAGTATTTACATCTCATAATTAAATAGAAAATGGCGAATAACTGCAAAAAGGTCCACTTTTTGAGAAAAAAGAATCCCCCCTTTCATCAGGCTGGCTATAGGCCTGTCCAAGCATACCTTAGCAACCACCAACAACAAGTTATCCACAACAGTAATACATTACACAAGGCAGAACCAAGGCATGTTTAAGACTACTTTTGGCTGGACAAGTACTACTCATGTCTTTATAAATTGCTAAAATCGCATTTGTAAAAACCGCACAACTACTCAAAATGTTCTACCACTCAAATTTTATCCAGGAAATATTTAAAAAGAACTTTATTTGTGAGTACTAAATGTCCTTGTAACGCATTAACATGGTATAACCACTATGAAATCCTCAACAAGTTTTACAAGTACTACACTGTAAAACCCAAGAGTCAACTTTATGAAATGAGTGTAGTTAACTCAAAACTTACTGAAAGTTAATTCTACTCATTTGAAAAGAGTTTTGAACTCAGCGTTGAAGGTAATGAGTTAATTAAATACCTCATTACTTCAACTTAAATGGAGTAAGTTCACAGTACTCATATAGATTAGTTATTAAACTCAAATGGTTTGTAGCAATCGGTTTCCTCAACTGGTTTGAGTTACCTTAACTTATTGAGTTTTACAGTACTCAGTTGGTTTGAGTTCTCTTCATTTATTGGGTTTTACTGTGCTCAAATTACTTCATTTACTTAAATGGATTAAGCTCACAGTACTCATTAGGATTAGTTTTTGAATTAAATTGTTTGTTGCAATCGGTTTCCTCAAATGGTTTGAGTTACTTTAACTTTTTGGGTTTACTTATTGTTTCTTTTAAAAAAGCTTGTAAGTAGGCTACTAAACATTTTAGCAACATCCTAATGACCACCCAAAACACTAAACCAGCTTTCTGATATTCACTACTTTTATAGAAGCAAGCACTACACAAATAAACACAAAAACTGTATATTAATATACAATAAATCTTGTTTACAGTCATCACAAAAAAAATATGGATTTTTGGCTATCATGTTCATTCATTCATTTTCTTTTTGGCTTAGTGCCTTTATTAATCAGTGGTCTCCATAGCGGAATGAACCACCAACTTATCCAGCACGTTTTACACAGAGGATGCCTTTCCTGCTGCAACCCATCACTGGGAAACACCCATACACTCCTATTCACACACATACACTACGGACAATTTAGCTTAGCCAATTCACCTATACTGCATGTCTTTGGACTTGTGGGGGGAAACCAGAGCACGCAGAGGAAACCCACGTAAACACGGGAAGAACATGCAAACTCCACACAGAAATGCCAACTGACCCAGCCAAGGCTCAAACCAGCGACCATCTTGCTGTGAGGCGACAGCACTACCCACTACGCCACCGCTACTATCATGTTAACAGCTTAATTTCAGTAACTATCTCAACAAAAAGTGCTTCTTACGTGAGCTATTTATTCCAGAGACCAAGAAATATGCTAAATGAACATGACACATTGTGGTGCAAAAGAAACCCAATAACCTGCCCAGCCCCAGACCATCTCATTTATTTTAGTTGCTCCCTACACCTTAAGAGATACATCACAAGTCTGCGTGTGCATATTGAATTTCGCATCCCCCAATAAATTGCTGGGGCCAACATATTGATATTTTCTGGCCTGGTCCCATTTTGCCTCCTTTCTCCTTGAGAGAGAGACACCCGCAAAGGGTTAAATCCTCCCCCTGTTCTGCCCCGTGCCACTGCGTCGCTCTCGCTCCCTCACTGTGTCTCCCTGCATCCATTTGCAAATGATCTCGCTTGTCTGCATATTGTCACTTGCAGCCTGCCCACACATTCATCAACTGTCGGCCGGCTCGCCGCGCACTCCCCGCGCCCTCTACACTTAATTGTTCCCACTCTGACCTGGGAGAATAGAGAATGATGTTTCCCTCATTCGTGCCGGAGCAGGGCGAGGAGAATTAACAACTCTGTGGGGATGGCCGAGCTGTGGTACGGTCGGTCAGGCTCTCGACTCTTCCCCCCTCTTTGTGTTTCTGGGGCACGGTCCTAGCCTATTATCAGAGGCAGGCGAAGATTCACTAGTCCTATATGAATAAATGAGACAGAAAAGATAGGTGGAGATCTTTCATGGGCCGCAAGTTGGAGATCTAGATATAGAAGTCTAAACAACTGGACAAGGTTATAAAGAATCAACAGGGAATCAAAGCATTAAAACCATTAAAAGCCATTCAGAATCAACATTACTTTAAAGTGCTAGAGCATTTAAAGCAGTAAACTGAATGTCTTCATCTGTTAGTGTGTAGACAATAATATTATCCCAGTTACCTTCATTTTGCCAAACTTATGCTGCAAATGTGGCACAGAAGCACTTCTGAAGTGGGATTTATGACTTTGTTGCTGCTTAGTGGTGGCATGAATGAATTCATACAGCAGTTTCAGTTGTAAGTTTTGATACTAAAAGCTGAAGCAGGTCTAAGCCTTGATGTCATTTCCAAAAATTGCATTTACACAGCATCTTTTAGCGGTTAAGAAGGAGTTGAGCAGGCATTTTTGAATGTGGCTTGGTGTGATGAACTTGAAAGTGAAGTTTGTGAAGAACATTTCTCATGGCCTGCACAGGTACCAGACCTAAATATTATTGAGCCACTTTAGGATGTTTTACCCAATGTTGGGTTTGTCCGTATTTGACCTAACATTTATTTAGAGTGTAGACCCAGTAAATGAATTGGCAAATGTGATGTTTCAATTCCTATTCCAAACCCATAGCAACAGAATCAGTGTTGCTTTGTTGGGCTGGATTAATTGATTATTTTGTTATCTATTTTGCACATTACCTCAACCTCAATCTGTCTGCATAAAGATGCCTTCATGCCACAGCAAAGGTGGCACAGAAACACTTCTAAAATGGCATTTTGGTGACTTTTTATTGCTATTTTTTCACTTCATGCAACAATCAAGTGCTTTTTTTTCAAGAAGCTGTTAAAAGTAAAGGTTAAAATCACTAAACACCTGCTTTCATTTCTATTATTTGTAGTGCCTAGCAGTTTTGAACATGCTGCACTCTACCTGACTAAAGTCTTGTTGTCATTCCCAGTTGTAAGAGCAACAAATAATAACTTGACTACTACACTGTAAAAAATCTAACTTCATTCATTCATTACCTAGTCAGCTAAGTCCCTTTATTAATCCAGGGTCGCCACAGCGGAATGAACCGCTGACTTATCCAGCGGATGCCCTTCCAGCTGCAACCCATCTCTGGGAAACATCCATGCACACTCATACACTACGGACAATTTAGCTTACCCAATTCACCTGTACCGCATGTCTTTGGACTGTGGGGGAAACCAGAGCACCTGGAGGAAACCCACAGGGAGAACATGCAAACTCCACACAGAAACGCCAACTGACCCAGCCGAGGCTCGAACCAGCGACCTTCTTGCTGTAAGGCGACAGCACTGTCTACTGCGCCACCGCGTCACCAAATCCAACTTATAAATTGTTAACTCAGTTTAAAATAGTTAGTTAGTTGGACATATTTTTGAGCTGAATTTATTCATAAAAACGACTTAACTGCATGTTTGGAACTGCTTGTTCAATGAAAGTAAAAATAATCAGTTAAGGAGTCTTTGAATTTTGATTTCCTCATTTGAACATTTACCACTGTAAAAAGTAAAAAGTTATGTTAACTTAAAATTCTAAAGCAATCGGCTGTTTATTAAGCTTCAGTGGTTGAAGTTGTGCCAAATTATTCCATAAAGTATACTTGACTTAAAACAGACTTTTCAGTCAACTTAAAAAAATTATTTGGCAACTTCAACCACTGAAGCTTAACAAACTTACAATTTCTTTGCAGCCAGTTGCTTTAAACCTTTAAGTGTACTCAATTTTTTATTTTTTTACAGTATAGTTGATCATTTGGAAAATTGAATTGCATCCCAATCATCACAAACACTGCAGAGAACCTATTGGAACCACCATGGACCCAAGATTCTCACAGAAATCAGTCGAGTTTGGTGAAGCAAAAATCATGGTTTGGGGTTACATTCAGTATGGGGGCGTGCGAGTGATCTGCAGAGTGGATGGCAACATCAACAGCCTGAGGAATCAAGACATTTGTGCTGCCCATTACATTACAAACCACAGGAGAGGGCAAATTCTTTACCAGGATTGCACTCCTTCTCATACTTCAGCCTCCACATCAAAGTTCTTGAAAGCAAAGAAGGTCAAGGTGCTTCAGGATTGGCCAGCCCTGTCACCAGACATGAACATTATTGAGCATGTCTGGAGTAAGATGGAGGAGGCATTGAAGATGAATCCAAAGAATCTTGATGAACTCTGGGAGTCCTGCAAGAACGCTTTCTTTGCCATTACAGATGACTTTATTAATAAGTTATTTAAGTCATTGCAGAGATGTATGTATACAGTCGTCCAAACTCATGGGAATCATACACAATATTCATTCTTTTTCCACTGCACCATGACTTTATATTCTATACTGTATATTATTTCTGTTAAGTGACAAGACTTTTGTCTAAGCAAAGTCAGACCTTACTGTCATAATTAAATAATTAAAAATCAAGGCATGATCATATTTTTTTTTTTGGTTAAATAAGTGTAATCTGGAGGTCTTTGCCTTTCATATAAACCACTTCTGATACCAAATGATCAACTAGAAGTCAAGTTATTACTTCGTTTTCCTAAAACTTGTATAGGTGACAAGACTTTAGTCAGGTAGTGCACAAAGTTATTACAATATGTTTGGTGGGCAAATGTATTAGTGAGCAGTCATTTTTAAACCTGGCCCAAATTAAACATTTTTCAATAAATTAAAAAATGTAATTACACCCATTAAATCTTTTTAAAACAACAGTTCAGTCGACATTTAAATATTTTTGACTTGCGCATTTTCTTCACTCAAAGACAACTATGTTTTCTATGTTTTGCGTAAATCCACATATCACTGGACAATTTAATAAGCATAAGCAAAATTAATGTTCTTTTCAGTCCTGTTAACGATTAAATTGAAGTCAATAAATAAAATATGAGCAGTCTTTTTCATGGAAGACAGTAAAATTGTATGTCATGTCAACTGCCCGTCCAAATATATAACCATCGTCCCCCGCTGGGGCCCCTGCTCTGCTCCGGCGGCGAGAGGTCAGTCTGCGTATGCATGTCACAGGCGAACAAGCCGGCACTGGGAACGTCACACACAATGGATTTATGGTTTCTTATCAGCATGCCATTTGCATTTGCGAGGAGATCTGCAGCACGGGCCCATTTTCTCTGTCTGGGTAGCAGAGCGGCCTCCGCCGGTGCCCAGGGGCTCCTCAATGCATCACTCGCTCCCTCCTTCGGCTGCTAAACAATCCCACTGCATTAGCTAAGACAAGACATCAATTATACATGCCGTGGTTTCACTGTTGCAAAATACTATTTCCAGTTGGCTTAAATAGGATTAAAAATTAAATATTGCTTGCTGAAAAGGAATATGAAATCAGCTTGAACTTCTGCTACTTTCAAGCAGGACGTTTGGGGCCAGTGCAGAGCAAAGGGTCTGTTTTAGACGAGCAGCGTGCGTGTGCTGTCCATGTGATGGCAAAAAAGGGAAGACTTTTAATTAGCTGTTTTTTGGTCTAGCAAATATTTACCCGAGCATCTCACAAACAAGTGCTTTTAAAAGTTTGATTTAAAGCAGCCCTAACAGATGGTAAACCAGGCGCTGGCTCGTAACTCAACTCCTAGCCGACTTTCAGTGTGACCACAGGGTACCATTGCATATGTTAACTCGAAGGAAAAAAGACACTAATATTGGTATCAGTTCAGCCATTAAAATCTTAAACAGCATATTCAGAGCTACAGCATGAGAATGACTATGCTAAGGAAATAAAGTGCATACCCACCACCGCCACCAAATCCTCCTCACACTTCTCTTCATAGAGAGAGCGCTCCTCTTTCCGCATGTCAGATTCATAAAGAGCAGAGGTCGAGAGTGGTGTGGGCCGGTCACGCCAGGCCAGGCCTCATGTCTCATCCCCAGACCTTCAGTCCTGCCTCTTCAATTATGAATAGCTACTTCCATTACGAGTGCCACATCTGCTTTAAAAGGGCACACTTGCTCTAAGGAAAGAGCATTTTGGCAGTCATCCTGGTGTTGTTTTTTTTCTCTGCACTTTCTTACACAGATACTAACTTTAAAAGGAAACTGTTTAATTAAAAACATTGTACTATGCCTGCTTCATGTGCAAAGAGATAACTTAAAGTAAACTATTGGTCCAGTCCAACAAAGCAACACTGATTCTGTTGCCATGGCTTTGGAATAGGAATTGAAACATCACGTTTGTCAATTCACTTAGTGGGCCTACACTCTAAATCAGGGATGTCAAACTTTATTCCTGGAGGGCCGCAGACCTGCACAGTTTAGTTCCAACCCTGCTTCAACACACTTACTGGTAGGTTTCAAACAAGCCTGAAGGACTCAATAAGTTTGATCAGGTGTGTTTAATTAGGGTTGGAACTAAACTGTGCAGGGCTGCGGCCCTCCAGGAATTGAATTTGACATCTCTGCTCTAAATAAATGTTGGGTCAAATACGGACAAACCCAACATTGGTTCAGTCAACATTGATGGACTTGTGGAGCTGCGCAACGATGGATTTGCTCTTCAGTTTTTGGACTTTCAGCAGTGAAAATTAAACCACACTGAACTGAACTACAGGCAGTGCAGAATTATTAGGCAAATGAGTATTTTGACCACATCATCCTCTTTATGCATGTTGTCTTACTCCAAGCTGTATAGGCTCGAAAGCCTACTACCAATTAAGCATATTAGGTGATGTGCATCTCTGTAATGAGAAGGGGTGTGGTCTAATGACATCAACACCTAAATCAGGTGTGCATAATTATTAGGCAACTTCCTTTCCTTTGGCAAAATGGGTCAAAAGAAGGACTTGACAGGCTCCGAAAAGTAGAAAATAGTGAGATATCTTGCAGAGGGATGCAGCACTCTTAAAATTGCCAAGCTTCTGAAGCGTGATCATCGAACAATCAAGCGTTTCATTCAAAATAGTCAACAGGGTCGCAAGAAGCGTGTGGAAAACCAAGGAGCAAAATAAACTGAGAACTGAACCATGAACTGAGAAAAGTCAAGCGTGCAGCTGCCAAGATGCCACTAGTTTTGCCATATTTCAGAGCTGCAACATCACTGGAGTGCCCAAAAGCACAAGGTGTGCAATACTCAGAGACATGGCCAAGGTAAGAAAGGCTGAAAAACGACCACCACTGAACAAGACACACAAGCTGAAACGTCAAGACTGGGCCAAGAAATATCTCAAGACTGATTTTTCTAAGGTTTTATGGACTGATGAAATGAGAGTGAGTCTTGATGGGCTCGTGGCTGGATCGGTAAATGGCAGAGAGCTCCAGTCCGACTCAGATGCCAGCAAGGTGGAGGTGGAGTATTGGTTTGGGCTGGTATCATCAAAGATAAGCTTGTGGGGCCTTTTCGGGTCGAGGATGGAGTCAAGCTCAACTCCCAGTCCTACTGCCAGTTTTTAGAAGACACCTTTAAGCAGTGGTACAGGAAGAAGGCTGCATTCTGAAGGCTGTGGTTGCTGCTGCTCGCAATGTTAATGGTGAACAGATCAAAACACTGACAGAATCCATGGATGGCAGGCTTTTGAGTGTCCTTGCAAAGAAAGGTGGCTATATTGGTCACTGATTTGTTTTTGTTTTGTTTTTGAATGTCAGAAATGTATATTTGTGAATGTTGAGATGTTATATTGGCTTCACTGGTGAAAATGAATAATTGAAATGGGTATATATTTGTTTATTGTTAAGTTGCCTAATAATTATGCACAGTAATAGTCACCTGCACACACAGATATCCTCCTAAAATAGCTAAAACTAAAAACAAATTAAAAACTACTTCCAAAAACATTCAGCTTTGATATTAATGAGTTTTTTGGGTTCATTGAGAACATGGTTGTTGTTCAATAATAAAATTAATCCTCAAAAATACAACTTGCCAAATAATTCTGCACTCCCTGTAAAGTGAACTCTGAAAACTGGACTGACAGTTTCAATTTACTAGAACTTCTATGTTAAGCTGCTTTGACACAATCTACATTGTAAAAGAATGTTATAGAAATAAAGATGAACTGAATTGTGTAAAACACCCCAAAGTGGTGTTCAGATCTGATGACTGTGCAGGCCATGGACAATGTTCAACTTTATTTTCAAGTTCATCAAACCACTCTGTCACCAGTCTTGCTGTGTGTATTGATGCATTATCATCCTGATACACGGCATTATCTTATGCTTGAACCATTGGGTGCAAATGGTGCTCCAGAATGGTCTCTGGCCCATTTAGCACAGGTATTGGGTCTAGAAAAAGCCATGATATTGCAACCCAAACCATCACTAATCCGCCCCTATGCTTTACTCTGAGCATGCAACAGTCTGGGTGGTATGCTTCTTTGCGGTTGCTCCACACTGTAACTCTCCCGGATGTGGAAAACGCAGTGAAGGTGGACTCATCAGAGAACAATACATGTTTCATATTGTCCACAGCCCAAGATTTGTGCTACTGGCACCATTGAAAGTGACGTTTGGCACAGACACGAGTGACCAAAGGTTTGGCTACAACAGCCAGGTCATGTATGTTGACCCTGTGGAGTTCCCGACGAAAAGTTTTGGTGGATATGGAGGGTTGAGGTGCAGATTTAATTTTGCAGTGAGTTGGGCAGCTGTGGTTTTATGTTTTTTTGGGAAACAATCCAGGTTAGCACCAAGACATCCCTTTCAGACAGCTTCCTCATGCATTCACGGTTACTCCAGTTGAATGTGGATGATCCTTCTTAATGGTCTGCTGACATTATATCTTGCTGTCTTGGTCACAGATGCGCCAGCAAAATGCACATCAACAATTGATCCTCTTTTGAACTCTGATATGTCACACAATGTTGTGTGCATTGCAATATTTTAAACAAAACTGTGCTATTACTCCAATTAAAGCTTCACACTGTGCTCTTACTGATGGAATGTGCAATCAATGAAGACTGGCCACCAGGCTGGCCAAATTTAGACATGAAACCCCCAACACTAAAGTGTTTCAGCTTCATTGTCCAACCCCTGTATATCATTATATATGATTATCAGTGAAAGTGTCTGTTAGACATGGAGATTAAATCAGACCTCATCTTTGTTGGGTATTGTTTAAATTCGAGATTTTGTAACATACTTTCTCAGAAGAAAACTCAGGACTACAATAAAGGCATTTGATGGAGTTCAGAAAGGCCACGTACTGCTATAGATAGCTCACTTTGCACGGAACTGTGTTCTTTGTAACATTGCAGATCTTTTTCTTGTTCAAAAAGCAACATTACACACTTAAAGCAGAAAGCGTAATGAGCATAATAGGACTCCTTTAAATGCTGTGTAGTCAGGCCTTTACAGAGATAAGGGTGACTAGTTTGAATATCTATAGGGACAAAAAAAAAAATCTTCAACATTATAGCCTTAAAGAAAGTAGACTCTGATCTGTGAGGCAAGAGAGATTATTTCAATTGAGCTGCATCTACAAAAATAAATAAAAATGTATACACCGCCCTCATAAAATATACCTTAGATGCAAGGTCAGAAGAAACCACAGTAGCTACATGAAGTTACATTTTCTCTTCAGAGGACACCCAAAAATACACCTAATAGTGACCACTTTAAAGGGTGGGAGAACACTAGACAGTTCCTCTGTGATTCTTCAAGGGCACTTTATAAATATGACCGTTAACACGTTTCAGCCATGCAACATCTTAGCAGCAGCTGAAAAACCACAAGACGGAAGTAGACTCAAGTATTCTCACACAAGAACAAAATTGCCTTCTCTCACCTACGTGGCTCTTTGCATCAACTGGAAAATGTTTCTAACCACCTAATGTTTAATATATCAAACTGTTTACAGAGGCAGCATTAGGGGAGGGGGGCTTTCCACGGGTAGAGAAGTACAGTACAATTTACCAATGATCTTCAATTTGAACCAGGCCTTATGTGAACTGTAGAGCAGCTCTTCTATATCTAGATGACAAAGACCACAAACAATGGTTCTGAATTAGAAAATGAGAACAGCTTAAAAGACTGCATGCTTTCATGAGACATTTTTGCCATTTTGGATTAAGGTTTGGGAATTGAGAACTAGGTGGGAGATTCTTAAAAAAAATGGAAAGAAAATAAATAAATAAAATAAAGTTCCTAAGCAGTACTTGTAAGCATGTGTGGGTAGTTGAGTTGAAGTCAATACTCCATCAGACCATCAACACTGATCAGAAGGTGCATTGTGTAAGTGTTAAAACCAAGTACAAAAACAAACAAGTTCACAAAATTTTATAGTCACGTCCATGAATGTCAATAATCCGCAAGTGTATCAGTATATTAGATCAGTGACACTGCTTCTGTTAGACTTGGAAGACATGGAGATTCAACCAGGTTTAAAAAAAAAAAAAAAAAAAAAAAAAGTTCCTTAGTTCCCAGTAAGCATTTTTTGTTTTAAAGGGCACCTAGGTTACCACTTTTTCCAAATTTAATAAAAGTCTTTTGTGTCTCCAGAATGTGTCTGTAAAGTTTCAGCTCAAAACACCCGACAGGTTTTTTATTATACCTTTCATAAGTTACTAATTTATAGCTTTGAACATCGGGTAACGTCCACAAACCGGGATTGAAGCGTCTTCTTCTGACACGCGGCTGTGTTGATGAAGTAAAGCTGAAGTAAATCGCTGTAATTCATTAACATTCACTGTTTTAAAACATTTCAAACTTGTAAAACTCACGCTTGATCACATTTGATGATGATTGATGATCCTAGCGAACTGAACAGATCCTTTATTCCTGGTTGCTTTGCGCACGTCCTGTAAACGATTATAAGCGTTACTACGGAGACATGTTAATACGCAGCTGTCAATCAATTAGGTGGGCGGGGGGACCGCACTCCTACATCAAGTTAGGGTTCGTCTGAAAACCGCTCCAATTGGTCTACCGTTTTTATGTTGGTAAATTGAAAAAAAAAAAAAAAAAAGGACTGGGTGTGTTTATATCACCCCAATATGGCGGTATATACACTATATCTACACATATGTCCGTCCAAACAGCTTGAAAAGTAGATTTTTCATCATAGGTGCCCTTTAAAAGATGTCTAATAGACGTCTAAACATAGTCGTCTTGGTTAAAGCAAGGCTTAATTTGGGCAGTCAGTGAAAATCTAATAGACGTCTAAGAATAGGCCAAAACTAGACTAGTCATCAAATAAACAGAAATGAATGACTACACATAAAAAGTCTGGCTATTTGACGACTAGTCTAGTTTTGGGCTTTTCTTAGATGTCTATTAGATTTTCACTGACAGCCCAAGTTTAGCTTTGTTTCAGCCAAGCTGTAGATGTCTATTAGACATTTATAAAACACAAAATTGTTTGCTGGGAAGAAAGTATTGGTAGTAGAGACCAAAGCAGTCAAGACAAGACTGAGATCAGAAGAGGGGTGAGTCTTAGGCCCTGTTTACACTGCCAGTTAAATGTAATTCCGAATTTTTGCTCATATGTGACACAGATTGGATCTGTTCTAGGACCGTGTAAACACGGAAAAAAAAATGCATGCATTCAGATATTCAGAGATCGGTTTCAGGCCTCCTTCATACGTGGGAAAAAGTCAGGTATAAATCAGATATGTGACAATGCGACTATCAACAATGACGTAGAAGGAAGAGTGTCTGTAGAGACGCTGACACGGTAAAGGACAACAACAGAGGAAACATGGAGGAGGAAAGTGGTCAGTCGCCACAATTTGCTCCCACCAGACCTGAGATGCTCCGCCTCAAAATCATTTTAAAGTTGGGCGAACTTCGAATTTTTCACAGAGCTAAAAGCAATAAAATTTCTTCCATCGTGGCTATTGTGGCGCAGATGCTAGAACCCGCCCTTAAGCAAATGCGACTTCGTACATTGTATGAAAAGTGTGAACACATGAATCAGATATGGGTCACAACTAAACAGACAGGCAAAAAAAATCAGATATAGGCAACAAATCGGAATTGGGCATCAAGGCCTGACAGTGTAAACGGGGCCTTAGACAGAATCAAGACAGTCCAAATGCTCCCACAAATACAAACAAAACAATGAACATATGGTCCCGAACTCAAAACATTAGATCCAACTCTTATTTATAATCCTTTTTGCTGTATTTGAGCCATTGGGTTGCTATGTGGATATTCAAAAAAAAAATCTAATAAAAGATAACTTTTACATTATAGTTGTATTAATGGTAGTTGAATTCAACTGTGATTCAACTGTGAATCTTACTTAGTAACAGTGAACGGTTACTCTTGGTTCTTAGAGACACCCCCTAAATCTGAAGCCATATTTTATCAATTATATATCAAATATATACTATACACTATAGAGTATACAATATCAGCATTATCTTAGCACAACCAGTTTGAAGTAGTCACGGTCATCAAGATGCAATAACTAATGATTTTATATTTTTATATGGTTCATTACAGTGAATAAAAACCAACAGTTTGTCCTGGATGCCTCACAACATTCCAACAAAAAGACTTGCATGTTTACTTTCAGTCCTACATGACGGGTTCCATTACATCTTTGGTGCTGACTAATAGGAGCACAGAAACTCTCCTGCACAAGAGAAGAAAAGAAAAGAAAAGATGATGGAGGAAAGGTTTGTGGAGCAAAATACTCCATTTAAAAGTAGGGAAATGAAAATTGGTCAAAAAGCAATGTGTAGTTCCACAAATATCGACTACAAAATATGAATTTAGGACTCAGAAGTGAATAACCCGACACATTGCAACAGATAAAAAAGGAAATTTTGCAGTTTAAACTCACTATAAAGTGTTGCAGTCAGTACAAAAGTAATATGAAACATTTAGAAATAACTTGGAATTTCAAACATGAAGATTTAACCAGGCCAAAAAAAAAAAAAGAAAGAAAAATGGAGACTGAGATCAGAAGAGGGGTGAGTCTTAAGACAAAATCAAGACACAGTCCAAATGCTCCCACAAATCCAAGACAATGAACATATGATCCTGACATCAAGACTGTATTAGAGCCATTGGGTTGCTATGTGGATATTCTAAATAAATAAAAAGCTAACTTTTACATTATAGTTGCATTATTGGTACTTCTGTGAATCTCGTTGACTAACAGTGGACAGTTACTCTTGGTTCTTAGAAACACCCCCTAAACCTGAACTATACTATCTGAACTATCATGAACTATACCAGAAAATAAGAGTAAATGTAAGAATTTCTTGCCTCCAAAAGCACAAAATCTGGACTTAGAACTTGAGATGCAGCTTGGTTCAGACTACACAATGTCAGTATCATCTTAGCACAATCAGTTTGATGTAGTCACAGTGATTCGTAAATGACAATAGGCATCAAAATGCAATAATCAATAATCATTTTCTATTTTTATATGGTGCATCACAGTGAATGAAAACAGAGAATTTGTCTGGGATGCTACACAACGCTCCAACAAAGACTTGCATGTTTACTTTCAGTCCTCCTTGATGAGTTCCATTACATCTTTGATGCTGATCAGTCAGAGCACAGAAACTCTTCTGTACACAGCTTTCAAAAAGGTGAGGAAAGGTTTGTGGAGCAAAATACTTCAGTTAGTCGCTAATTCCACCTTCTCAATTATCATCAAACAAGTTGTTAAAGCAGGCAAATGAAAATTGGTCAGGAAGCAATGTGTAATCCCACAACTATTGACTACAAAATACAAATTTAGGAATCAGAAGTGAATAACTCGACACGTTGCAATAGATAAAAAGAAAAGTGTGCAGTTTAAACCCACTATGAAGTGTTGCAGTCTGTACAAAAGTAATATGAAACACTCAGAAATGAATTTGGAATTTTAAATCAAATTGTTATAGAAATAAGTTGAAAGTGTTAAACTCTGGATGCCAATGTAGATGGTTTCTGAAGGCCAAGAAAAACCCTATAAATGGCTTTCCAGTGGCACTGGGCTATAAAACCCTTTCTTGAACATTTCTTTGCCATTTCAACCGTCATCTCTCCATGATGTTAACAGTACTGGTTGGGCATCTACCACTTAACGTGCATGTAAATGTGACCTTGTAACCTCTGAAGAAAGCCCATCTCTCTGAAGTACGGCACGTGTGACATGTATTGGTAAATACTTGCATGACAATGGGCCCTCTGCCCGGGGCCTGACGGCATTCTATATTAATAGAAGCGCTGTGTATTATTCATAGGCAGAATTACTTTGGTGGCATGGTCCCAGGCCAAAGGGAGCTCCATGCACTCCTGCTCTCAACCCTGACAAGAGGAATACTAACAATACCGGACATGTGCAGGGCTGCCCGAGTTTACCACTGCCCACACTATTGCCCATTATAATAATCTATTCAAGGATTAAAGGGGTTTTATCTTGAAGCCCATGAATAATGAATGTGGAATTTCAAAATTTAATTGCCCCGAATTAAATGATTCAAGATAATGTTTCTTTTATAAATTTGTAATGGGGCTTGGGGGGCAAAGAATGAAAAAAAATACATTAAATAAAACCTTTCTTCCCCCCTCCAAATGAAAGGACAATGGACGAGTGCCCTCATGTCTCCTAATGGGAATTTTCTTTCCGTCTTCTTTAAGAGAGAAAGACAGGTTAAAGATTTTTTTATTTTTTTAAGAAGAAAAAAAGCACTTCACCTTATTCGATTCAGGTGAAAAATGCACAGAAGTTTAATCTTGAACTCGTTGAAGACAGACTCTAATGGCTCTTACCTATACAGTTGCACTGGTGTACCGCAATCCGCTGTGTATCTTCCTTATGGCTAGATCACATTAAAGATTCGAGAATAAGTGTATTAAAGCTGTTAGCTTTCCAAAGCTATAAATCTATATACAGAAGCAGCAAGAACAAGTGACAGGCTTCTCAAACATCTTTCAACGAAAACAAACCATTCTGAAGAGTACATTGAACAGTGCGGTTTAGTTGGGCAGAACACTTGAACAGAAATGCCGTTACAATTTCAACATATGTAACAGGGAAAAACAACAACAACATAACAGTGGGGACATGTTTTGCTTAAAGACTTTCAAAATAATACTGGATCCCCTTTACTGTTCAAAGTCTTCTAAAGCCATACAATAGGTTTGTATGAGGAGATCATCAGGTAATAAAAGGACTTAAAGGGTTAATTTACCCCCCCCCCCCCCCCACAATGTAAATTACCTCACCATTTACTCTCCTCCATGTGGTTTTTAGTTTTGTTCTTATGTTGAACACAAAGAGAAGATATTTTGGTGGTTGATAGTATCCATTGACTTTTATAGTAGGAAAAAAACACTATGCAAGTCAATGGGTGCCATCAACCAGTATTCTTCAGTAAAAATACCTTCTTTTGTGTTCAACAGAAGAAAGAGAAGCGAAGGGTGAGTAAATGTAGATTTCATTTTTGGGTGAACTGTCCCTTTCAATTGAAATCTGTTTAGTCCTAACCAAATCCATTATATGGCTTTAGAAGACTTATAATATTGTGCGTAATTTGCACATTTGGACTAAGAAGCCAAACAATTTAAGCTTTGTAATAATAAAGGTAATTGTAAAACTTTAATTTATGGGTGAGATATTCCTTTCATTAAAAGTCCCCAATGTTTTGTTGTTTAAAAGTTGACAAACCTGCACATTAGCCAGTGCAAAATGTCTTTCTGTATCTGGAAACCAACTAAATGATATTCGTTAAGGCTTAAAGATGGCTGCAAAAGTTGCAAGAGAAATGCAAGAGGATTTTGGTGTTGCAGTGAATACTTACATAAAAATCTACGAAATAAAAATAGATTTCCCAAAGATCAGTTATGAGAGAAGTTCGTCCTCCGAGATCAAAGTCTCCATGTCTATTGACTGCAAAACGGTCTTGTGAACACCTAATAAAAACATACTCAAGAGTGAATGGTTTTAACACGCAAACTTTGAAGTACATTCACAGCAAGTAATAACCATACGGCCATTAACAACTTCTTATCCTCTAGTTCAGGTTGCAACTAACTAATGCTCACTTTGAGAATGACTGTTCTCTGAAGTGCACAAAATATAACCGTTTCGGTAAGCTTACTTTTTATGCAAGGAAAGTAGCTAGCGTGCAGCGAGGCAGTGACGATCTCTCCACAGATCGATGACAGAACATAAAAGAGTAATGATTGTCAAGCGGCACTAAACGTCAAGCGTGTTTCTGGCATGATCTACAGCAAATGCTGTAGGAAAATTCCTCAAGTCAGCATTTTGGATGACTAAGCAGAAACATCCTTGGCAACATTACCATGTTAAAGTCTTCGATATACATTTTTCTCATTTTGTGAAGTCCAAGCAAGCCTTCATCTAGTCCATATGATTGGTTACTTCCTCAACTCGTTGTCTGGCAACACGAGCAAAGCTACTACAAAAGAAACCAAATGTGGCACAGATTAAAAACTCAAACAAAACAACAAAAATAAAACAACAGGCTCTTTATAACTTCAGCTAGCTCACACTTAAGCTGCATTTAATAAAAAAACAAAACATAATTAAACTGAAATCCTTTTTTTTTTTTTAGTTTAGAAAGCGTTTGCTCCTACTTGTCAGTCTCTTAAACCAAAATAAATAAATAGCAGGAACTAAGATTGCCAGCGAGCTCTAATCAGGACTATTTGTCAGCATCTTTTGGTTCACCTTCAGTCCGTTTGGCACTTGGGTCATGCTTCTCAACCTCCTTTACCACTGCGCCGCCTCCTGGAGGATCCTCTTGAGTACCGTTAAGATCTTTACACTGCCCGTTCAGGACAGGGATTTTGGAAGAGTTCATGCAGACAGCGTCAGGTGTGAGTTGGTTCATCTCCTCAACATGCTCCTCCTCTTCTTCTTCCAGTTTGCGCAGGATGATGGGGAGTTTGGCATCTGCGTTCTCCAAAAGGGCGATGTCGCTTTCTTCATACAGTGGAAGTGGCGCTCCTTCGTCCAGCTGCTTCTGGAAGTGCAGGCGTTTGGCCCGACCGCAGGACACAGCATGCTCCAGAATCTCTTTTTCTGCTAGCCGTAGCTTTATAGCGATGCGGGAGTGCAGGGAAAGGTCAGGCTTCTCCAACATAGAGCGATCCTCCTAAACAAGAGAAAAGAGATCTTAACTCATGATTGTGCAACGTGATCATTGACCGTCAACCAATTAACTGCTTATTACAAAATCATGTGTCCTACAACTCTTCCAATCCGTTTAAAGACCTTATTCTAAATTCTGACTGGATGAGACACCTTCAGTCTTCTAGTGTAAACACTCCCCAAAGTTTATTCTACACTTTTTTTTAAAGAACCAATATAAAAAGTATGAATGGAGGCTTTAAGATTATTATCTATACAATGAAGATGGAGGAATAGAGATAGATGGATGCATGTATGGATGAATGGATAGAGCGAGATGGATAGAGGGATAGAGAGATGGATGGATGGAGGGATAGAGGGATAGACAGATGGATGGAGGGATAGAGAGATAGATGGATGGAGGGATAGAGGGACAGCAAGAGAAGAATTGATGGATGGACAGCAAGAGCAGGATGGAGTAATAGATGGATGGAGGGATAGAGTGAGATGAATGGATAGAGAGATTCATAGATGGACAGAAAGATAGAGTAATAGATGAATGGAGGGATAGAGAGATTGATAGATGGAGAGAGGGATCAAGTAATGGATGGATGGATGGATAGCTAGCAAAAGATGTATGGATGGAGGAACAGATAGAGGGATAGCAGGAGAAGGATGGATAGAAGGGTGGAGTGACAGAGTGATGATGAAAGAATGCAGGGACAGAGAGAGAAGGGTGGATGGAGGGACAGAGCAAGATGGAGGGATAGAGAGATGGATGGACGGATGGAGAAATAGAGTAAGATGGATGGGGGATAGATGGAGGGATAAAGAGATTGATGGATGGAGGGATGGAGAGAGATGGATGGATGGATATATGGAGAGAGAAGGATGGATGGATGAATGGATGTATAGTGAGAGATGGATGCAGGGATGGATAGAGGGACAGTAGAAGGATGGATGGAGGAACAGCAAGAGAAGGAGGAATGGAGGGACAGCAAGAGAAGGATGGACAGATGGAGTGACAGCGAGAGAAAGATGGATGGAGGGACAATAAGAAAAGAATGGCTGTAAGAATGGAGGGACAGCGAGAGAATGATGGATAGAGGGATAGAAAATGATGAATGACAGGCAGAAGGATAGAGGGAAAGAGAAAAAGGGATTGCAGCGGATTTCACTCTGTCTGAGCTCCAGCGTTCTTCTGTGGAGAGAGGAGAACCTTACAGAAGGACAACCATCTGTGCAGCAATCCACCAATCAGGACTGTATGGTAGAGTGGCCAGACGGAAGCTTCTCCCCGCCTGGAATTTGCCAAAAGGCATGTGAAGGACTCTCAGACCATAAGAAACAAAATTCTCTGGTCTGATGAGACTAAAATTAAACTCTTTGGAGTGAATGCCAGGGTTTACGTTTGGAGAAAACCAGGCACCGCTCATCGCCAGGTTAATACCATCACCCTACAGTGAAGCATGGTGGTGGCAGCATCATGCTGTGGGGATGTTTTTCAGCAGCAGGAACAGGAAGACTAGTCAGGATAGAGGACAAGATGAATGCTGCAATGTACAGAGACATCCTGAATGAAAACCTGCTTCAGAGTGATCTTGACCTCAGACTGGGGCGATTGTTCCAGCAGGACAATGACCCAAAGCACACCGCCAAAATATCAATGGAGTGGCCTTACAACAACTCTGTGAATGTCTTGAGTGGCCCAGCCAGAGCCCAGAACTAAATCCTATTGAACCTCTCTGGTGAGATCTGAAAATGGCTGTACACCGTCGCTTCCCATCCAACCTGATAGAGCTTGAAAGGTACTGCAAAGAGGAATGAGCAAAAATTCCCAAAGGCAGGTGTGCCAAGCTTGTGGCATCATATTCAAAGACTTGAGGCTGTAATTGCTGCCAAAGGTGCATCAACAAACTATTGAGCAAAAGCTGTACATGCTTACAGTATGTACATGTGATTTTTCAGCTTTTTTTATTTTTAATAAATTTGCAACAATTTCAAAAAATCTTTTTTCACATTGTAATTAAGAAATTAGGAAATAAATGATTTTAATCCGTTTTGGAATAAGGCTGTAACTTAAAAAAGAAAGTGAAAAAAGTGAAGCGCTATGAATACTTTCCGGATGCACTGTATATGGATAGATTGAGGGGTGATGGTAGGTGGTACAAACGAATGGAAGACAGAGAGGGATGGGTATATGACAGAAATAGAGTGGTAGATGGATGGGTGGATGAAAAATTAGAGGATTGGTGGATAGATGAATGGAAAGAGATCGATGGGTGGTGAGTGCGAGTAAACATTTTTAATGTTACAACATATTGCTAATTGAAATAAATGGTGTTCATTAGATCTTTATCCTCAAGGGACATTACTGGGAAGAAAAACAAAAGCTTCTATGAATACAGTTGAGAATGATTTCTTGATCAGCATATTAGAAAGATGCTATATTAGACTGATTTCACGCGGCGGCCATTTAAAAAGCGAAGTTGAGGCATGCAGTGGGAAGAAACCTGGAAGTATCGCCTGAGTCACACAGGAAAGTTGTGTACCTGGCTGTACATCTTATGAGCAAAGAAAAAGCGACACAAATGTATAATTTCACCGTCTTCCGAGTGACTCGAAGGTCCGTTCTGAATGGAAAGTAAAAATAAAAAGGGACGTCAGACCTAATTTTCAGCTAAGGGAAATGGCACTAGTTAGCTAACATTATTTTTCCCAAATCACATACTTTATGCTCTATTCGACACCATTTTTTAGTATAAACAGTGTAAGTAGTGCGTTCACACTGAAAACTGTAAAAATAATAAGTGCACTTTAATAACCCGGATGATGCACTCATTCAACTGGTAAAATGAAGTGTGTAATGATGGACACTTTACGCACTCAAGAGTCGCAGCTTTGCTCACGTAGCGGAAGGGGTGGAGCTATCGGGCACACATGTTGGATTACATTATTTATTTTAGACTGTGAAAGCAAAATTCTCCTACGAGAATGATTATAGCGCCTCCCGATGGTGAATGCAGTTATACCAATGGCAGATATTATGTGGTAGTTTGGTCATTTATTTCACTAATATGGCATCCGTCAAACGTCATCAGGGAAACGGTTTGAAATTCCGCTTAGTAAAATAACCATTAGTGTTCCATTTGGGACAACACTACATACATATACTATGCTGTTGAGTTTTGTAAGTGCAAAAGTACATAGTGCATAAGTGCATAGTGTGCCGTTTGGGACGCAGCTATGGTATAGATGCCATTTATCAAACTCAAGTTAATGAACTAATTCTTTTACTATATTAGTCCTGTCACAATGCTAAATTTCAGTACTGAAATTTATAAAAACCGCCAATTTCCCGCTAACATTTAAGCGCTGTTGAACGCAACACCGCTGATTTGCCATAGTGTTCACCAGTGCTCAACAGAAATGACTGTGATTGCCCATGAAGTTCATTAGTTCATTGCACTTCACCGATGTTTACCAAGTGTAAACACAGACAAGCGAGATGCTGATGACTCGACTGACCTTCACAACTTTAAAACGCTCCAGTGTCTGTGTATCTGTGTTTGCACTCTGTGAACAGCAGTGAACTGATGACCTTTGCGGCCTATCACAGTCATTTCTGTTGAGCACTGGTGAACACTACGGCAAATCAGCGGTGTTTAAGAATGCGCTCAGCGGCACTTAAATGTTTGCAGGAAATGGACGTTTTTAAAAGTTTACCACTAGGACAACACAATTACAGACAACACGAGGGTGTGCTACAGATGACTGCATTGTTTTATCGCTCAATGGGTTACATACGTTGAAGCAGGGAAGTTTCTTTGGGGTTTACCTGGTGCCAACCCTAGGAGGACACTCTTAAAAAGATTGTGATTTTGTTTGATGCCTAATATGCTTTTAATTGTTTAAATTAAACTGAACTGAATGATATTAAAGTGATGTTTACACCACATCTGCATTTCGAAATTGCGGCAACAGCTGTAGGTTTGTAGTCCACAGCATGTTGTAGCAATGTTTACAGTGCTGATCCTATACTTCCGGGTTTCTTCCCACCGCAGCCTTGCTTTCGTGTTTTAAAATGGCAGCTGCGTGAAATAAGCGTTTGGTTCTCCTCTCAATTACACCTTTTTGACAACTTGTCAAAATGTTTATTATCAAGTGTGTGAAAAGTTCAGAGATTGTTTGCATTGTTCCAGCACCTCTGAGGCCGTCTTGTAGGTTTTGAGTAGCAGCGCAGCGCGTGTTTCTAGGAACGTCCACAGCTTGATTTCGTTCTCCCAGCTGACAGGGAACTCGGTGTTGCCCAGGGTGAAGATCTTGTTGATGGCGTGATCGCCCACCAGGTAGTCCCTGAGTTCCTCTGCAATCAGAAAAGCACACCTCTCTGGTTAAGGGAGTAATCTGGCGTGCAAGTGAGCCGGCAGGTCTGATCTGCGGCGATTATGTAAGGTATGATTACACGGCTGCTAACGAGATGAAAGGGCTTGCCGAATGAGTGCTTTTGCGCGTGCACATCGCTGAATCTTGTCACACCAGTAACATAGAAGCCCCCAGCACAGGGGCTTCGCTTCGTTTAAAAATTAACATAAAAATTCTGAATAATAGATCAGCTCAGACTTAAGAGGTCTTGCCAGAGGACATGGCCTTGCTTTATGGGATTTATGACAAAAACTTCTCCTACATGGATGCTTATAAATATTTGACTGTGGCAGATGTGTGGAAGGACTGATCCAGAGTCAGTGTCTTAATCAATTAAACACCTGAGGGGCACTTGTTTAGCCTTCGATGTCCCTTCTAGTTTAGTGTACGAATGTGATTTTGCTTCTTGTTCAAACTACTCATTTTAAATGAGTTGAAAGACAATTCTTAAGGTTTTTCTGGGGACAACTTAACTGTTTTATGTTCAATCTACTAAAAATTTGTAAAAATGATTACAATTTAACTTAAGAGAACATGAAGGAATTGTGTGGAAGCCAGCATTTTGTTTTACAGTGTAGGAAATAAGGCATCTTGCTTCCTATTTTATGACCCACAGGAAGGGCTGGGCGATTAATTGAAAAGAAACCCAAAATGAAATTCATATCTATAACCATGTAATTTCCTCATGTTGGTTATTTTGTTTTTTTTAATACTTAAGCATTCTTTTGCGTGTGGACAAACTGAGTGCCTGAGAGTTTCCCTAAAAACGCAGTGGGCATGTTGTTCATTTACAGTTGAAGTCAGAATTATTAGCCCCCTTTGAATTTTTTTCTTCTTTTTTAGATATTTCCCAAAGGATGTTTAACAGAGCAAGGACATTTTCACAGTATGTCTGATAATATTTTTTCTTTTGGAGAAAGTCTTATTTGTTTTATTTCAGCTAGAATAAAAGCTGTTTTTAATATTTTAAATACCATTTTAGGGACAAAATTATTAGCCCCTTTAAGCTAAGTTTTTTTTTTCCATAGTCTACAGAACAAACCATCGTTATACAATAACTTGCCTAGTTACCCTAACCTAATATTAATATTACCCTAATATTAAATTCATTGATGTTTAGTTACAAGTTTAGTTTTGCTTACAAGAGATGCTGGCTAACACTTTCACCATCCCGCATTCTGAAATGATTCCTCGCATCCAACATAAACAATCTGTAGTGGCAATTTTGCACACAGCATGTCTCAATAAAATCAGGAAGAAAAAAAAAACTGTTTTGACATTTGCCCACGGTCATTTGAATTGTCGCATGGATTGAATTATCAGTTTCGGCGCTTTTATTGGTTCTTGGATTGACGCTCATCGCAGCTGTTGTCACACTATAGGAAAGTGTCTGAAATCTTCTGACACTGCCAGAACTTCATCGGAGGGAAAAACTGATCGCAACAGGCATTAAGCATCTGTCTGTGAAAATGTTAAACAAACGATCAAAGATCACAGATTTTAGCCTAGGATTTCAGGAATCTTTTAGGAATTCCCAAATGCGTCTCAGATGACAAAATCATGGCTAAAATCTCAGTGTGACTAGGGCTTAAGGCACTCGAAAAGTAAGTGAAAAAATGAACCTTTTTTTTTCACTTACTTTTCAAGTGCCGTGGACTTAAGATTTCGTTATTAATTTGTATTGGTTGCAAATTTAAAAAAAAAATTACATTAAAAACTGAAATGTGACCTTTTTTTCTTTTTTTTTTACAAGTTCATCTTCATTTTAAACAATGTGTGCTCTGATTTCATCAAATAGTATTCATCAAATAACCGTAAATTAATAATATCATAAGGAATAGAAACTAGCTCTTTTATTAGAAAAAGACCTTTAATAGTTGAGTGTAGAATGCTACTCACAATATAAAAAATATTTAGGCAACTAGCTGAATCGAAACAGAAATTTAGAGTACATTTAATTTAATTATTGATAATATAAAGAATCGGGGGCGTCAAGGTGGCGCAGTGGGTCTCACAATCACCTTACAGCAAGAAGGTCGCTGGTTCGAGCCTCGGCTGGGTCATTTGGCATTTCTGTGTGGAGTTTGCATGTTCTCCCCATGTTCACGTGGATTTCCACCAGGTGCTCCGGTTTCCCCCACAAGTTCAAAGAAATGCACTATAGGTGAATTGGGTAGGCTAAATTGTCCGTAGTGTATGTAAGTGAATGATTGTGTATGGATGTTTCCCAATGATGGGTTGCAACTGAAAGGACTTCCACTGCGTAAAACATATGCTGGATAAGTTGGCGGTTCATTCCGCTGTGGCGACCCCTAATTAACAAAGGGACTAAGCCAAAGAGAAAATGAATGAATGAATAATATAAAGAATAAAAACAAGCTTTTTCATTAGAAAAATAGTTGAGTGTACAATGCTAATAGTGAAATATAAGGGAGAAATAAATAAATAATTACACTGAAAACAAAATAATCGTTCAACAATCATAATAGAAGTAAAGTGTTTGTAGGGAAGGATTTTACTCAGACTTAAATGTTCGCTGTAATAAAACAACAAAAACTCTGGAATCTGAAGAAAAAGGCCCAGGATAGACTTTGACACATTCTTGCCCTCTTCCCTAAACTTTCCTTTTTCTCTTGTACTGATAAATACTCAAGTGTGACTGGTTTTGTTCACCATCTTTGATAAATTTTGATAAAATCCCAACAAATGAGTAATTCTTTACTGGTTAACGTTAACAAAATAACCATTCATTGCTTTCATAGGGTATTTAAAGAGAAGGACGAAATATCTTAAGAGTCGCAAGTCTGTATCCAGACCGGCTCGTAGTACACAGCTCAACACTATGTATAACTTGGACTTCTGGCTTTTAACTGGCTATATAACTGGCTTTTACTGTTTGATTCTGTAATTGGCATGATACACTTTCATCTGGAAAAAAAAAGTGTTAAGTTTTGATGCATTCAGAATTCTCCAGAAATCTTATATGTCCAGTTATGTGGAGGCTGCTGCTACATTGATCTGTGTACATGATGTCCAAACGAAGTGCACGAGACTGTTTGGAGCAGTTGGCACTTCAGCTCGAAGACTATTCAATTTCTGGTTATCGCTGATTTAGCAAGTTGTATGTAAATGACTAAATTAACTACACTTTTAGTGGGAGTGAGCAGGAGGTAACCTTACTAAATGGGTATTTGTTAACCCTGCATCCTCTGACTAACTTCAAAATGTTGAGATCCTGTCCGTGAGACACATGTAAACCACATGAAGTGAAAACTCTGTGAGGCATTGGGTCCCTAATGAACGTATAACTGGTGTATAACTCTAAATTGATAAATTGTATATTGATATAAATTGATTCATGAACAACAAATGTGACCCAATGCTAATCTAAATTTGACGGTCGCTTAAAATTAGAGTCAGATTGAATTTGGAGTTTGGAATGCTTACATGCATTTAACCTTCGACCATTCATCGGATTCCATCGTTGGGCTGATAGTATGGAATCTTGCATCGTCAATTAATCAAGGTTTTTATTTAAGGCCAAATCGGCCATCCCTACCCACAGCTGTTTACTGGTAAGGTGCACAGTTTCAGGACAACCAAAGACCTCACCTTCAGTCATGCAGAAGACCCGCAGGAAGGCCAAGAGCTGAGCAGATATAGGCGGCTCGCTGCAGTGCAGGGCAAAGATACTGGACCTGAGGAGGAGAATAACCAGAAAGGGTTCAAAGCAGCATCTGACTCCCCCCCCCACCTCTCTCAAATTAAACCCCAATTAACTCCAGCGGAACGGGCAGGTGCTAATGGAAACCTCCTGCCTGCACGAGACCGCGGCGCTGCTCCCCATCGCATGACAACTGATTGATCTGAAGCGATGAGAGGCCACTGAACCTGATGCATTTTTAAAAACACGCTCAATCATTTATAATTTACCGTTTAATTACTGGAGCATATCTATGGCCTCTTCCTGTCTGACTTACAGTTGGGTGAAAAGCAGCATCTCGGATCTAACCTGAATCAAAAGGCAATTTCATATACGGCTGTTTGTGGATGTTTTTTTCTTTTTTGGAAACTTAAAGGACATTGATCTGTGTGACAGAAAGTTCACTGATAGTATTACGCTACAGTAGAAGAGGTTTTACACCACTGTAATTCTGTTACACTCGGATGATGATTCAAAGAGCTGTATAACTCACTACTGAGATGTCTTGGACTGAAGCAGACGTGAACATCTTACACATTACATTTACAAAAAGAAAAAAGATTTTCTATGTATACTAAAGGAATGCTTACAAGAACAATAATAAATGATCTGTTTAGTAAGATTTATTTTTTGAGTGGCCAGTTAAATTATCTATCCACTTTCCACAGATTTTTTAATATCATTGATTATTAATCACATATATTTTTTTTTTATGATTTAAATGTTTTTATTTTAGTAAATAAAAAAACAGGATCATCAGTTTACACATTTTTACATCCTTTTAACAGCCCCTTTCCCCTCCCCTTCCCAACAGCGGCAGTTAGAGTAATTAGATGTTGCTATCATAAATCCAGTAAATACAGATAAATAATACAAACTCAGGGGTGGCATGGTGGCACAGTGGGTAGCACTGTCGCCATACAGCAAGAAGGTCGCTGGTTCGAGCCTCGGCTGGGTCAGTTGGCATTTCTGTGTGGAGTTTGCATGTTCTCCCCATGTTCGCGTGGGTTTCCTCTGGGTGCTCCGGTTTCCCCAACAAGTCCAAAGACATGCGCTATAAGTGAATTGGGTAAGCTAAAGAGTCCGTAGTGTATGTGTGTGAGTGAGAGTGTATGGATATTTCCCAGTGATGGCTTGCAGCTGGAAGGGCATCCGCTGCGTAAAACATGTGCTGGATAAGCTGGCGGTTCATTCTGCTGTAGCGACCCCTGATTAATAAAGGGACTAAGTCAAAAAGAAAATGAATGAACGAATATAAACTCAATAAAAAAAAAAAGCAAAAATGCAGGTAATAATAATAGTAAAAAAAAAAAATATATATATATATATATATATATATATATATATATATATATATATATATATATATATATAAATAAAAAAAAAAAAAAAAAAATATATATATATATATATATATATATATATATATATATTTTATATATATATATTTTTTATATATATATATATATATATATATATATATATATATATATATATATATATATATATATATATATATATATATATATATATATAAATATATATATATATACACACACACACACATACATATATATATATATATACACACACATACATATATATATACACATACATATATATATATATATACACACATCACAATAATAATAATACATGAATAAATCAAATAAGATAATTACACTATTATTCATCCTCTAAAAATGCCAAATAATTTCCCCATCTTCTCTGATAAACATCCAATTTAGCAAGAAATGTATGTCATTTTTCCATATGCTGCTACCTTCCCCAATTCCGTAACCCATTCTTGAAAAGATGGTGGACCTGTTGAACGCCATCCTACAGTTTTTTTATGTAACAAATGGTTTGAATATTTTTTTTCTACCATTTTTGTTTTTACATTTAGCTGTTTTCACTTTTTTTCCATTTTTATGTTTTATTTTTATATCTAGATATTTTACTGTTTAGTTTAGTACTAAATTAATAATAAGTGCTTCAACTAATAATATTCAGAATAAAAAAAGTTTACTTTGCAACTAGCTGAATCCAAAGTTTGTATATTAACGTACATTTAATTGTATTTTAGCGAACAAATTATAATAGGTCTTATAATATAACTGTATCCTGTGGATTGGATTTCTGTACAGGATACTCACGCAGGAATCCCTGCACGTGCCAGAACTTCGGCCTTCATGGCATACAGACGCTCACTCTTGCTTACGCCCAGCTTAATCTTCACACGGTCATGTGCGTTGTCCTCAAAGAAGAAACCATTGTGGATCACAAACTCTGCATTGGATCTTGTACCATAGAATATGTAAATCTGAGAGAAAAAAAACAAGAAATGTTAAATCCGGGCACAACTATAACACATTATTACAGTACAGCACAGTTCATCTAGTAACTGTAACACAGGATAGTTCACCCAAAAACAAATGATTTACTAATTCTCACGTGTTTCAAAACATTTGTTAGTTTCCTTTTTTGTTGTTGAACATAAAAGAAGATATTTTGAAAAATGTTGGAAACTGGTGGTCATTGAAATTAGCTTCAGCTTAGTCCCTTATTTATCAGGGGTCGCCACAGCGAAATTGACCACCAACTATTCCAGCATATGTTTTACGCAGCAGATGCCCTTCCAGCCACAACCCAGTACTGGGAAACTCCCATACACTCACATTCACACTCACACTCATACATTACGGACAATTTATTTCATCTAATTCACCTATAGCACATGTCTTTAGACTGTGGGGGAAACCAGAGCACCTGGAGGAAACCTACGCGAACACAGGGAGAACTTGCAAACTCCACACAGAAATGCCAACTGGCGCAGCGGGAACTCGAACCAGTGACCTTCTTGCTGTGAGGTGACAGTGCTAACCACTGAGCCACCGATCCGCTTGGCTGTGCAATTAATCAAAATCAAATAGTAATCATGATTTGAAAGACTGCAATTAGTAAAAAAAAAAAAAAAAAAAAGGCGGTAATACGAATGTGATCCAAATATAAATATAACAAATATGCACCCGAGAGCAAGTGCCTGACTGTCTTTTTTGTGTGAAAGACTTGCTAGCCACATGAATGAGCACATTCTCATTTTGCCCGATCACCATTGCCCAAACCAAACATGTGCCACCAAAGACTAAAGAATGCACAAGACATGTCACTCGTAAGTTTTGAATGGGAAAAGTGTAACTGTCAATACGGTGAATAAAGCCCCGCCTACTAGTACAGAAGCCAATCATCGATCGTTATACACTGACGTTTCTCTGCGGGAGAAGCTCAAATCAGATGTGTGCTTTTACGACTGTTTGGTGGTCAACAAACGCACTGGAATCTCAGCGAATACTTGCTTCACAGACATAAGAAATATATCCAAATAAAGCTTGAAAACTGTGCTTTAAAATTAACCAAGTGCACTTGAAAACAAACTTTTTTTGGCATTGTAATCTGTATGAAACAAACGCGAGGTACAGTCCGTCCTATCGAACGCACATCACATGGCAGCAATTACTCAAACTCCCACATGATTCGCTATCAAGACCAAGCTGTGGATCACTTCAGAAGAGCATTGCGATCTGATGAAGCATTATCCAGAGGATGATAATGTGTAACAACCATAAATGAGGTTGCTGTCGTGATCTCGTTCCTTTTGAGTGCGCATGCATATTAGCTTGGGCATCTTGAAAATATGCAGACTTTGTTTGATTTGAACGTTTAGAAACAAAACTTATGAGACAGTTGTTGTTTAAAGTTATTGGTGGTTCCAAATATGTAATGTAATCATAAGCTTGGCAAACAGTTTTGGAGAATTTGAGGTTTCCGCATTCAGACAGAATGCCTGAGCATACTGCCCGGGAGGCGTTTCAAAGATGGCCGAAGAGTGAAATGACTTGCCTTAAAGGGTCTTTGGTGCCACCCACCATTTAATAAAAAAAAAAAAAACAACAACAACAACAAAAAAAAAAAAACAACATGATGGAATAATGATGTATATAAAGTCATTTAGGCTATCCTTATAAAAAAAAGTAAATAAATAAATAAATACACACACACACACACACACACACACACACACACACACACACACACACACACACACACACACACACACACACTGTTAAAACTGGTTGCATTCCTTTTATTTAAAGAATTTTGAGAATATTGAGCTGCTTATTAAATTAAATATTCACAAATTCAACTGAAATATCAATATCAGTCAGAAAAATTGCAATTAATTTTTTTTTTCTCAAATCTAAAAAAAGTCCTAATTGAATACCCTGGAAGTCAAAGTTTAATGGTTTGCAATATTTGACCCCAACAGAAAATAAATAAATAAAAAATCTCAAACAGGTTTGGAACAAGTGAAGTAAAATAGGGACAATTTTCCTTTTTGAGTGACCTATGCATTTAATGATCCTATACGCAGTGTCTTTCACTTCATGATGAAACAAACATGGATAAACAGGTCTATGGTGACAGATGTAACATCACCCAGTAGCCCTAACACTACAATCTTTTCAGACACCGCTCACGTCTTCCTCTCAACACTACATCCACAGCATTAACAGATAGTGCTGTGCAGAGAGAGAAAGAAAGAGAGAGATAAAACAGTGCTGGAGAGAAAGAGAGAAGCACAGTTCAATCCTGTTCTCAACCCCTCCACATGGAGCTCCGGCCCAGTGCGAAATCAGCAGCAGGAATCAGGGATCAAACGGCTCTGTACGGAGCGACGGCCCCTCCTACTCCCCCAACACTTGTCCGAGTGCTACACTCCGGCCCCCGCACTCGCTTTCTTCTTACACTGGCTGTCTCTGCGAATCTTATCAAATAATTCACATTCTGGAGAGAGTGGGGGTTTATACCTGGCCTGTCACTGTGTGCCCCGTATATCCGCTCTCCCCATGGCTGGATCTGAATGCCTGCGCTCTGATATTACCCCCGGGCCTCCGTAATGGCCACTGGCTGATAAATGCATCACGGAAGCACAAGCATAGAGCAATGGCGCTGAGGTGAGAGTATTCAAATGGAAATTGAAAAATGTATTTGGTGGACAGAGCATGGCGTGAATCCACCTGCTGATTTTTTTTGTACCAGTCATATGGAGAGATGTGAGATATTTCTGCTGTGAAGACCAAAGGTCACCCTAATCGTGGCTATAAAGGATTGGTTCACTTACAGAATAAAACTTTCCAAATAACTGTATCACCCCTTGGCATCAAAGATGTTAATTTCTTTCTTAATTCACACACGTGCATTTACTGATATTATGCGGGTGTGGTGATTCCAGTGGTTATGAATTACATATCGATTTTATGCTCTTTACTTTATTACTGTTTTAAACTTGCAAAACTCAGATTGTGCAGTTGATCACAGAGAGTTAGAACAGATCTTTTAATCCCCAGTTTCTTTGCAAATCCTGTTCTGTGGACATGTTTATGCGCATTATTATGGAGATATGTTAATACGCTCTTGTCAATTAATTCGTTAGGCGGGGAAACCACACTCCTACATCACATTGTGGTGGGCCTCAAAACCACTGGTATTTGGATCCTATTTTAAAGGTGCTGTATGTACATTTTTGACTCTTCTAAAGCATAAAACTATCATAATATGTTTGCAGATATTTAAATATCTTAAAAATTTAAAATTTAAAAATTTAAATTAGCAACATGCCAGGTGAACATTCTTGTTTATCTGAAAAACAACGCTGAAGTGCCAGAACGCGGTCTTTGTTTTGGTTCTTTGGTCCAACAAACTGCTAGCTTAGCCAATTATATTTCAGCACCCCCGGTTGCCTTCATGGAAAAATCGCATATTTCATTCATTCATTCAGAAAGGCCCTCAAAGCATGCATCCGTGACCAAAATGCGACCTCTGGTGGACAGTAGCAGACTCTGAAATGAGACGCAGATTCAGAGTTCCACATGAGGTTACTAGTTAGCAAATAATATAAATATTACGAGCGTAAACATTAGGTGAGCAGGTTACATTGTAACTGCATGTCCTAACAACACGCTACATGATGAGATTTGCAGTGATGAGCAATTTGGCTGTTTGCAACAGACGAAACACAACAGAAATTTAAATACAGCCATTCAGAAGCACAGAATATACACTCCCTTACAAAATGGTAAGATTTATAATCTAATTAATACATATTAAACCTCTTTAACATTATTAAATGTAGATGCTGAATCACTGATATGAGTTGGCTTGCACTGAGTCACAGTTCTAAAGTTCAATTTCAAACGGTTTATTTTTTTTAAGATCTGATGTGAACTATCTGCTGCTGCTTTCAGTAGTATGGCAATAAATGTCATGTAAAATGGCATTCAAACTCACATTATTAGCATTTAACACTGAATAAAGCAACATGAGGTGACCTGAGGTGGTCACTGTCAGTTTATCCTGTTGTTCACCTGTGAGAAATAGATGTCGTTTCTAATATATCAATTTGAGGTGTTGGTTAGTACAAAAACTCCTTTTAATATGAAAAATATTCCTTAAATCGCGTTCCGCTGCTTTTATATAGAACACAATTTAAATCAGCCTGGTCCTCAATCTGGCAACCTGCGATTGCGTTTGTTTTGATCCAGGAATGCAATACCTATAGGGTGTCAAAATTACAAACTGCACCTTTAACATCAGGAAACGTATTTTAAAAATATGTGTTTATTTCACTCCAATATTACAGTGTATATACTATACCTACACACAATTTCATCCAAACAGCTTCCAGAAGTTTTTAAGCTCTTTAAGTTTTCATGCGGTAAACATGCAAGTTTTTTTTTTATCATACATTTTATTGGACGTCTGCGGTTCTTAAAGGTTTAAACATCCAAACTGCAGTTTAAATACAGTTTGGGCTTAAATACAAAGGGCTCTAAATCTCATCTGAGGCCTTGGCTAGCCAAACAATCAGTTGCGCACATGCACAAACAATAGATACATTTCCTTATTCTCCATTGAAAGCAACCACGTTCAAACCACTGAAGTACACTATATGGAGCATAATCCTACAATGCTTTCCTTAAACTTAATTTATTTGTGACCGAAGAAAGAAAGAAATGAACATCCTTGATGACAAGGGAGTGAATATATTATTAGGAACTTTTTATTCTGGACAAGAGCTAATCTTTTCGGATGGTGGATCTGTTGTGGGTACTCACCTGTTCGCCCTCTTTGTAATCTTTAAGAGCCACGCATTCACATCGGTCATCTTCTAGATTGTAACCAGTTGTGATCTATAATAGAAGAGAATATTGTTCAGTATTGTTAGCATCTGAGTTACATTATATACTTTGGGGCTGTATGTACTGTATAAAAATACTATTTTCATTCAGCAACGAAGCATTAAATTGATGAAAAGTGACAGTAAAGACTTTCTAAGAAATTTGCATTTGTATTGTATTCTGTATTTAACGTTAATAAGAAAAATGTGTGACCAGAATCTTTTCAGTAGTCATGTACATGAATGGCATTTCAAATGAAGAAACAAATGCAAAATGAGTCTCAAATACAAAGCAGTACAAATGACACAAACTTGAAAGCATCTTACAGGCTTTTTCCATTCACTCTCCCACTTATTTTGTATAAAATAAAACATAAAAACAATAACATCTAGCAAGCCACATCAATATCAACTGCATCAAGACAAATTGCTGAGCCACAATGACGCATTCCTTGAATGTAATCCGAGCAAAACATTTTTAAGCCCGTTTACATATCACCATCCATTTGTTATCGAATCCCTTAAAATAGATGTCAAAATTAGGTGTATTAATATCAGGAGTTTAAAAAAATCCTGTACATTTGTGTAAAAATGTCGGCATAAAATTGCAAGGCTATTTTATGAATTATTTATCCACCTACAAAAATATTATAACAAAGCAAAAAACTAAATGTCACTTAACAATGTTTATAGGGACAACCTACTGAAATAACACACCCTAACAAATGCAATCCTTCACTATTAAATCTCTCAAAATCTTAAGAAATCAAATAAACTGAGCAAATTGTACGAAAAACAGAGCTACAACACAAACAATATGTTTTTATTAAACATTAACCAGGGGATTACCAGAAAACCATTTCATTACACATTTTAATGACCGTAATTTTCAATGCACACGATAATTTGAAAAACAAAACTTCGTTTTAGTATATAAGTGCATTACGGAGTCATATGAACAGAAGCGATATATTGCTCTGTGGCAAGAGCTTCTAAGCGCAATCAAAGACAAATTATCCAAATAAATATAAAAGATCCCTTGGGACGAAGGCATAATCTACCGAAAAATAACATTAGGCTTTGCCTCTGCATTGCTTAAAAGTAAATGTTTTTTTTTTTTTTTTCATGTGCTTCTAGACTACAAGTGAAAGCACTGTAAACATGCAAGTCATGTAGTCATGATAAATGTGCATGTATGCAATGCATATGATTGAAAATAATAAGGCTCAAAAGCCTTCTGTGTGAATGAATTTTAATGTGGAGTTTGTCACAGTGTTGCACTCACCAGGCCGTTGGTGTGGTTGCACATGTCCCAGAGAGGGATGAGGGCCAGTGTAACACGACTACCGTCTGCTGTAGGTATCTGGTTCTGACGAGTCATCACAGAGGACACTGCCCACCTGATACACAAATGATACATTCCTTTATTACAGATTCAAAATTGCTCTATGACAATACTAGGTATACATACAAAACGAGTTCAAAATATAGAGTCTCATTTCAAATAGTTATCCCTGCATTTGGACTAAAATTGCTGCACATGTTAAAGAGTGAAAAACAAACACTGTTGCGCTTTTGAAATCAAAGAGTTTAATGTAGACCATGTTTTATAATTAAAGGTTCAATATGTAAGTTTGACACCCAGTGGTTGAACTGGGTATTGCACTCCTGGATCAAAACACGCAAGCTCAGGTTGCCAGATTGAAGCGAGTGTACCTGACAATCTTGAACTGTTTTCTAACTAAAAGCAACGGCACACGATAGATGAAGAAATATTTTTTTTTTCATACTAAAAGGTTTTTGTCCTAACAAACACCTGAAAAACTTCTATTTTAGGCTTCTATTTCTCACAGGTGAACAACAGGATGAACTATGATCACCTCAGGTAAACCTCATGTGCTTTATTCAGTGTTAAATGCTAACAATGTGAGTTTGAATGGCATTTTACATGACATTTATTGCCATACTACAGCAGATAGTTTCACCTCAGATCTTGAAAATAAAAGAAACCGTTTAAATGCATGAACATATAATAATGTTGAAGAGCTTTAATATGTATTAATTGGATTATAAACCTTACCATTTCATGAATGAGTGCATATTCTGTGCTTCTGAATGGCTGTATTTAAATTTCTGTCATGTTTCGTCTGTTGCAAACAGCCAAATTGCTTATCACTGCAAATCTTGTCACGTAGTGTGTTATAAGGACCTAAGGTTACAATGGAACCTGCTCACCTAATGTTTACATTTGTAATATTTATATTATTTGCCAATTAATAACCTCATGAGGAACTCTGAATCTGCGTCCCATTTCAGAGTCTGCTACTATCCACTGGAGGTCGCATTTCAGTCGCGGATGCATACTTTGAAAGCTTTTATCACTGAATGAATCAAATACACGGTTTTTTATCAAGGAAACCCAGGGTGCTGAAATATAATTGGCTAAACTGGCATAGGGTGGGTTAAAGGAATTAAAACAAAGACAGCGCTCTGGCACGTAACAGACATGTTCGAAGCAGAGTATCTGACTTCAGCATTGTTTTTCAGATAAACAAGAATGTTCATTTGGCATGTTTCTTAAATATCTGCAAACATATGATGGTATTTTATGTTTTAAGAAGAGTCAAAAACTTACATACAGCACCGAATCACAGAATTGCCATTCCAACTAATTATTCAGAAGTCTTTGATGGCATTTACAGTACATCAAACCTTTAGAACATTAAAAAGAATTTGGGGCATATTTCCATGCAGCGGACATACTTCTGAGTGAATTACATGAAGCTGTGACATATTTCTAAGTGAATTGGAATATCGAATAGAGAAAAATGTATTGATTAGAGGACAATATTAAGAACATTATGCTGATGGATAGGAACGTTTTGTCCTTATTTATATTTTTAGTTTTTAATAAAATATACAGTACTGTGCAAAAGTCTTTGCACCACCTTTGGGAGGCTTGGGAGCCTTGTCTATGTTTAACATGACCTCTTTAGCACCAAGGAACAGCTGGCTTTTTTGTTCATTTTTTCTGAAATTAAGTGCCATTTAATATCAAGCATCTTTTAGCATTTCTAAGTGTTCTTCTTTAGATTTAGCTAATTCTATCTTTATTTTTCTCTCCAGGTGAATCTCATACTACCTACAATATTGCTTAAACATACTGCATATAATATTTAGGTCTGGACTCTGTGGAGGCCATTTCATTACAGTCTTTGTTTGATCAGCTGTTTTTCTCTCCAAATATAATTTCATTACATTAGCAGTGTGTTTGGGATCATTATCATGCTAAAAAAATAAAACTATCACAAATCAGGTGCTTTCTAGTAAGAATTACATGACGAATTAAAACCTTTCTGTACTTTTCAGCATTCACAACCTTATCAATTCAAGCAATATTGACAAGAGCTCTGGCAGAAATGCAGATTAAACAAAGACAGAAACTCCAGTATTTTTTTATTCATTCTTCCATCTTTCTCTAACTCTATATTTAACATGTCTTTCACACCCAAAAAAAAAATTCAACTAGAACCTGTATTTTCTGGTTGTATTTTAATAAAGAGAATGAGAAGTAATATATAATGTCATTACACCCTCACTAAAACAACAAATGTAACTGGGAGCCTAAGACTTTTGCATAGTACTGTATATTAAAACCTAAATTCTATATAAATTAACCAACACTTGAACTACTGAATACTCCAGACTTTAAACTTGAGCCTTCCATCACTTTTCAAGCCTCCATCGGCTAGAATATTCATTACAGTATGCTAATAAATTACAATTTTGGAATTATTTAATGAAATTTAATTAATTTTCATTTCAGGAGGATAGTAACATGACATAAACATCAAGATCTTTATTGTTTTGTATAGGCAATGCTGATGTATTTTATATGCAAAAAAGTTTAACCAATCAAAATATTTGCATACTGAATTCTTAAATGTACATTGAGCCAAAAAAAATGATTGTTTCATATATGGGGCTAGAGAGAGGATAAAAACTGTAAATTACCAAGGAAAAGAAATATTACTATGTTATGAGCATATATTACAGGGGGGGAAACCCTTCAAAAAAGTACTTTAATAGTCCATATATCAGGCAATATAATGACCTTAGATCTGAATCAGCCTTGGAAAAAAAAAAAAAAAAAAAGCGTCTAACTAATCTAATCTAAATAATCTGGACATAATTTATTAAAAGAAACCTCACAAAGTCCACCGAAGACAACATTAGCTCTGACAAGACGCTATTCCATTCTCTTCACACATTACCCAAAGGGAGCACAGACTTGCATCATATTCAACAATCTGAAGATGAAAGGGGACCAATGATAAATTATTCCTTCACAGATAATTTGGTGCTAATGAAAGAACAATGAGAACAAACGCCTCATTTTTAAAGGCCATCGCGCAGCCCTACAACCAACCTACGGCTCGTCTTCCTGCTCTTTTCTTTTTTCTTGAACCTCAGCAGGGAAGAGAAGCTCCACTTTTTTCTAACATGGTAGGACATTTCAACCAACCTGTAGTCGTCAAAGGTAAAAGCATCCTTCAAGGGCAGTTTGCTGGCGTTCGGATGAGTCTGGGAATTGAAGATGAAGAACACAGAAGAAAAAAGACAGAGTAAAGGACAAGAGAGGAGATATGGAGGTAGAGGGGTAAAAGAGGAAAGAAAGAGAGGGAGGAAAAGAAAAAAAAACACACAAATCAGTCAGTGGAATTTCATTATGTGGCTGCCTAACAGATCCTAACAAGAGTGTAGCCAGGCAGAGAGCGTCCAGTGGTGCTATGCAAGGATCATGGTGGCATTAGCCCCCCATACATCACTGTCAACTTAATTTGTTGTGCCCAGCAGCCGTCATAAATCTGCTTCATCAATTTGTGTGACAGAGAGCCACTGGTGCCACAGAAATCTACATTTAAAGCCACAGTCTCGCTCCCTCCAAGGGCTCATTTGCAGCGGGTGTCATGGAGAAGAAAAAAAAGAAGAAGCTACAATCCTGTAGAAAGGAGAGAGAGAGAAAAAAAAAAAGTAGTAGGGAGCAAAGAATGCCAGGGTCTAATTCAGCCGGCCCGTAGCACCCTCCTGAACATGCAAAATGAGCCATAAAAATAGACGTAGGTATGAAGCTGAGAGTGAAGGATATTCTTCTTTTCCCCCACAGGTGCTCTCACGGCTGTGTGTGTGTGGCGCTTGTCCTGTGAAATGAAGCACTGTACTCCACAATGAGGCACTGTGCAAACTGTAATGGTGCTGATATGTATATAACACAATACATCAAAATAGCTTGCGCTTGAATATCATAATCACGACTCAGGTGATCAGTCCATCACACAGAACGAGTGAGAAAATTGCCCAACAGACACCAGAACCAAAACAACATCAAAGAAAAAGTGAACTTGGTTGACTTCAAATGACATAAATCAGTTATGCATCCGAATACAAAAGAAACACAATAACAAGACTTCTGTTTGACGTGAGGTTTTTGCTCATCTAAATTGCTAAAATGTTACACAAAGAATGCAACAAAGGTTTGTTTGCATCTTGGATAGTTTTTTTTTTTTTTTTTTTACAAGCATATGCATTATTTCAAACATCTCATACACAATGGCAATTTATTTTTTAATAATAAAAAAAAAAAACATAAAATGATTAACAATAATAAATTAGTAGTAGTATACTGCCTGACAAAAGTCTTGTCGTCATTCCTAGTTGAAAGAGCAACAAATTATAACTTGACTTCTAGTTGATCATTTGGAAAAATAGTAGATTTTTCTGATGAATCATCTGTTGAACTGCATCCTAATCACCACAAATAAGGCAAAAGTCCTATTGGAACCCACATGGACCCAAGATTCTCACAGAAATCAGTCAAGTGTGGTGAAGAAAAAATTATGGTTTGGGGTTACATTCAGTATGCGGGCATGCGACAGATCTCCAGAGTGGATGGGAACATCAACAGCCTGAGGCATCAAGACATTTGTGCTGCCCATTACATTACAAACCACAGGAGAGGGCAAATTCTTCAGCAAGATAGCGCTCCTTCTCATACTTCAGCCTCCACATCAAAGTTCTTGAAAGCAAAGAAGGTCAAGGTGCTTCGGGATTGGCCAGCCCAGTCACCAGATATAAACATTATTGAGCATGTCTGGAGTAAGATGAAGGAGTAGGCATTGAAGATGAATCTAAAGAATCTTGATGAACTCTGGGAGTCCTGCAAGAATGCTTTCTTTGCCATTCCAGATGACTTTATTAAGAAGTTATTTGAGTCATTGCAGAGATGTATGGATGCAGTCCTCCAAGTTCATGAGAGTCAAACACAATATTAATTCTTTTTCCATTGCACCATGACTTTATATTCTATACTGTACATTATTTCTGTTAAGTGACAAGACTTTTCAAGGCATGATCATATTTTATTTTGGTAAAATAAGCATAATCTAGAGGCCTTTGCCTTTCATATAAGACACTTCTGATACCAAATGATCAACTAGAAGTCAAGTTATTATCTGTTGTTCCTAAAACTTGGATAGGCGACAAGACTTTTGTCAGGTAGTGTAATACATTTTTAAATAATGGCAAATCTAAATTATTATGTTCACCTGCATCTTATGTGACTAACAAATATCAAAAACTGGGAATTTGTATTTACATTATTGAAATATTAAAATATTACAGAGTACTTCAAATAAATATCAAAATAAGCATGCAAATAAATATAATTCTCACAATACTCTCTTTATAAGTTACTGTATTGCTAAATCAAATCAAAAAGAGCATCGAGTACACTACAAAACGCCTTTATTTTTTTTAAACAAAGGTTCCCTATTAAATATAATGTGAGTGTTTCCAGGTAAAGCATGTCTTCACAAATGTCACAGAGATGTTAGTGTGCCTACTGGAAAAGGGAAACTTCTGTGAACCAAGCTGCGCCATTAGGCTTGCAAAGTGATGAACAGAAACATGAAATGTAAGCGGTCAGAAGTAGAGCCCAACTTTTACCTTCCACGTCTCTCCCCATTAATCAATTTCCCTGACACTAATTGAGCCCTGTATTCCCCCTCGCTGCTCTGGGAACCACACACACTGCTGGCGTAGACGCTGATATTGTGTGGTCACATCATATCTCTGCCTGTGACTCAGTGTGTCGGCGGAGTAGAGTCCAGTTTTGACACCGTTGTTGTAGCCCTACAGTAGCTAGCCCTGCTGTGAGCAACCAACCAAAGGTGTAACATGCTCAGGTGGGTGAAGGTCTAAAGGTCAGCGGGGAATTTGTAAAGCATGATATAATAACGGCAAAGCCTGACCAATGCCTTTCATCTGGAGCCCAACTCTGGAAACAGAGTGACTTGGAAGCATTGCTCATGTACGGTGATGGACAACCATTAAAAGATAACAGGGTAAAGCCGGTGAGTCAGACTTCAGTGTCCTGAGCTTGAGCCTCACATTGCAGATGAAGAAAAGTGGTCCATGTTAGGATGTGGGGGAAGCCAATAAAAATGGTTTTGACGAAAGTAAAAGAGAAAATCTCCAGAGAGTGTTAAGCAGTTCTCTACAGGAGGATTTGCTGAAGCCAGCTACAAAAATAAAGGGGAAAATGCATATTTGAGCATCAGCAACCATTAAAGGCCACCTGAAAAGGGTTAAACTGCTTTTAATGATATTTTCAGCCCTCTGAGAGCCAACATACTCGAGTGGCCAAGTACCGTAGTAGATTTAATTAAGGCCATAATTAGTTGAACACTGTGATAAACCTAAGGAGGGAGGGTGAAGATGGCTCCAGAAAGGCCACAGAGAGGTCCAGCTGGATCTCTCAGAGCTCTCTAGGCCTCTAGTCTAGTAAACATAGGATGTACACATGGTACTGAGGTTGTTTGAGAAGAAATGGAGGTAGTTTTAGACTGCACGTTTGATGAGGTTTAGTTTTTGGAGATAAAGGGCAGCTGCACCGCTGCAGGTTCAGCTTGTGATGCATTAGCATCACCAGAGAGAGGTAATTCATCATGTGCCACAATGGCACTGCGGCTCAGAGAGAGACGAGGGGGGAACGGCCCTGTAAATCAATTAGAAAACAAAAGCTCCCACCACGAGTGCCTGCTCTCCTTAACGAGGACGGCGGGAAACGCGGCTAATTGGCCGGTGGCCTCCAGGAGGTCTTTCTGGATCCGAGATCCCCAAGCACCCCATCCGCCACACTGGCCGGCATTAGAGAGTTCAGCCTATGTGTGCATGCTGGGGTTCAAACGGGATTGATTTTACTACATCCTTTATATTAACAGTTTCAACAGTCCACTTAATGCACAAAAAAAAATAATAAGTAAACGTTGTCGTTCAACTCTGCACACTCTCCCTCATTTTTCGAGCTGCATCAGGAAGGTCAGACTGATATCTTCCCAGGTGCAGGAAGAGGGGGTGGGATGAGAATGTACCACTGGGACCACGTTCATTTCTCATCAACAGCAGCAGATGCAGCACACCAAGGTTACTTTGCATTCGCTGCATACCGGGGTCACCTTATGAGGTTCACCTCCCCCACATGTGCGCATCCAGCCCCAGCGAGGAATGCACGACTATCATTGGTCCCCCGCGGACACAGGAGGCGCTTGGATAGTCCTCGGAGGGCACCCGGCGTTGACAACAGCCTATCCCTCTTCATGCAGGCAAATATATATAAAAAGCTCCACAATTCCAGCAGGTGAAGGGCCTTGCTTTCTCAGTTCTTCCTGAGGAAAAGCAGGGAGGAGGGGGTGGCAGAGAGCAGATAAAGAAGGGGCGGTGAGAGGAAGCAGAGGAGAGGGGGGGGGCTGGGGTTGTCAGTCATGTGTGGAAGGTACAATCAGGTCAATTCAATTCAAAGCCAATGCGACAAGCTAATTTTCCAGCCCGGTCATCTGCGGCCGCCTCAGAAGAGAGGCTGACATTGACAGTAGTCATTACAGTGACACTGGCTCCCAACCTGAAGAGCCGAGAGGAGAAGAGCGGACAGGACACTCACCAAAGGGCCAGCAAGACAACCCTCCCCCTCAACTCAAGCTCTCTTTAGATGATCAAAAAGAGTTATATGTTCATTTCACTCTCAACTCTTGCTTGAGCGCACACAGAATGAATCTTTCTGTTCATTAAAAGGTTTACACGGTGCGATCAGTGTGTAATTCATTACGGCAAGAGGTCAGCAGGTCCTCCAGCATTATTAGAAACTTTAACAAAGTTCGCTTTGGAGGAAGTAATGTTTCATTTAGACCAGAATCCTTAGAAGCTTAACTCGCTTCTGCCACCTAATGGACAATAAAACAATTACCACATATATGAATTGATTAACTTTTCGATGACTGATGCCGACGGCTTAAAGTAGCAAATGCATACATTTCCGTTTATTGTGCATCCTATTATTCGTCTCAGCTGCTGTATGGAAAAACTGTATAAATACACTTGATTAAAAGTTATTAACAGAGTGCGAGGAACAATAATACCGCTCCTAATTACGCTCTTACACTCCCACCCCTTTTATAAACTAGAAAACATTTAATAAAGAAAATGTCAACAGATTTGCAGACCAAAATGACAAATACATTAACCATTTGCATGAATATTTGATGCCTTATCTTGACAGTAATGTGAAATATTAGTTTCTTTTCTCTAATTGACAGTCATCTAATGAAAGAAACAAAATGTACCGGCAGAGATTTTGAATGAAAAGTGGGGAGAGCGTTTTATTGCTTCCTTAATAGCCATGAGGAGGTCCAAGAACCAGCATAAATTTTATTGGACAGATCACAGTGCCGTTAAAATGAACTGCCATCTCAATGTGTCATTTAATAATTGTAAATCTGCATATTCAAGATTCGCATCATAACAGTGAAATTACATTTTATAGTAATATCATGGACTTTTTGCAAATAAAGTATACACGGTTATGCTACCACTGAATATTAAACTAGCATATTTGACTGGACTTATGTAAAAGCTATGTCTTCCTGATTATCTTTTTTTATTAGTGGAAATAATCAGATCATCACATTTGAAGTGATACAATTTTTACTTTACCTACAATTAAATTCTTATTAAATCCTTATGATTCTTTTTAATCACCCAGATCTAAAACATATGGACATGCAATTATTTTTCATAAGAAAGAATCCTAATGAATGACCATTCATGTTTTGCTGTGGACACTACTTTGAGGGACAGACATCTCCCCCTGCTGGCCAGAGGTTGCCACCGCAGCACCATCTCTGAGCCATGTCAATGGCAGCTTATCAGGGGCCCTGAAATTGGGTGCAAGAGGGCATTATAAAGCTCCTTTTACCCATCTCCAATGTGCCTTCTACGGCAGGGATCCTTTTAAAACTGGATTTCCTCACCTCAGCAGACAGCAGTGTAAAGGACAGCTATTCATGTGGCTTGAGAGTCTGAATAACTTGTGGCGCTGATTGCTTAAAGAGCTCTGCACTCAAACGGCTAGCAGTCCATGTATGAGACACAGATAGGGCTATCAGTCACCGCACTCATCAAAACTGCCATACGCATAGGCATAACTCTGAGTTTACCGAAGAAAGTTTGTATTTTTCAGTCTATTTTGAAGTGTATTCAAGGACATCCACAGCAGAAATGCTAGAGATGCTTCTTTAAGGGACATTTTACCATTTACTTACCCTCAAGTTTGCCCAAACAGATTTTTTTTCTTCTGTTGAACACCAAAAAAGATATTTTGAAGAATGCTGGAGGTTGAGACCACCATAGACATACATGACAAGAAAAAAAAATGGAAGTCTCTGGCTACCGGTTTCCAAAATTATTCAGTATACATTTCTTTCTTTCCAATAAATAAAAAACCTGTGATGGCGAGTAAATAAATGATTAAAAAAGGTGCATGATGGGTAAATGGCATAATATTTGGGTTAGCTATAACTTTAAATCAGGCCCGTACAAATCCCAAAGTTATTTTTTACCGAATAATTAGACACTAAATATGTAAAACAGCGTGCAGAATGAATTGTTAACTGATTTAAGCCATAATATACTAAGATTAATTACAGATTTTTAAGCGAGCTGGAATATTGTTTAGATTGTCTAGATCAGTGTTTCACAACGCTGTTCCTGGAGGCACACCAACCGTGCATATCTCCCTTATCCGACCCATTGACTTCAGGTTTTGGAGTCTCTTCTTAAGTTCTGATGAGTTGATTCAGGTGTGTTTGATTAGACATGGGTTGAAAATGTGTACTGTTAGTGTGCCTTTAGGAACAGGATTGGGAAACACTGGTCTAGATTACAGTTGATTGCAAATTCCTTTTCATTTGCCACTCTAAATTAAATAAAACCCAATGACTAAGTGATAAAAGCATTAAAATTCACACACACGGTGAGAGATGCTGTGTGACTTACATGAATGACTTTATAGAAGTAGGCGTATTGTCGTGCTGTGTTTTTGTATTGACTGAGCACGTCCTGTATAGCTTGTGTGGCCAGCAGGTGGCGCACTTCCTCCTCTTCAAAATACAGGGGTGTGTCGTACTCAGAAGGCAGGGTCTTGATGTAGGGCAGCCAGGGCGAGCTCGGATTGGCCCGTTCACATAACAAATGTAGAGCCAGAGTCACATTTCCCATAGCCTGGAGGATCCGGTCCTGACTGTACAGTGGCCCTGTGAATAAAAGGTAAAGTTGGGGCTATGTCTTTAAATGTTTTCAGACAATTAAACACAGCTACAGTTCTTTTAATTACAGTTATGCTCGTTTCACTCTAGGTTTTAGTGTGTACCTGTATTTAAATTAGCAGAAAGCTTGATTTGTACAATAACTCTCATGATAAACAAAAGGAGAGATTGCATAAATGATAAACTAACTTGTATTCCATCCTGTGGTGTTGTGAACTAAAACAGTAAAAAATTAACTCTGGTGCGTCGCCTTTATGCAACAGATGTAAGAAACATAAGGACACCATTATGCATATTTTTTTGAACTGTAATAAGCTAAATGAGTTTTGGGATACTGTACATACATTTTCTGTGATGGTCCTGGGAAAGAAATATCACAAGACTCCTTTAATATATATTTTTGGGGTGGACCTGAATGAAGTATCAGACTTTATTTACCAAAAGGAGAGGTCTGATTTCTTATTCATTCATTCATTTATTTTCTTTTCGGCTTAGTCCCTTTATTAATCAGGGGTTGCCACAGCGGAATGAACCGCCAACTTATCCAGCATATGTTTACGCAGGGGATGCCCTTCCAGCTGCAACCCATCACTGGGAAACATACATACACACTCATTCACACACTTACACTATGGACAATTTAGCTTACCCAATTCACCTGTACCGAATGTTTTTAGATTTGTGGAGGAAACAGGAGTACCCGGATGAAACCCACGCAAACACAGGGAGAACATGCAAACTCCACACAGAAATGCCAACTGACCCAGCCGGGGCTCGAACCAGCAACCTTCTTGCTGTGAGGCGATTGTGCTACCCACTGTGCCGCCCCTGATTTCTTATGTATCTAGAAAATTTATTCTGTTAAACTGGAAAAAGAAACACCCTCCAACATTTGAATTATTTAAAAATATTATAAATGACATGGGTGGCGCGGTGGGTAACAATGTCGCCTCACAGCAAGCAGGTTGCTGATTCAAGTCCCGGCTGGGCCAGTTGGCATTTCCGTGTGGAGTTTGCATGTTCTCCCTGTGTTCGTGTGGGTTTCTTCCGGGTGCTCCGGTTTCCCCCACAGTCCACAGACATGCGCTATAGGTGAATTGGGTAAGCTAAATTGGCCGTAGTGTATGTGTGTGAACGAGAGTTCACGATGTTTCCCAGTGATGAGTTGTTAATTGTGCTGACTGTTATAAATCATTCAATCACTTTCTTTTCAGCTTAGTCACTTTATTAATCAGGGGTCGCCACAACAGAATGAACCGCCAACTTATCCAGCATATGTTTTACACAGCAGATGCCCTTCCAGCCGCAGGCCAGCACTGGGAGATATCCATACACTCTTGCATTCACACCCACAAATACACTACAGCCAATTTAGCTTATTCAATTAATGTGCTTGGACTGTGGGGGAAACCAGAGCACCTGGAAGATACCCACACGAACATGCAAACTCCACACAGAAATGCCAGCTAACCCAGCCGGAGCTCAAACCAGCGACCTTCTTGCTGTGAGGCGACAGTGCTAACCACTGCGCCACTGTGTTATATTGCCAAATGATAAATAAATAATACAAATATTTTTATTTAAAAAAAAATCTAGACTAGAACAAGTTTAAAAAGCAAAAAAGAAATATTAAAGTTGAAAATAAATACTGAAAACAGAACAATACAAAAAAGGTACATTTTAAGCTTTAAATATTTGTAAAAAAAATGCTGACATTAAATAAGAAATTATTATATAATCTAAAATAAATAAATTGTATTATTTTTTATAACAATATAATTAAAAATGATTTTAATTTATATCTATACTTTAAATATTTTTTTATTATATGAATTTTGTGTTGCATTTTAGCACCATACATTTCCATGACACTTGCATGTTCTACCAAATGCTGATCAAGTCAAATAGAAGTCAAAGATGCTGCTGATGGAACATTTCTAGTATATTAAAGCAACATTTATATGACTGTGCTCTGCATATTCTATTTACAAATGTTTAGTGTGACATGTCATTGGCAAAGCTCACTATAAAGACTGACATTTCTGCACTCTGTGAACTTACCGAGCACAGAGTTCTTGGCAGATTCCACAGTCATAAGCATTTTTCTAGGGATCCACAGAAACAGCTCCTCAGCCTGAAATGGACAGAAAGACCAAAAAACAGCACTGTTAGAAAACGCATTCAAATGCACTACCTCTTCCATTATACAGATTAATAATAGTAATAATAATAATAATAATAATAACTCAATTTGATTACAGAACTAGTACTATCCTTAATTTAAATTCTGTCATTTAAAATAAAATCCAAATACTGTGCAAAATCTTTTAAATTAACATTTAGCAAAAGGAACTGACAATGTCAAAATGGTCAAACTCCTATTAAAGTGTAAAAAATCTCAAAAAAACGAAAAATCTCAATTATGCTCGTGTGGTTTTTAATCTTTCAGTTTTGGACCCATTCACTTCCAATAGTAGGGAAAAAAATACCATGGAAGTCAATGGGTGCCATCAATCAGCATTCTTCGAAACATCTTCTTTTGAGTTCAACTGAAGAAAAAAACTTAACTAGGCTTTGAACAAGTGAAGGGTGAGTAAATGACAGAATTTATTTCTGTGTGAACTATCCCTTTAAGGCGGGATGTAAAACCGTGACCTGCCATGATCAATATTCTCTATAGTCAATCAAGACTGAAAATTCTTCCTTAAAAAGACAAGGAGAAACAGCTATGATCACTAAGCACAGGCCTGTAATTAACACTTAGTCACTGACCATCAAAATCATCCACACAAATAATTATCTACAGCATCAACTGCCAATATACGAATCGGGTTACTCATTTCAAACACTCAGTATATGACAATGCTCTGTCTGTGGGAGAAAAAGCCAGAACATTTCACATATAATTTCCAATGGATTGAATCGCGATAATTTGTAAATAGGGCTGCATAATATATAATTTCAGCAGCGATATTACAATGTGTGTATCTGCAATGTCGTGCTGGGATTAAAGTTAAAGAAACACCACACTTCAGAACACAGAAGAATTGTGGAGTCATTGCAAAGTTTAGTCATAACAGAGTGAAAGATTTTCAATTTTATTTTTAAGGCCTGCAGTTATAAACAAGTACTTATAAAATTTGTAACTAACAAAGACTAATTGTGTTTAATGATCTACAGTGATAGTGTACAATTTATTCTTGATTTCCTGCAATACTGTTAGAATCGATGGAAAACCCTAAATCTCTGTTTGTTTCACTGTTTATTAATTGATTCTTGATTTTCTGTACCTCAATACTGTTAGAATCCACGGAAAAACCATAGATCACAGTTTATTTCACTTTTACCTTTGTTGAATCGCATACATCTATGCTTGTAATTTGTTTATTATATTTTATACTGTTGAACTTTTCTACAAAACCATCCCAATGAAAAATTATTAATTATTTCGCATTGAAGTAATATTCATATCGCAATAGATAAGCAAATCCAGCGTTATAGATGTGACATTTGCAGTAAAAACTCAAAACATAAATACACAGAGAAAGTATATGCTAACATTATATTGAAACATCTGTTTATATTTTCCAAAACAATTAACCACAGAGTTAAGGGATCAGAAAAATAATCAATCTGTACATCTTTATCATTTTAAATGAGAAAAATAAACATGCGCTATGGATGTGACCAAAAAAGTCTGCGAGTCTACAGTATTATAACATACTTTGTAGAAATTCTGTGAATTAAACTGCACAACCCAAACAAACAATGCTAATCAAAAAGATAGAAGTTGGCTCACTATAGAACAAAAATGATTGATTTTATTTTATTTGACATTTTTGCATTTACGAGGAAAAAGCTTTGTTATGGATGTGACACCACTCTATTATGAATGTGACGTGAAATTAGTACTTTGGTAAATCAAATATAAAACCACTGACAGAGACATTGAGTATTTTTAAAGTACAGTAAAATACTTGCTTACATAAACTTAGAAACGGTTTCGCTATTTTGGTGAAAACATTTTTTTTTCCCCAAGTTTGACATTTGCATGAAATTGCTCACATACACTATCACAGGAAAAATAAAAATATTAAAATGTCTGTATTTTCCAACATCAATGACATGAGATCATTGATGATGCACAAAATTCAGATTGAGGGCAGGAAGTGATTCTTCTACATAGCAATCTCTATCAGAACACCAAAATGTTTATGTTGTGTCGTTTATAATGGTTTAAATCAGCAAAGATGAGAAACGCCAAACAGAGTTCCACATCTTTTTGCCCGTAAAGGGGAAAAGTTCAAGAAACTGGCTGAAAAGCAGAAGAAAAGGCGTCTAGACATAAACATTTTCTCAATACATACAGGTGTACAAACTTTTTTGAATGCGATAATTCATTTGACAGAACTAATAAAGATTATACAATATCCAGGAGAACGCAAATAGCTTACCCTGGCATGTAACTGCTGCAATGAAATTTTGTTTTGCAATAATCCATTACAGGCGTTTCGGTGGAATAAAGTAAACAACCGTAACGTTAACATTGAGATGTGGAGCAGCGTTGAATGCTTGTTTCATCGACCGAACAAAAAATAAATGCTACCCGCGAGTAAATCTTGACAAGTATTATTGTGGAGCACTAGTGTTTACAGTAATAGCTATGTGTTGACACTTTTGTATGCTTTCATTTGTTTTCGTGTATAAAGATACCTGGAAGATAACGTTATATGCAAGAAAAAAAAAATACTGTAGAAATTTATAGTAAATACTTTAGTTTTTTTTTTTAACCACACTACAGTAATAGTGTATAATGTAGTATCTCTTTGTTAATGAATGCTACAGCATACTGTAGAATAGTGAACTGATAAACTGTAATAAACACTGGAGTGTAAACTGTGGTGTATTTTGATGGTGTATAATATTAGTGTAGAAAGCTGTACAGTAGCCTATTAGATAATTTGTTTATTACTATAGTTGTGTTGTAACACAGCAAACATATGATTACTAATTCAATAATATTTAATTCAAGTAATTAGCTACAGTATGATTCAAAACCACTATAATATTTTTTCATGCAAGCAGCTAACATTATCTATCGCCTCAATGGCAGGCAAATATATTTTAGTTCAGTAGAACTATCGTGCCCAACATATGTGGTTATCTTCTATTAAAATCTCTTTTGAAATATGATATAAATTACAAAATAGGTCTGCACAATATATCGTTTCAGCATTAGGATCACAATGTGTGCATCTGCAATAGTCACATCACAGTATCAATGTTGAGTTGGGATTATAGTTGATTATAATCAATGCAGAGTTGAATTATAATGAAGTAAAAATGGTAGTTCACCCAAAAATTCAACTTTACTCACCATTTTCAAATATTTATGAGTTTCTTTTTTTATGTTGAACATAAAAGAAGATATTTTAATAACTAAAAACAATTGAAACAAGGGAGAGTAAATTTTCATTTTTGGGTGAACTATCCCTTTAAGGCCCGTGACTGTGTGAACACTTCAACATGTAAAACATCTGGCCACAAGACATTTTAACATTTGTAACTTTAATAAAGATTACATTATATACAATAAAGACCATGCAGTGTTGATTGCTCATTATCTGTACCTGAATACTGTTAGCCTTTCCAGAAAACTACAATTCACTTTCATCTTTGCTGCATTTTATTTATCTATGCTTTTAAGTTCATTCATTCATTTTCTTTTCGGCTTAGTCCCTTTATTAATTAGAGGTCGCCACAGCGGAATGAACCGCCAACTATGTTTTTACGCAGCGGATGCCCTTCCAGCCACAACCCAACACCGGGAAACACCCATACACTCCTGCATTCACACACATACACTACGGCCAATTTAGTTTATTCAATTCCCCTATACTGCATGTCTGTGGACAGTGGGGGAAACCGGCGCACCCGGAGGAAACCCATGAGAGCACAGAGAGAACATGCAAACTCCACACAGAAATGTCAACTGACCCTGCCGGCGCTCAAACCAGCGACCTTCTTGCTGTGAGGCGATTGTGCTACCCACTGCGCCACCATGCTGCCTGCTTTTAAGTTATTCGTTATGTATTATTCGAGATCCAAACCCCTATAAAAATCACTCCAATCGATCTAAAATGAAGGATTCTTTCCAAATAAAGCTGTATTCACATCGCAAAATATATCACAGAAATACAAAATACCTTAATGTCTATTTTTTCCAATATCATGCAGCCCTATCTCAAAAATACTAACTTTCCTTGATGTCTTCCATTTAGTCCTCCATCGGAATTTTGCGGGTCACCAGAATCACATGATTGCAAACAATCTATACACCAAAATTATTTTTGCCCGAGAAAAAAAAAAAAAAAAAAAAAAAAAAGAAGTCATCTCTAACCTATGAATTAGTTTCGAAAGTCACAAACCTTGATATCTTTGGTGGCCTTCAGACCATATCCTTCGTCAGCAAAGTTGGAGATTTCAAAACCATCACAAGAAGCTCTGCAATCCGCAGCCCAGGCCATCAGCTCGGAGAAAAAGTCCTCCCTGATTCCCTCAAACGATACAGACATCCCTGAGGAAATAATACAAGCCCTTTACAAGCTGATTTAGTTATAGCATCTATATTGAACATTAGCGTGAGGAGTTCTCTCTGTAATGATTTCCATTATTCTACGGCGCTCAGCTTTATTATGTAGCTGTAACACCACGCAAGTGGACCTAAACACTGCTACCTATTCCTCTTGTGTATCCTACTGCATAATATGCTGTCTAACATTTAATCTAATGGAAATGTACCTGCTCTAATGCACATTGCGAGACTCCTGCTGAGTTAACTACTGCTATATCTTTGCATCACTGTAACTGAAGCTACTGTATTTTTGTTTGCCACATCAACTTACTACACATTACATGTTTTACATATACGTTTCACATTCTACTAATTGAAGGAAACGTATAATCTTTTACGCCAATACGATTATTGTACTGTCTTAAGAACGTAGTGTGTGAGAATCTGCCATTATAAACTCATCTACAGGTTGTTCCGACACATTTAATAGCAAACGACGTTTTGGCAAATAATTCAGCTCCTCGGAAGACGTGGATTATTATTTTACTTTCTCGGTTTCTTGTTATAAAACACAAGTTGTTTCTTGTGATCTCAACACCAAAGTTCTTTTTTGTTTTTGTCCTCCATACAACCAGTTATTAGACAGCATTACTAACTAATCAAATGGAGTAGTACATCCAATAAAATAAACCCGTTCCTACATAAAGAATATTTTTGCATTAATTTTTTTTTTTTTTACTTTTTTGCCCCCATATAGCTCCATGTTACTTTTAGTCAGCATAACAAGTCAAAAATGCTGCTGATGGAACATTTCTAGAATATTAATATTTCAATATTAAAATTTCTATTTGCACATTTTTTTTCAGTGGGAAATATAATTTTACATTTAAAAAATAAATCAGCTGTGATTAATTATCCTACATTCATTTATTTAATGCATGTTGCTGTTATTAAGAGTGACAGGGTGGCTCTGTGGTTAGCACTGTCGCCTCACAGCAAGAAGGTCGCTGATTTGAGCCTCAGCTGGGTCAGTTGGCATTACTGTGCGGAGTTTGCATGTTCTCCCTGTGTTTGCGTGGGTTTCCTCCAGGTGCTCCGGTTTCCCCCCACAGTCCAAAGACATGCGCTTCAGGTGAACTGAATAAACTAAATTGTCTATAGTGTATGTGTGTGAATGAGTGTGTATGGATGTTTCCCAGTACTGGGTTGCAGCTGGAAGGGCATACGCTGTGTAAAACTTATGCTGGATAAGTTGGCGGTTCATTCCGCTGTGGTGACCCCTGATGAATAAAGGACTAAGCCAAAAAAAAAAATGAATGAATGTTGTTATTAAATAAAGCAAACTTTTGTAAACATGTATTTTCTGAGGCAAAAGTGCCTTTAATAACTTTTGCTTATAACTAAATTTGAAAGAATATATGTATAATACATTTGTATGTAAATTGATAATTATGTTACTTCTCCACCTTTTTTATTATTGTTTTCTTTTATTTAATTTTTATTGATTAAGTCATTTTGTTGTATAATGAAACTGTGCATGCTAGTTCTTAGTTTAAAAAAACTACTTGCTGATATACCCACAACAATAATAATGCACAGTTTCTCTGGGCATAAAACTGGTGTTTTACTATATTTGAGCTACTCATTTTATTCAGCTTTTTCTTTACTTTTTGTAATTCGACAACATTCAATCCCCTTCACTAACATGGTGTGGAAAGGAACACAATGATATTCTGCAAAAGGTTAAATGTTGTGCTTCACAGAAAAGCGAAAACCATAAGAGCAAGTAAATGACAATTCAATGGCAAATCACAAAACAAACACCCCAGAATTGCTAAATCATATTCATGTGGAGCGATCATGTACCTTTCTGCTTCTTGCGGATCTTCTCCACCAGAGCTCGAATCTGAACATATTCCTCCCACTCTTTCCCGGGAGAAGGAGCAGCGCTGCTACACTCTGAACGGGAGCAAGAAAAATGGAACATTCCAATAAATACTTATTTACCATTCACATATTCTTAGACGAACCAAACCCAACAGGGCACTGTGAGGAAATAGGTTAGTGTTCTATATTAAGCAGAGTAAATGTTGGTTAGTTAATTTCCTCTACCAGCCGTTTTTGAGAAATTTTGCAACATCTATTGGTTTGGTAGTCCTTGTACAAGAGTGCAAAACGCAAACTGCATTTGAAATAAACAGTAGTAGTTCAAATCTGGATTGATTGAGTCAAATTAATCCATGAAGAACCACCATACTCTTGAATGAACACTTAGCCTCAGATGACTTTTATCTTGTTGAAATCAATGAAGAGGCTCAACTGCAATAATAAATATTTTAACAATCCCATGGTGTGGTTATATAGCAAAATTCACAAAAAGCTTTTGTGTAGCTATGATACACATATGCAGTGTTGCTCCTCATGAGAGTAATTCATAGCAACAATATTTCAGAGCCATAATAATAATAATAAGTTAATTTTATTTATACTTTACAAGACAATAACAATCAAAAAGAAAAGACAATAGAACAAATAGGAAAAAGGAAACAGAAACATCTACAGAACTTAATGATTGTAACATTTTTAATCCTCATACGTGAGTTTATAACGCTTTATACTCACTCTGCAGCAGTTCAGAGATTAAATTCATCATTTCTTTTGGAGAAACTGCAGCGGTGGCTCCAGTCCCCGATTTCTGGGTCTTTACTCTGCTCTTTTTGCCCATCTTGCTGGTCTGGGAGAGAGGATGGCTGTGGAAAATATAAACTTCAAATTAAATATAATTGCTGTAAAATTAAGCTAAAAAAACAGCTCCTTCATGCATCCTAGAAGGCTGTGCAGTAAATGAACCAACAGTCTGAAAGGTACAGGAATCCACATTTCTTTAATAAATATTTACATCCAGTGGACTAGATGCCATATACTCAGAAATAAATGGTAGAAACATGTAAACGTTTGACATCTAAAATGATCTCTGAACCTGAAATTACTGCCAAGGAAGGTTAAAGGTCTCTGCGAGGGATTAAACGGATGGCTAAAGTGAGCCAAAGGGCACTAAATCAGGTTCTTGATTGTAAACACTGAGAACATGGATTACATGAAGCTCATCAAATACAACATACTCTTGTCGTTTACAACAAATGAGCTCTGCAGCTAAAGTGAGCACTAAATCGGGCTGTCAACAACCCTAATTGAGCATCAAACCCCATCAAATATAACATATGTATTATACTTATATGAAACGTACATGTTGTTAACTTTAAAAAATGCTCTGGCATCTTTACTTTACAAACTTGGGCATAACACAAAAAGACGACTACAAGAACATTGATGGTAAAGATTAAGACATCAATCTTGAACTTGACCCACTGCAGTATTTAGCATAATCAGTTCAAAAGATTTCACAATTGAGGTAAAGTTGGTTTTACATTCGCACATTCAGACTTTCTCCTCAAATATGTAATTTCAGAAAAGTAATCTTTGCCAATTCTAAACAGGGAAATCCAATTAGAAGCCAATGACTATCAAAGTACAACATTGTTCACGATCAGTTGCTGATGTTGTTTTAAAGTCATACTTGAATGATATTTCAGACCGAATATTTCAAGTAGTGTAGTAAACAATATAGGAAGCATGTCACAAGTTGTCACTGAACTAAAGTGTGAACATAAAACCAACTTTACCTCAATGACTTCACAGAAATGAATCCAGACGTCATCAAAACATCCCTAACATTGTTTTTTTTATTGGGGTAAAGTTTCATTCACTTTCCAAATTCTAAATAAGAAAATCATATTAGCAGCCAAAAGACTATCAAAGTACAACATTGCTGAGAGTCAATAAATGGTGCTAATGTTGTTTTGAAGTCATACTTGCATGCTATTTCAGACCGAATACTCAAAGTAATGTACAATATAGGGAGCATGTCACAAGTTGTCACTGAATGAATGTGTGAATATAAAACCAACTTTACATCATTGATTTCACAGAGATGAACCCAGAGGCCATCAAAACATCCCTAACATTGTTTTTATTGGGGTAAAGTTTCATTTACTTCCCAAATTCACTCTTTCCAATTTCTAAATATTGAAATCATATTAGCAGCGAAAAGACTACCAAAGTACAATATTGTTCACAGTCAAGTAAATAGTGCTAATGTTGTTTTGAAGTCATACTTACAAAACGAATATTAAAAGTAGCATGGTAAACAACATAGGGAGCATGTCACAAGTGTTCACTGAACGAATGTGTGAATATAAAACCAACTTTACCTCAATGATTTCACAGAGATGAACCCAGAGGCCATCAAAATATCCCTAACATTGTTTTTATTGGGGTAAAGTTTCATTTACTTTCCAAATTCATTCTTTCCTACTTCTAAACAGGGAAATCATATTAGCAGCCAAATGACTACCAAAGTACAACATTGTTCAGAGTAAAAAAAAATAGTGCTAATGTTGTTTTAAAGTAGTGTGGTAAACAATATAGGGAGCATGTCACAAGTCGTCACTGAATGAATGTGTGAATATAAAACCAACTTTACATCAGTGATTTCACAGAGATGAACCCAGAGGCCATCAAAATATCCCGAACATTGTTTTTATTTGGGTAAAGTTTCATTTACTTTCCAAATTCATTCTTTCCTAGTTCTAAATAGGGAAATCGTATTAGCCGCCAAATGACTATCAAAGTAAAACATTGTTAAGAGTCAATTAAATAGTGCTAATGTGGTTTTGAAGTCACAATTACATGCGATTTCAGACCGAATATTCAAAGTAGTGTAGTAAACAATATAGGGAGCACGTCCAAAACCAACTTTACCCCAATGATTTCACAGAGATGAATCCAGAAGCCATCACAACATCCCTAACATTGTTTTTATTTGGGTAAAATTTCAAATTCATTCTTTGCAAATTCTAAATAGGGAAATCATATTAGCAGCCAAATGACTACCAAAGTACAACATTGTTCTCAGTGAATATGTTTTTGAAGTCACACTTACATGCGATTTCAGACATGATATATTCAAAGTATCGTGGTAAATAAAACAGTGTCACAAGGTATCACTCTTCAAAAATGAACGAATGTGTATTATTATTGAATATAAAAACCAATTTTACCTCAATAGTTGTTGTTTTTTACTAAATGGCAGGCCAAATAGTATCACTGAAGAGCAAATTGGATTGGACACTCAAAAGTAAGCTACTTAAGGTTGAAACCACCAGAGAACAGCGAGGTAAATACACTGGCTGACAGAATTACACAGTAGAAACATTCAACATAAACTCTGGAGACAAGATCAGAATATTAGATAATGATTTCAGCAGCTTGATGCCTTAAATAACCCAGCCTGGCCCAGCGCATCCATTCAAAACCACCAGTAGATGCTTCATGTTACACTGCACGCAAGAGTCCTCATTTAAAACACTGCATTGTGCGGCGTTTAGATGAATGACTTAAAACCCTTAACATACATCTATTCATTCATTCATTCATATTTATCACTATTCATCAAGCTATCTGTATATCATGGCCCAAGTATCTCAAAACCTGCTTAGTTACTTACACAGACATCAATGTAAAGCATTATAGCGTATTTACAACGTTCAGACAGCATTTAAAACGTACAGCGTTGTACTGAACGCTTCAAGCAAGTCTAGGGCGGTCAGATATGTTCTCTAGATAGGCGGCTTAGTAGGTTTTGAGACACATTCACTGAGTTAATATCCAGCATGTCTGTGTTTCGCAATTTGCTGAAATACACCCCCTCACAGCGAACATTTGTGACGCATCTGCAGCTATTGTGTTGATGACATGTTGGTTAATTAGAATAAACACCGTGTGTGTATTTGCAAACAATATTGATTGTAAATAAGCACCGAAACTACCTTCCAATTGACTGCAGGGATCCTCCTGTCAACCTGGAATTCAATCCTCTTCTGCTCGGTCTGCTGGTAAAACCTAACCCCTCTCAGGCCGAGCAACGCCCTAATAGGATTTCCACAAAGCGGATTGGGCCATGGTAGCGTTAATCCCGCCCTAAGCTCGTATTATGATTGGCTACTGTTCCGAACGTAACTGTAAACGTGTGAGATGATTGGTATAAAATGGTGGCTTTTTCGCCTCGCCTGATTGAAGGCGTTTATTGGTTTGCGCCGAGGCGGTACCCGTTTACTGGGAGTTTACTGGTCGCGAAAGGAGTCGATCTGTGCTGTCGTATTGACAAGGTTGGTTTGACTACACAAACAGAAGGCTTGTGTGTCTTGTGATTGGAAGTTTACTTTGGGTTCATGAAGTGACCATAAAAGGATAAAGTTTGCACATCGTGATTCGCGGAGGAAGACGTCAGTCACTGACACAATACACGAAAGGTGTCGCAGGACTTTTTAAATTGGGGTCTAGTCTAGTGACCCCCAGGTGGCCTGAAGGGAGTCCGTGCAAATGTTTGGCGATACAGCTGGAAAACATGTAATACTTTTAATTGGCTGTAAAATGTAATGTATATTAGTTATAGCCTAAGTAATAAATAGTAATAAAAATAAACAAATACATAAATAAATAATTCCATTGCCAATACAAATAAATAAAAATAGGATTAAAAGAACATAAAAGTACACACAAGTACAAAAACGTGGTATGGGTAAATTGAATAAGCTAAATTGTCCGTAGTGTATGTGTGTGAATGCGAGAGTGTATGGGTGTTTCCCAGTGATGGGTTGCAGCTGGAGAGGCATTCGCTATTAAAAGCATATTAACTTAATATTAAAACAAAAATCAGGGAAAAATAAAACAAATGATTAATTTCATGAATATATTCTAATATAATAATAATAATAATATTGTTTAAAAACAGATTTCAAAAATAGTATGACTGAGATGTGTCATGAGATGTTTATTTTTTGTATGTTAAATTGTTTGTATTTTTGATTATATGTTTTTGTTTATTTAGGCTTTAGATTGTGGAAAGTGTTTCAGGTGAAGTGTGCTGCTTCTTTGTTTGTTCTGTTAGTTGTATGTCTGTCATGATGTGTTGTACTCTGTTTGATTTATGATTTTTTTAGGGACCCCCTCGAAAATGAGATGATTCATCTCAAGGGGCTATCCCATTCAATAAATAAATTCAAATTCAAAAATATAAATGTGCGATAATCTGGATGATGTAGAAATGTATTAAAGATGAATGAAAGCAAGTGAACACTGAAGAGATGATTCAAAGAAGACTCCTTGTATTTACTCAATTTTTTAAGTTAAGTGGTTGTAAACAAATTATTTGGGATGAATTTAAACAAACAAATTAAGTTCTACATTACATTACTACATTTCATTTGTTTGTTTAAATTCAGGCCATATAAATTGTTTGCTACAAATTTGCAGACATAATTTGTTTCAGTGTATTTGAGAAATAGTTTACCAGAGTCTATTTTGCTTTTCCAAAAAATACCATAACTCTGAAAACAAACAGGTGAATTATATTAAAAATATATTTTATATAAAAATTATATTTTTACTCTTTTCTCCAAGTATTAGATGGAAAAGATGGAAAAATCCTATTATAAGAGCATCTGTGCAGTTGCAGTAAATCTCCAGCAGATGGCAGGCTCACCCTTCTTTTTGTTTATTTCATTCATTTTCTTTTCGGTTTAATCTCTAATAATCTGGGGTCGCCACAGCGGAATGAACCGCCAACTTATCCAGCATATGTTTTACACAGCGGATGCCCTTCCAGCTGCAACCCATCACTGGGAAACACCCACACACTCTCATTCACACACATACACTACAGACAATTTAGCTTACCCTATTCATCTATAGCGCATGTCTTTGGACTTGTGGGGGAAAGTGGAGCACCCGGAGGAAACCCACGTAAACATGGGGAGAACATGCAAACTCCTCACAGAAATGCCAACTGACCCAGCTGAGGCTCGAAACGGCGACCTTCTTGCTGTGAGGCGATCGTGCTACCCACTGCACCACCGCGCCTCCTGTTCATTTCAATCAATTAAAAAAAAAAACAGACACCCTACAAAGAGAAGGATTCTTTGTTTTATTTCAAATCTACAAGAGGGTTATTTGCAATTTATTTAGAATTTTATTAACTAAAATACAGGTCCATTCTCAGCTACATACAGCTTAATAAAAAATATATAAAGGCATGCTAGTTACAGGTATTCTACAGTAAGAGTAGTTATTTACACGGCGCTGAATTGTCCTGTCCTAGAATACAACTTCATTGTTTCACATACAGATGAGCTACACAGGACATCCAAACATCAAATCCTCACTCGCAAAAGAAGCAGTGCGTTTGAAAAAAAGAAAACAGCCAAACATCAGCATTTCAGATCCTGTTGTGCTTTAAACTTAAATACAAAATAAAAGTCAGTAGTTGCGAAGACTAGATCTGTTTGTAAAGGACACTTTTAAATGAGTTTCAAAAAAACAGTTTGAATAAATGATTATTTCCGGTATTGTGTTCACAATAAACACTTCACAGTTTAACAGAGACAATATTCACTGTTGTTAACAGTATATACTGCGATACTGACCCAAATTCAAAGCATATTCTTACCATTAAAAGAAATATGACATTATTTGATGTACTTATTGAAATATTTGCTGCTCATTTTGTTCCCACGCCAAACAAAAATAAAACAACACACACCACCAAAAGTCACCTGCTGCATCCAGTGTGAACAAAACCATCCGTATGTGATTTCAATCCAGCACTGCTCTCATAAATATACACTTTTCAATGAAAATCCGCACAGCTTCAGTACAAAAATAACTAGATTGGCTGAGGGATTTTGGCGATGCTGGAAATAGCTTGGATTTAAACGAACAATACAAAATTATGGCTTATCGGGTCAGTGGTTTTGAAAAATAAGAGCTTTTGTGGGAATGCAGCAAGCATCTTTTGAGGCAGTTCTTGTGTCCGCAGATAATGGATCTGAATTAGAACACACAAAACTCAAAAGACACCTCATTTACTGCCCTCTCATTCATTAGACTTCGCTATGCCATGTACAGCACGTACTGTACACACACACAAAAAAAAGACAAAATATTGCCCAATGATTCTCATGAACTATAGCTGAATTAGACATTTTACACAAAATGAAGCAAAATGAGCTCATTATTAATAATGCAAACCTTACACTTAACCAGTTTCTATCGGCGCATACTGTATGCTCAGATTTTATTTAGTATATGCGGAAACGCTAAAGGGATAGTTCACCTAAAAATGACATTTGTTTTGATTTTCTCATCTTCAGGACACAGTTGAAGACAAAATTATTCGCCCTCCTGTGAATTTTTCATTCTTTATAAATATTTCCCAAGTGCTGTTTAACGGAGAGAGGATATTAATGTACATAATAGTTTTAATAAGTAATTGCTAGTGACTAATAATTTCTTTAGTCTTTGCCATAAGAGTGCATAATATTTTACTAGTTGTTTTGCAAGATTTGCAACTAGCATTCAGCTTAAAGTGCAATTTAAAGGTTGATTAGGTTAACTAGGCAATTTTGGTTAATTTGAGAAGTCATCAAAGAATTTCCTAAAGGGGCTAATAATATTGACCCTAGCAGTTTTATATACGTATTTATACACTCACTTGACACTTTATTAGGTACACCTTACTAGTACTGGGTTGAACCCCCTTCTGCCTTAATCCTTCATGGCATAGATTCAACACGTTACTGGAAATATTCCTGAGTTTTCGGTCTATATTGACATGATAGCATTACGCAGTTGCTGCAGATTTTTCACTGCACATCCATGATGCGAATCTCCCGTTCCACCAGATCCCAAAGGTGCTTTATTGGATTGAGATCTGGTGACTGTGGAGGCCATTTGAGCACAGTGATTTCTTTTTCATGTTTAAGAAACCAGTCTGAGATGATTTGCGCTTTATGACATGGTGCGTTATCCTACTGGAAGCCATCAGAAGATGGGTACACTGTGGTCATAAAGAGATGGACATGGTCAGCAACAATACTCAATACTCAGATAGGCTGTGGCGTTGACACGATGCTCAATTGGTACTAATGGGCCCAAAGTGTGCCAAGGAAATATCCCCCACACTATTACACCACCATCACCAGCCTAAACCGTTGATAAAAGGCAGGATGGATCCATGCTTTCATGTTGTTGACGCCAAATTCTGACCCTACAATCCAAATGTCACAGCAGAAATTGAGACTGATCAGACCAGGCAATGTTTTTCCAATCTTCAATTGTCCAATTTTGGTGAGCCTGTGTGAATTGTAGCCTCAGTTTCCTGTTCTAAGCTGACAGGAGCGGCACTCGGTGTGGTCTTCTGCTGCTGTAGCCCATCCAACTCAAGGTTGAACGTGTTGTGCATTCAGAGATTCTCTTCTGCATACCTCAGTTGTAACGAGTGGTTATTTGAGCTACTGTTGCCCTGTAGATCAGCAGTTTCTGAAATACTCAGACCAGCCTGTCTGGCACCAACAACCATGCCACGTTCAAAGTCACTTAAATCACCTTTCTTCCCCATTCTGATGCTCAGTTTGAACTGCAGCAGATCGTCTTGACCATGTCTAAATGCCTAAATGCATTGAGTTGCTTCCATGTGATTGGCTGATTAGAAATTTGCGTTAACGAGCAGTTGGACTGTACCTAATAAAGCGGCCGGTGAGTGTATATATTCTATCAAAAAGAAACAAGAAAAATAAATCCAGGAAAATAAATTTACATTAGGCCTATTGACCTTATTCTTCAGTGCATACGTGCGCTCGTTTTTGCGATAGTTTTAGAACTTTCGATTCAGTTGCCTATGGGAGAAATAACTAGGAATTATAAACAGCAGAAAATGGTCAAACTACTTGCTCTACAAACAAGTGTGCCCAGGACTTTACAGACAAAGCAGAATAATATAATAAGAAATGATCAGTTTGCAACATCAAGCAGCAGAAAAATCTGTTTTTAACGTCTAAAAATGAATGGAAGTGAATGAGACCGGAAGTCTCAAACCAAAAAGATTCAAATGGCTGCGCCCGCTTGTACACAAAGAAAAAGGTGAATAGAAAATTATGTAAAAATGTCCTTGCTTTGTTGAACAGCACTTGGGAAATATTTTTAAAAGAATAAAAATTTCACAGGAGCGCTAAAAAGTTCAACTGTAATTACTTTTTTATTAATATTCATTAGAAAATTAAGGAGTTTTTTTTGTTCCTGAAACTGTGGTCCTTGGTGATTCATAAAATGCTGAGATACTGGTAACATATACAGGCAAAACTAAAATAATACATGTAATAGGTAATAATGTTATAAATAATAACAGGCAATAGTTTCTTGCACAAGTCGATTGTTTTGCTTCATAAGATCTCAATGTTTAGTCAGGAGTTACGGGTATTAATTTCGTTATTCCTGTATATGCAGCCTTTGACTTGCATTTTATGTATCACCAATGACTGGCTTCAAATCTTTTCTAATATTCATCTTGAATGCTCTGAGGATGACTAAACAATCAGCAAATGTTCATATTTGGGTGAACTGTGCCTTTAAGCTTGATGTATATCATCTGTTATTCCAGACTGAACAAAAAAACACACACAACACTTCCATACCTCCATTCATCCGGTGCAGTTTCTCTATTGCACCTATTCAGTATCTACAACCTGAAACTGCCGTCCAGTTCTTTACAGTTCACTTAACCTGTAGACCTAAACAATATTCAACAGCCCTTGCAATTATATTATGACACCACAAAGGTCTCATATGCAATTGGAAGCACCCCACTGGGACGCATTAGAAGACACTGCTATTGAATTCTGACTTCATCTGCTATCATTTGATAAACACAAACAAATGTTTAAAAGCAGCTTCAGTTAATCACGATTGTCAGTTTACAGCTTAAAGTACTTTTAGTATTATATTTTGAAATTTGAGCTGGCATTTATAATTAATGTTCAGAAAAATACTTATTTAGAAGGTTATACTCATGAGCTGACCTGCAAAGATCTTTAAAATATTAAGTGTGCAGTCATTTGTTTTTTTGTTATTTGCATTCATGAACTGTTTAGAAAGCTACTTCTTTTCTTTTCTTTTGCAAGTTTACTGCTTTATATGTTTTTTTTTCATCTGAATGATCCAAAATGAACATCTATCAAGCCCAGGAAAACAGCATTGATAAGAAAATAAAACTTTCCAACAGCTGACAATTGTAGAGTTAATATGATAAAATCACAAAGAAATATTTTGGTTTGAGTGGCTCAAATAAAACATAATGTACAGTACATAACCGTTCAGAGGTTTGGGGTTAGTAAGACTTTTTTTGTTATCAAATTGATCAAAAGTTAAACACGAAATGCTAAATCTTTTTTTTTAAAGGGAACCTATTATGCCCCATTTTACAAGATGTAAAATAAGTCTGATGTCCCTACAGAGTGTATGTGATGTTTCAGCTCAAAATACCCCACAAGTATTGTTTCATAACTCTTTGAAACTGATCCCTTTTAGGCTTTGATACTAATTGTGCCATTTTGGTGACTATCACTTTAAATTCAAATGAGATTGTGGCCCCAGCCCACTTTTCAAAAGAGGGCTGAGCTATATATGCCTATGTGTCAGCATAGTGGCAAGTGAGAGATCGTCACTAATGGGTGGGGCTTTCCCCACTGATGACACGTACAAAGGAAGAATGTCAATCGACTGTTTTTATCACATGTAATAAAAAATGTAATTAATCAATTTGTACCATTAGAAGCTGATGTCCCTAGAGTATGTTTCAGCTCAAAATACCCCACAAATAATGTTTTATAACTATTTGAAACTGCCTGTTTTAAGCCTTGATCCAAATTGTGCTGTTTTAGTGACTGTTACTTTAAATCCAAATGAGATTGTGTCTTTTCAAAAGAGGGCGGAGCTACAAATGCCTAAGTGTCAGCATAGTGGCAGATTCAAAAACAAGAATAACGTCTAAAGCTGCGGTCACACTGGACTTTTCTCCCCATAGATTTCCATTCATATGCACGTGAATGCGTCAGACCGGAAACGCAGGGTCATGCGTCAAGTTTCGCATTTCGCTGAGGTGCAAAGTTCAAGCTTGGTGAACTCTGACCTGCGAAATCGCATCACTTGACTGCGTGAGACCGATCCAGGATCAAAACATGACCTCTCTGAACAGAAATTTAAAACATGGACCAATCGCTGGCTTTTTTTAATGTCTAATCATCTTGTTTAATCCTGCTTCTTTTCGCAGCGCCTTACGACAGAATTTTGCACGCACAAACTCTAGTGTGACCGCAGCTTAATGCTAATAAGGGAGAGATCGTCACTAATGGGCCGGGCTTTCCCCCTCTGATGACATGTACAAAGGGAGAATGTCAATCATAGTGTTACTGTACACTGTTTTTATCGACTGTGATAATAAAAAAATGTAATTAATAAATTTGTACCATTAGAAGCTGATGTCCCTAGAGTGTGAATGTAAAGTTTTAGCTCAATTATAATGTTTTAACTCTTTGAAACTGCCTGTTTTAAGCTTTGATCCTAATTGTGCCGTTTTGGTGACGGTCGCTTTAAATTCAAATGAGATTGTGGCCCCAGTCCACTTTTAAAAAGAGGGCGGAGATATAAAGGCCTATGTGTCAGCATAGTGGCAGAGTCAAAAACAAGACTAACCTATGCTTCTAAGGGAGAGATCATTACTAATGTGCGGGACTTTTCCCCCACTGATGACATGTACAAAGGGAGAACGTCAATCAAAGTGTTTCTGCAGACTGTTTTTATCAAGTGGGATTCTAAACAAACTAAATTAATCAATTTCTACCATTAGGAGCTGGTTATATTCACAGACTGTTGCCACACAACTGTGTTAAAACTTATATAAAATTGATTTTTGCATAATAGGTCCCCTTTAAATCCTGTTTTACTAAACCTTTATGCCATTTTTTAGATGACACAGATTACCAAAAACAATAATTTTTAATTTAGTTTTTAAAAAATATAATATCATACAATATTAGCGTTTCACTTTATTTTGACCAAATTAATCTACATGAATTATTCATTTTTTATTATTATTATTTTAAATAATTATTATTTGTCATTGTCATTATTATTATTATTTTAAATCGTACAACTCAAACTTTTGAACGGTACTGTAAAGGCTCTATGAAAAATCGTTTAATAATAACATGGTCTAGTGCTAAACTGAGAAAGCTTTCAGGAGTGGAAACGAAGGTTGTAATCTTGCAGGAGTGTCTCCATTTATCTGTGTGCTTTTGTTTCAATATCAGGAATGAGAAACGAATCCATTAAGCTGCCTCTTATGAATACTTGGATGGTATGCACATAAATAGAGCTACGATTCAGCTCGTGCTAATCGTGAGTCTGGGATATATTAAACCTGGTGTTGTAGGTAACAGGTGTGAAACGTCTGGAATGAATGAACGCCATAGGCTGAGAGAAGCTGGCAGTAGAAGTGAAGTTGCCCAGATCTGAGACTGTGGTCATTTTCACAGATTAGTTTGTTTGCTGGAGGCTCTGCCGCTCACTGGCATGGAGCTGAGCTACAAAGGGCCTTTGAACTGGTTTCCAGAAAGATGTTGGCGGATGGAGGGCTTGGTTCCTGCTGCATCGCCCAGTTTACGCCACACCACCTGAACACAAACACAAAACAACAACACACAGGTCAGATGCTTCTTCACTTTTTAAATGTCTTTAAGCTACTGCTTCTGTGTTCCTGCTATTTAATTAAATTGAATATATATTGTTTTTTCTACATTCAAAGTAGTCAGATACTGATAATGAAATAAAATGAAATGAAATGAATCTGTAACGATCACCAGCGATCTAGGGACTGTAGATCGCTGGTGAACTATACACACATCAAAAGAACTACAACTTCCAGAATGTCTTGCACTAATCTCCTAGGTCCCAGCTGATGGTCATTTGGACACACATACACACTCACAGCTGCGGGTCATTCCCACTCATTACCGGGACTTTATATTTCAGTTTGTGTTCCCCTCTCGTGGTCTGTTGTTTAGTTTTTTTGTTGTTGCTCCCATGATGCTTGTGTGTTTCTTGATCGGTTTTGCCATTTCTTCATTTTTGTTTTGTTATAGTAGTTCATTAAATGCTGCATTTGGATCAACACTTTGTTTTTCTCCTCTGCACTACACATCGAACCGTAACAGAACAACAGACCACGAGAGGGGAACACAAACTGAAATATATAGTCCTGGTAGTGAGAGTGTGTGTGTGTCCAAATGACCATCAGCTGATACCGGAGAGATTAGTGCAAGGCATTCTGGAAGTTGAAGTTCTTTTGGTGTGTGTAGTTCACCGGCGATCTAGATTGTGATGGTGATCATTACAAAATCAAAGTCTAAAATATTAATTCATTTATTTAGTCAGTGTTTACTTTTAAACTTAATTTTTTAAATTCTATTTGATTAAATTACACATTCAGTTTTTTCCTCTACGTTCAAAATAGTCAGATACTGATAATGAAAAAATGTAAAATTAAATGAATCAATGTCAAAAATATGAATTCATTTATTTATTCAGTGTTTACTTTTAAACTTTTTATTTTCATTCTATTTAATTAAATCAAATATTCTATTCTCCTCTACATTAAAAGTGTTTAGATACTGAAAATAAAATAAAATAAAACATATTGTACACTATAATACACTACAACTCAATCCAATTATAAGCAAAGTTACATTTTTAGGTGTCACTATTCTGTTTTACAAGAGGCTCAAAAATTCTATTTTATATATAATTATTACAATTTTAATATATATGAATATATAATTGTTTGTAAAGATATCTATTATAAAAGTGTGAATTTTTCCCCCAATTTCTGTTTAATGGAGAGCAGATTTTTTCAACACATTTCTAAACATAATAGTTTTAATAACTCTATAGTTTCTAATAACTGATAGTTTCTAATGACTGCTTTATTTTATCTTTGCCATGATGACAGTAAATAATATTTGACTAGATATTTTTCAAGACACTTCTATACAGCTTAAAGTGACATTTAAAGTTTTAACTAGATTAATTAGGTTAACTAGGCAGGTTAGGATAATTAGGCAAGTTATTGTATAATGATGGTTTGTTCTGTAGAATATTGAAAAAAAATATAGCTTAAAGGGGCTTATAATTTTGACTTTAAAATGGGTTTTAAATTATTAGAATTATTAGCCCCCTTTGGAATTTCTTTTCTTTTTAAAATATTTCCCAAATTATGTTTAACAGAGCAAGAAAATTTTCACATTATGTCTGATAATATTTTTTTCTTCTGGAGAAAGTCTTATTTCTTTTATTTTGACAAGAATAAAGCAGTTTTTAATTTTTTAAAAAACATTTTAAGGTCAAAATTATTAGCCCCTTTAAGCAAATATTTTTTTCGATAGTCTACAGAAATACAAGTCTACATAATACAATAACTTGCCTAATTACCTAATAACCTTGCCTAATAACCTGCCTAGTAAACCTAATTAACCTAGTTAAACCTTTAAATGTCACTTTAAGCTGTATAGAAGTGTCTTGAAAAATATTTAGTAAAATATAATGTACTGTCATCATGGCAAAGATAAAATAAATCAGTTATTAGAAAGGAGTTATTAAAACTATTATGTTTAGAAATGTGTTGAGAAAATCTTCTCTATGTTAACATAAATTGGGGAAAAAAAATAAATAGGGGGGCTAATAATTCTGACTTCAACTGTATATAAAGCTAAAGACAGGGCCAAAAAAAGATAAACATGTAATTATTATTATTAATATTTCATAATATCATATATTTAAAGGGTTTCTGTTGGGACTGTGGACTGATTCTGATGATAAAAGAAAGCAGCTCTTGTGTGCTGTCAGAGATTTTGCTTTGACAGGAACACAGCACAGGTCCCGGACTCCAGGGGCCCTTCAGAGAGCTGATAAACCTGCATTGTTTCACTGATCAAGTTATTTTAATTGCACGGACAACTGTGCAGTAAACACTCTGAGGACTTTTGCCAAGGCCTCTCATTAAAGTGGTCTGAAAGTGGGTCTCTGTTGTGAAACATTGAAACAGTGTCCTCCATCAGAGCTTGTGTAATTATCCAGAGTGACAGGACAACAAACGCTCAGCTTCTCTCTCTGCTCAACAGGGCTTTATTAATGGACCACAGAGACTCACGTTACACATCTCTCTGACAATGGCTTTCTCTTTCTCGCTCAGATCCTCCTCATAGTCCTCTGGGATCTTCCTGTCCAGGTTCTCATGCACTTCTAATACCTACAGAGCAAACCAACACAGGGTTAAATGAATAGCCGTGCTCGCTAAAGCTTCATTATTACTGAATGATAAGATATTAAAAACCTAATACTAAGCATTTACACTGTGTAACTCATTTGATAGCATCTGTACTATGAATATTATTGGTGAAAAACAAACAATGAAAAAACAGATGTGACAACTAAAAAGTTGCTATTTTTTTTTAGGTGAAACTAGAACTATAAATAGTCCATAATGAAAAACAAGCTTCCAAGGAATAACAGCAATGAAAACAAATCCTTATTTTATGAATTGATTAAAGTGGATTTTAAGCTCCACAAAAAAAATTTATTTAGTCTAATTTACTTTTAAATGAATATAATTAAAATTAAAAAAATGAAATCTTCAAAATATGAATAAAAATACACTCATATATAAATAAAAATTAAATTATAGTTTGTAAAGGCAAGTACCATTCTTTTTTTTTTAGAATTAAAAATAATAATCCTAAATCTTGCAGTTGACCAAAAAGTCCACTAGGTGACGGTATTAGCATAACAAGTAATGGGTCCAAAACCTACCAAATGGGATAAGCTCTACCATGTTGTATTCAGTATAGTGGCTGCGAAACTAGACTTTTAAAAGTTGTTACCAACTTGTTATTGATTAATGTTAAGGCATAATAAAAATACAAGAAAGATAAACATGTGGGAGTAGTTATAATATGATATGATTTAGCATCATTAGTATCCATATCTTACTTTCATGGCATGTACAACAGCCTCAGGTTTCTGTGCTGTGGGCAGGTATCCTGTGACGGCAGGCGCCAAATCACCTCCAGCAATCCGTATAGACCCCTAGTGAAAGATAGACATTTATTTTTTAGAGACGTCAATTTACACAAATTCCCATGATCAATCAATCTTAAATTAACAATCAATTAACTGATTAATCATAAACTTAAATAATGTAAGATGAGTGTACATTACAGTGCAAATGACATTCAAAATGCCAAAACCCTTGCCCAAAGGGTGACTATAAATACTGCAATACAAATTTACAGTGCCTTATTTCTATATACAAGTACTATTTTAATATAATATATATCAATATATACAATATAAAAAAAATATAAAAATTTATATAACCATTTAATACTGAGGTGTTATGACTAAAATGCAACAAGCATCGATATGAGAAATTAATTTTTAGTCACTACAAGTGTGTTATTTTGTTCTAAAATGTGAAGATATTGTGCTGATTAAAGGGATAGTTTCCCCAAAAATGAAAATTCACCCCTCACTTGTTCCAAACCTCAATGTAAAAAAATGCTGGCTCAAGTATTGTGTTGTTTCAGCTTATTATAAATAAGTAGTTTGAACAAACAGCAAACATAATTTTTGAGTGCTGTGTGACTTTCTTTCTTCTGTGGAAAGAAGATATTTTGAAGAAAAAGCTGGAAACCTGTAACCATTAGCTGTTTTCATCCACCTATTTTTATGCGCATTTTGCATATGCACATAAAAAAAACGGTTGATGCAAACGCCAAGATGCGCATCAATTTTGAAAATGCGCATAAAAAACATCTGAGCATAACTGAGTAGGATAACCTTTTTGTTCGATAAGAAATGATGAGCATAAACTATGAAAACACTTTTACTGAACAAATTCCACAATGCGCATTAAAAAAATCATGTGATTTTGTTATAGGAGATCATGTGATGATTAAAATATGCATGAATAGACAAACCAGCAGGCTGAGCACATAGTAAAACAGCTGAGATGTTGTTTGGTCATTCTAAAATGCCTTAACCATTTCAGTATTAGTGTTGTTATATTATTAATTACCTCCACAATTGTCAACCTCAACGTCTGATGCCTTCAAAAGCCACCAAGAGTTCATTGCTTGTCAGCATACTGCCTTCTGAGGCGCAAGTAATTTATTAAATAAAGAAAAGATTGACGCAGCTTCTACTGCAGCAAATTCCGTTTTTATTTTTGATATTTGCCTCGTTAATCAGGAAGAAACAATTTTGTTCTCTATGACTACTTGGATGGAAACGCTGCTTCGTTCGCATGTCTTATATGCGATATTCCAGTTATGCGCATAAATTTAATTTGCATCTTTGGATAGAAACATAGCTATTGACTTCCATGGCAGTTGGTTTTCCTACTATGGAGGTCAATGGTTACAGGGTTCCAGCTTTCCTAAAATATCTTGTTTGTGCAACAGAATAAAGACAGTTATAAAGGTATGGAACCACTTGAGTGTAAATATATAGTACTTATACATACAAAAACTATACACAACCAGTCCCAAAATTAAAATCAATAAATATGTAACTTACAAATTCTACTGTAAAAACAACAACAACAAAAGTCCATGTTGTCATTAAACAGTCTAATACTTTTTTTTTTTAAATAATTATTTTTAGAAGTATTTTCACCTTTATTTTGATTGGACAGTAGAGATTTCAGACAGGAAAGCATTGGGAGCAGAGAGAGGGGAAGGATCGGCAAAGGACCTCGAGCCGGGAATCGATCTCAGGTCACCGTGAGCACATCTGTGCTATATGTCGGCACACAGTACCACTAGGCTATTGACGCAGACTCATTGTGATTTAAATTCAGTATGCCAGGCATCTCTATAGACAGTCAATAATATATTTGATTGATTTATATAGAGTCGACACGGTGGCTCGCCTCACAGCAAGAAGGTCTCTGGTTCGAGTCTCAGCTGGACCACTTGGCACTTCTGTGTGGAGTTTGCATGTTCTCCTCGTGTTAGTGTGGGTTTTCTCCGGGTGCTCCAGTTTCCCCCACATTCCAAAGACATGCGTTATAGGTGAATTGAATAAACTAAATTGGCCATAATGTATGAGTTTGTGTGAATGTGAGAGTGTATGGGTGTTTCCCAGTACTGGATTGCAGCTGGAAGGGCATCCGCTGTGTAAAACATATGCTGGATAAGTTGGTGGTTCATTCCGATGTGATGACCGCTGATAAATAAAGAGACTAAGCCTAAGGAAAATGAATGAATGAAGGATTTATATATAGATTATCGACAATTAAGTAATCATTGATTATACGTAGTCATCCCTAATATTCATCACAACCACAAAATCTCTCTCGGTTTACCAGCAGACATGCACAACACTGAAAATTCCCGTAGTCGTTTCTCTGAGTCAACTGGAAATGGGTTAAAGCATCTCATTATAACTCATCTCTGCTTGTACCCCTTCGTGGCTCCACATCAACAAAGAGCTCTTTCAGCACACACGGGGTCCAGTGAGCCCCTGTTTAGACACAGCCCTTTGAGTCCCATTCTAGCGTTAAATCCACAACAATTGAGCTGGCATTTCAGCACTGGGGTCGAGAGAGGAGCCCTGGATGGAAACGGCAGCTCGCTTTTGGCCTGCTTGAGCAGGATTGTGCTGCTCACTTTCAGCTGCCAGCAGGTTTATTGAGGACTTTACCCTGGACTGACCCGAGAACATCTAAACCCAGTGGCCGCTGTCAAGCATCGCCCCGCAGCCCGATTAGAGAAGCCCGGGAGTCCAACACTTCATCTCGCATGGATTTGTTTGCTAGTACTAACAAGCGGTGGTCGACTGATATGGATTTTTATACAGCAAATGCCAATGCCTATTAATTCAAGCCCTTTCGATTGAATTATTACATTTAATAATGAGGAAACTATATTGCAACTGAATTATATCAGATTTCATTTGAACACGTGAATTCAAATTCATGTCTAATTAATTGTATACATTATAATGTAATGTTTTTAAAGGTTCTAGACACCCTGTAGTACTTTTTAGAAATTTGAACTGATTTGTGTGGGTTGAGCATCATTTAAGACAACGTTAGCATCTGTCAGCTTTAATTGCGGGGACAACTGGATAATTTTGAGCATTTGTCAGCTAATTTCATCTTCCGAGTATAAAATCATTTTTGGGGCAAGATCAAAATCGTTGATGTAGCGTGAATCTGCTAGTGGAGTGATGACACGTTGGTTTCTCATTATTATTCATAGCGGAGTTTACTTATCTTATGAGAAGACCCTGCTTCTTAATTATTCATGAGAGCACGTGCCAAGCTGTAAGACCCAATGACTGGGTGAGACCGCGTCTGAGCACGGCAAGGGTCATATGTGTTTGTTTCCATGATCCAGGGGGTTTGTTCCATGTTTTTCCCCGTGATTCTGTCAGGGCTGATACAGCAAAGCTGTTGGTTTGTAGCAAGCATTTTTGTTGAGAGAGCTGTACGAGAATTGGAGAATGGCGGACTTTGTGTTTTATCAGTTGATTTCATTACTATTCAGACACATTGAAAAAAATTCTGAGGTAGACTTGAATCGAAAGACCCTTTCATGACCCTTTAATGATATACAATTAATTATTAATATGGTCAATTAGTAAATATAAGCTTCCTAATATTATTGAGTAATTGAGTAAAATGAACTAATAATGAGCAAAACAATAGTTGGTATTTAATATTTGTTATTAGTATTTAATAAATTCGATAGACACATAGGTGTTAATTGTTAGTATTATGTAGATTTTACACTTTTAGTTTGGCAATATTTACTTCAATACCTAACCCCAAAACCAATCCTGAAGAAATAATAAGCTTTTTATTGATGTATGGTGTGTTAGGATATGACAATATTTGGAAGAGATTATTTCAAGATACATTCATTCATTTTCTTTTTGGCTTAGTCCCTTTATTAATCAGGGGTCGCCACAGCGGAATGAACTGCCAACTTATCCAGCACATGTTCCACGCAGCGGGTGCCCTTCCAGCTGCAACCCATCACTGGGAAACATTCATACACACACATACTGTACACTATGGTCAATTTAGCCAACCCAATTCACCTATACCGCATGTCTTTGGACTGTGGGGGAAACCGGAGCATCAGGAGGAAAATATCGCATTTGATGGTGTCCAAATTAAGTTCTTAGCAAAGTATAATACAAACAATTACATATAGTAAAGGTAAAAAATCTACAAAATGGCTTAATGGAACATAATGTTTACTTAATCAAATTATTTTTGGCATAAAAGGAAAATTGATCATTTTGATGATATTCCTATATAGGCTATTCTAATATATTTCGAATATAGTTTCACAGAATCCATTTTAATAAAGAAAAAAATAGATGTAAAAATAATACAATGATTTAAAATACATTTTAAGCAATGCTCACAATCTACTGTGTTTAAACAAGTAGTGTTACATATGGACAAGTCATAGTTACAGTGTGTGTCTCCATAATCAAGTATTTACGTTGCAGTGAGCTGAAATAACATATAATGCTGCTGAATGGCCTTCAGATTCATCAGATTATTGATTATTCAAAATAATCCATTAAGAAGTAAGATGCATCTTTAGGCATTAACAGAAAATGACTGATCATCCAATTTTGGATTTGGTGCCCAGTTTTTAAAGCTTTGCCATGAGGAATATCTGGAATAGGCTGGAATGTGTATAAGATATGACTACTGATAGATGCTGCCAAATTGAATCATTACGTTATTTTTATAGGCCTATCAAATCTGTGATCATTAATATGGGATATTCTGAACAGGTTTAGTAATGCCTTCATAAACACCCACAGCTAATCTCTCATCTGTTTAATCTACAAAATACATTGATCGTAAACAACACATCAGAAGCAGGTCACAGCCTGGATTAAACAAATCCATCGATTAGACCACATGCAGATGGGGAAAGAGGAGCGGGAAATGTGGATGTTGGTATAAGAGTTATAGGTCCATCACATGTTGGAAAATATATATAAAAAATGTATATATTTGTACATTTCTCAATCTTTCAGGAAGCTACACTTTTAAAAAAAGAACTTTTTTATTCCCATATATATTTTACACTATATTTTATTATAGTGGAAACAGATTCTTTAGACTATAAAATGGTTGTTTTAAAGAATAAGTTATGTGCATTTAACATTTTTTTATTCCTATTTTTATTTTTAAAATGAAAATTTACAGTATATCCCCAATTTTGAGATATTAACTTCCACTTCCATGTTTATTTTGTGAATTTCTGAGAAAAAGTCAGAATTTTAAGCTTATATCTCACATTTCTCTTATATCTTGCATATTTAATCCACAGAGTTCTTTTAATATACACATGACTCATTTCCATAAATTTTCCTAAAATTGGAATAAGCCAGATGTAGAATTTACTAAAATAACTGTATCCATTATTAATGTAAAATAATACAAAATTCTTAAATGTGATAGGGAATTGTTGCAACTTGTTGTTTAAATTATTGTTAAACTCTTTAAACCACTGACCATTTTGTGCTTTAGCTCAAGATGCTAACCTCAAACCAGATACCACAAAGCATGTCTTAAACAGATTTTTTTTTATTTTCAGCATTATCATTATATTATTGTTTTAAAAAAGTGAATGGGAGATTTACTGAAATAACAGATTTGACAAATAACTAATCTACTATATCCAAAATATTTTGTTAAAGAGCCCCTATTATGGGTTTTTGAAAATGACCTTCCATGCAGTGTGTAATACAGCACTAAGTGAATGAAAACATCCAGCTAAGGTTTAAATTGCGTCGGCATTGATATGATACATGCCCAAATATGTAGTTCCAGATCCGGTAAAAAGTGAATGCGCTTTCCCTTTAGACACTAGCAGTGCTGAGGATCACAGGAATGATCATGACACGAAGATGACAATCACTGACAGATAGAGATTCGGAGAATGCGGAGAATAAAGGGTTGAAGTTCATTTTAACAACAACACCACAGTATAACCAACCTAGTGCTGTGTTTGCTCCTGTCATTTCTTTGATGATTGATACAATAACCTAATCTGCAACGTGGGATTCGCCGGCCGTTTGCTATTAAAGGAAGGAGCAGCAGAGACTATTATGTATGGGACTTTGTCAGACTTTGACAGGGACTTTGTCAGTAACTGTTACAGTTCATATGGACCAGTTTCTTCTTCGTCCGGATCATAACATACAAGTGTAATTAAAATTCTTGCCTCGTTTTGTGTAGTTTGCAAAATATGTCTTTAATTGTGTGTTATAAGTTGTAATCTTCCGCGCAGCTTGTAATCATTTATCTATTATAGATCAGTGCTTGTATTGTATCTCTGAGGTTAAATCTTTATGGGCTTATTCACATATTGTGTCCAAAACTATGTTGAAAACGCGACGCATGCTTCTTACTTTACTGATTTAAATGCGTTTCTGAACTCGAGATCCTCTGCTGTTTGTCGTTACTATGACCACCATCCAGCTGTTCCTCACATGCACGGTGTGGTCAGTTTTCAAAATAGTTCAACTTTTGCCACTGTGTGGATTAATACTGAATGTGTGTTATTACTTGGGGTTAGGGTTAAGAGTAGAGTAATATGCTGGTGTTTAACTGCATTGCCCCCAAAACCAAAATATGACCATTGAAAATGCAAAATAGGGGCTTTTTAAAATAAATGAGAGAAGAATAATGACATGACCCAATGCCTTCCGGAGTTAAATCAATAATCTTCGCTTAACAGATTTTATGCCTTACTATGACCGTTTTCTGTAACAGAGTTGACCAAAATATTGGGACAGACATAAAATATATTTTTTATAAACGAAATGACAAATAATACAAAAAATAGGTGTTTAATGCAAATGTCTATTTAACTTAGTAAACACAAAAAGATGAAAATTCGACATACCTGTAAGTATTTCATGATTGTTAAAGGTAAAAGATTTAGCAGATAGAAACAGTCAAAAATAGGAATAGTGGGAGTCTTAAGGTTCATATTTTCAAGACAAAACACCTCTAAATACACATACAAACATTATTTTAAAGGGCACCTAGGTTACCCCTTTTTCCAGATTTAATATAAGTCTTTTGTGTCTCCAGAATGTGTCTGTAAAGTTTCAGCTCAAAACACCCATTAGATTTTTTTATTATACCTTTTATAAGTTTGTATTTTGTAGCATTTTGCATCAGCTAGCGGTTTTTGTGTACTGCGCCTTTAATGCTAGTACTTCACGCCCACCGTTTGCACGTTCCTGTCAGCAGCTACCTCGGCTGCGTCAGACAACAGACAAACAAGAAGGAATAAGATCTCACGTAACGTTTGTGAGAAAAACTACAGTAAGAATCTTACCAATAAGTATTTGATGCATGTTGTGGAGTTGCAAGGATGAGTCAGTCACACACAATGTTGTTACAAAGTTCACGCACACAAACAAATACACACACATACACACATAGCGCGGACACGCACACACACAGCGCTATTAGCTTTGCACTGTTTTTGCATGCAAATGTGACAGGATACACGTTAATATCCACTGCTGTATGGATATCTGTTATGGTAATGTACAAAATAAACCTGATTGAACGTCCACAAACCGGGATTGAAGCGTCTTCTTTTATAATTGTTCTGACATGCGGCTGTGTTGATGAAGTAAAGCTGAAGTAAATTGCTGTAATTTATTACAAACATGCACTGTTTTAAAACATTTTAAACTTGTAAAACTCACTCTTGATCACATTTGATGATGATGGATGATCCTAGCAAACTGAACAGACTTTTATTTACGGTTGCTTAGTTTGCGCACGTCCTATGGTTGGTATGATTGTACACGTTACTACGGAGACATGTTAATACGCAGCTGTCAATCAATTCGGTGGGCGGGGGGACCGCACTCCTACGACAAGTTGTGGTCCGTCTCAAAACTGCTCCAATTGGTCCATCGTTTTTATGTTGTTAAATTGAAAAAAATGAACTGGGTGTGTTTATATCACCCCAATATGACGGTCTATACACTACACATATGCCTGTCCAAACAGCTTGAAAAGTAGATTTTTCACCATAGGTGCCTTTTAAGAGATAAATTTGATCCATTAAAGTATTTGTTTTTGAAAAATAATTGACGTTTTATTTTGGAGATTCTAAATGTACCTGCAATTCTAGAACCATATATTTAAAAAATAGCTGGAAATAGTTTGAAATTGCATGCAATATTCCAATATCATATTTCTGAACAAACAAGCATGCAAAACTTTTTAACAGAGTAACCACGGCACATCTTAACTGAAAAAAATTATTCATTGGCTTTATTAAATTTTTAAGGTGGTTTAAAGTGGTGGCAGACAATTTATATGGACTGAATTTAAACAAACAAATTCAGTAATTTTCAACTTAATTTGTTTGTTTTAAATCAGCCCATATAAATTGTTTGCAACCACTTACCTTAAAAAAATGTAGTAAATCCAATGAATAATTATTTCAATGAAAGCTCTGTTAAGCAACTGTAAAAGTGCTGGAGCACCTCTGAAACTCCTCTGATTAGCTCTCCTTGTGTAACCTCGACCGCATCGCTCCTACAACCTGATTATTGTTTCAACAGCTCGCCGCTACATTATTCAGTGCCATCTCACCCCGTGATTAAAGCGAAAGTTCAAAGCCATGCTAATGAAGCCGTGAGCTGGTAGACAGAGACGAGCTGTGATAAAATAAGGCCAGCAGCCTCTGAGGACGAGACCCTCTAATTGATTTCTCCTTGCTGTGGAAACTGTCCCTCATATTAAAGTGGAGCAGCTGTGCGGTTTCTGCCTGTCATTGCTGATGACTGCGCTGATGAGCTCACGCACAGGTTCACGGATGACCTTTACTGAGGATACGAGCGGAGGGGAATCATGATGATGACAATGATGATTATGATGATAATAATATCTCAGGAGAAAAGACAGACACACAGAGAGAGAGAGTGTGAGAGACAGAGGATAAAAGAGGGAAGGGATAATAAAATAACTACTGGTTGCATTTAAAAATATATATACTACATTTTGTTTGCTTCCAAATTATCATTTTATTAAATAATCATAAGTTCATATATTATTAATGCATTACTGTGATTAATCAGATTAATGCATTATCTCTGTTCTGACTATTAATGCATTATTAACTTCACATTGATAAGCAATTGTGAAGTTTTACATGTTTTATGTTACTGCATTTTCACTTATATTACATAAAAAACAAGAAATTCTTTACAATATCTAATTACACATTTACACCATTACATATCTAATTACTGTATACATACAAAAATAAATGTATCTACAATATATTTATCTACAATCTATGATGCAAAAAAATAAAATATATATACCAATATCTCACAAGTAGCAGTGCGATGTGGCTGTATATCGGCACTGGTCGGAGGTGTGCATTAGTGTCCCACCAGTGGCGATATACAGCCGCATCGCACTGCTACTAGTGTGATATTGTGTTTGTACAACGGTTTGACGGCATAATCGTGTATATAAATTATTATTATTATGCCTTTGTATGTGTCTGTAAGAGCCTGTACGAGTGCTGTTACTGGCAGAATATCGCACGGCTATCAGCCATTCAGATTCAAGAACCAGACAGAACTGTTGAATATATATATATACAGTTGAAGTCAGAATTATTAGCCCCCTTTTAAATTTTCTTTTTTCTTTTTTAAATATTTCCCAAATGAAGTTTAACAGAGCAGGGAAATTTTCACAGTATGTCTGATAATGTTTTTTCTTCTTTAGAAAGTCTTATTTGTTTTATTTCGGCCAGAATAAAAGCAGTTTTTAATTTTTTAAAAGCCATTTTAAGGACAAAATTATTAGCCCCTTAAAGCAATTTTTTTTCGATTGTCTACAGAACAAACCATCATTATACAATAACTTGCCTAATTACCCTAACCTGCCTAGTTAACCTAATTAACCTAGTTAAGCCTTTAAATGTCACTTTAAGCTGTATAGAAGTGTCTTGAAAAATATCTAGTCAAATATTATTTACTGTCATCATGGCAAAGATAAAATAAATCAGTTATTAGAAATGAGTTATTAAAACTATTGTTTAGAAATGTGTTGAGAAAATCTCTCCGTTAAACAGAAATTGGGGAAAAAATAAATAGGGGTCCTAATAATTCAGGGGGGCTAATAATTCTGACTTCAACTGTATATATATATATATATATAATATATATATATATATATATATATATATATATATATATATATATATATATATATATATATATATATATATATATATATTAATTAGTTCATTTTCCTTTCGGCTTAGTTCTATTTATAAGGGGTCACCACAGCTGAATGAACCTCCAACTACTCTGGCATACGTTTTACGCAGCGGATGCCCTTCCGGTCACAACCCAGTACCAGTAATATATATATATATATAATTAATTTTATTTGGATATATCACTGTGTAAAATTTATAAGAACTGTATTTAAAAAGTTTATGTGAATTATATTATGAAAAGAAATTAATTTCTAACCCATGATTTCTTAAAAATAGTCCAAAGTTATACAACCTGCTTATAATCATTACTTAAACCAAAAGGGGATAAAAACAAAATAAGTTTTTTTATATATAGAAATAAGTTCATAGAGATTACATCTAAATTTGCCCCACATTTACCAGGGTTCAAAATCACCTATATAAAAACATAATATATAATGGCTATTGCTATTATGACTAATATTATTACTACATCTCTAAATTGTACAAAATCTGTAAGATCTAAGAAAGTATATAAAGTAAATAGTAAACAAAAAAACGGGTATAAATATGATAGAGCATTTCAATAGTATTTAATTTTATCCCTTACAGCCTTGTCTCAAATGTTTCTCCTACTATAAATAAAAATAATTATGAAATAAAGATTAAGACTTTATTTCTTTTGTAGGTGAAACTGTTCCTCTAAGGTCATTTTTAGGTTAGAAATTATCTTTGGAAGAAGGAATGGATGCAATGACAGTTTCCAGCAGAGATCAAAACAGTTCACAGAAAATGATCTACAGTAGGAGAACAATCCTTCATGCGTCTACCTTCCTGCATTCTAAAATATAAACACTTCTCATCACATTACTAAAAAGAATAAAATGTCTACTGAAAAAAGTTTTGGGGAGAATTTTGTTTGTAATATGAAAATATGATAAAATTTAATATAATCCATTTTCTATTTATAATTATACATATGTATGAGAATAGGTTTGTTGTTACTTTGTAAATATATCTGTAAATACATCAAATAATGATGTAACATTGCATTTTGTTATAAAATGAATTGTATATGCTTTCCACGTAAAATAAAAGCACTTTTTTATTAATTTCACTTTAATTTATATTGACGTGAACACCAAAGCACATCTCTGAGTTGCAAACTACTATATAAAGTTTGTACATTTTATAAAAGTTAAAACTATAAAAAAGTTAAAACTAAAATAAGACCTGTAAAATATAATTAAATTAAAATTAAATAATGAAAAATTAAATGTATCAATCAATTAAAAAATTCTAAAATTCTAAAAAATAAATAAATAAAAATAATAAAATAAAATGAATTAATTAATTAATAAAAAATAAGCAAATAAATAAAGCATGAAAAAAAAAAAAAAAATCATGAAGCCCTGTCTTCATCTGGACTTTCCCTTGTCACTGAGGCTGATGTATTAATCTCCTTGGCTCTGGTCAATTCTCATCTGCTTCAAAGAGCAACCCTGAATCCTACAACCAGCTGGAACTGTGACAGCTAATTGTAGTCAAATCTCCTCCAAATCGGCTCAACATGACAAATCTTTTTAAGCTTGGATGTGCTTTAAGTTTTGGCTCTGACTGTAAATAATGTGCTGATGTCAGTATACGTACATTCTGTAAGGTGTCCTGAAACTGCGAGAGTGAGGAGAGCTGAGACTCCGAGTGATAAAGAGAAAGACCTTTCCGGAGCGTCTTTAGGTCTCCCACGCTGCCCTGCTGTGGAGACAAGCAGACATGTGTCAAACACAGATCTTTTTATTATTATTAGAGGGATTAATGGCAAAACAAAATTAACAACTAAAAAAACTATAGTTCCCTAGATATATAGTATCAAAAGGAGAACCAAAAATGATACAATATAGAGTACTGTGTATGAAAGAATGTAAAAGTAACATTTTCAGTGTCACATGATCCTTCAGAAATCCTTATACGATGATTTGATGCTCAAGATTTTTCGGTTTTATCTTTAATATCGTTTATATTAATATATGCTTAACATTTTTTTTTAGCAACAATTTAATTTACTGCCACACTTTTTTGTCAATTTAATCCATCTTTGCTGAATAAAGTGTTGATTTCTTTCAAAAATTAATTGTTATTATTATGTTTTTTTTATTTCATATAAACATTTATTAGAAATTACAGTAAATTAAATATTTTCATTCATTCATTTTCTTTTCGGCTTAGTCCCTTTATTAATCAGGGGTTGCCACAGTGGAATGAACCGCCAACTTATCCAGCATATGTTTTACGCAGCGGATGCCCTTCCAGCTGCAACCCATCACTGGGAAGCACCCATACACTCTCATTCACACACATACTGCACACTATCGACAATTTTAGCTTACCCAATTCACCTATACCCCATGTCTTTGGACTTGTGGGGAAACCGGAGCACCCGGAGTCAACCCACACGAACACGGGGAGAACATGCAAACTCCACACTGAAATGCCACCTGACCCAGCCGAGGCTCGAACCAGCGACCTTCTTGCTTTGAGGCGAGAGTGCTACCCACTGCGCCACCGTGCTGCCCCAAATTAAATATTTTTTCCAAATTAATTTTTTCCTGACCTGGTTTTAATAATTAAATTTAGTCCTCAAAAGCATGTCTAATTAATTCAAATCAAGAAATTGCATCTAGTTTCATTTCTTCCTTCCATTTCTTCCCAAATTTCATTTATTTATTATTTTGTTTGTTGAATTTTATCTGGATTCTGTATTTTTTATTTTGTAAGGTTATATTACATCGTCATAATCAAAAAGCTTGTCTAATTAATTTAAATCACTAGACGAATTGTTAACTTAACTTAAATTAGACAGTTATATTTCAAATTCTATTTTACTTAAAATGTAAAAATGTGTGATTCACTTAATTGTTTTCACAAATGTAAATGGATTAAACATAAAACAATTAAGTTGTCGCAAGATAAACTGAAGAATTGTGTTGATTTGACTCATTTAAAATAAGTAGTTTGAACAAGCAGTAATCGTTTTTTGAGTGTTCATATTGCTTAGTTTTTCTTTAGTACACTGTAAAACCCAACAGTCAACTTTATCAAATGAAATGAGTGTAGTTAACCCAAAATTCACTGAAAGTTAATTCCACTCATTTGAAAAGAGTTTTGAACTCAGTGTTGAAGGTAATGAGTTCATTTAATACCTCATTACGTCAGCTTAAATGGAGCAAGTTCATAGTACTCGTATAGATTAGTTTTTTTTAACTCAAATGGTTTAAGTTGCCTTCACTTATTGGGTTTTACAGTACTCAGTTGGTTTGAGTTATCTTCATTTATTGAGTTTTACTGTGCTCAAATTGCTTCATTTACTCAAATGGATTAAGCTCACAGTACTCATTAGGATTAGTTTTTGAACTTAAATGGTTTGTAGCAATCGTTTTCCTCAAACGGTTTGAGTTACCTTAACTTTTTGGGTTTTACAGTGTGTTATTACTACTTCTGCGACTACTGTACAATGGTATCAAATTTCATCAAATTAAACTGAATTTGTGTGCTTGAGTATGTCTACAGTAAATAAAACCAGGCTATTCCTTCTCACAAACATGCAGATTTCATACTCAAATAGTGGTTTTACAGTTCACAGACCCAAGTTCATATCACAATTTATTTAGCAGTAGAGTGACCTTGATTTGTTCACTCAAAAAAACTGCCCAAATTCCATGGTTTTGAGCAAATCCCATTTTCATAACTAGATTCTATTGCAGAAAACACAGGAGCATAAGAAATGACCAAATATTAGCCGCTCAATGCAAGCCTCTGTGTGGCAAACATGACTTAATTTGAAATAATAAAGAATGTCTGTATCTGCCAACACAGAAACCGTCCAGACAGATTTACTTCCACTTGCTTTCTTCCAGATTTTTGGCATGAGCCGGTCAGACGCTGAGGGACCCGCAGAGCATTAACACACACTGAGTTTATAAATACAGCTGCTGCCTGACCTCTTCTCACCAACAACACCAAATCTCATCAGAGTTACTCGAACAACGTCAACAAAAACAATGAGAAAGATCCAGCAGTCCAAGTACAAAGAAACCACAGTTTGTCTAGCATTCTTCAATTAGTTATAATTTAATTTTAATTCAATTCATTTTGTGAACTTTGTCATGAACACTTCTTTTCCCTGGTTAGATAACATATTATAGGCCAAAAAAAAACAACAGTCATGATTGATAATGGAGCAGAATGTGCTGTCTTCAACATATCTGACTTCAGGGTGATAATAAAACCCTTGCGAAAATGTTTGCGAAGGAAAAATGGATAGCGGATGGCACGTGAGATCATTTCCTGAGCAGTGATCTGAGAAGAGGGTAAAAGGTAAAAGAAAGCAAAACGGAGAGGATAATGTCAGTCACGCTTCATAAATAATGACCCAAGAAATTCAGCCAAAAGGCACCTGTCCGCAAAACTCCTACCGCTGCATATTTGAGTGTCACAGGCCATAAAATACCTTCTAAACAACTGAGGCTGCTGAAAAAAAATAATCTCATATCCTGATAAAGATATACAGTTGAAGTCAGAATGATTAGCCTTGTTTATTTTTTCCCCAATTTCTGTTTAACGGAGAGAAGATTTTCTCAACACATTTATAAACATAATAGTTTTAATAACTCATCTCTAATAACTGATTTATTTTATCTTTGCCATGATGACAGTAAATAATATTTTACTAGATATTTTTCAAGACACTTCTATACAGCTTAAAGTGACATTTAAAGGCTTAACTGAGTTAATTAGGTTAACTAGGCAGGTTAGGGTAATTAGGCAAGTTATTGTATAATGATAGTTTATTCTGTAGACTATCAGAAAAAAATTATATAATAATATACAATAATTTTGACCTTAAAATGGCTTTAAAAAATTAAAAACTGCCTTTATTCTAGTCGAAATAAAACAAATAAACTTTCTACAGAAGAAAAGATATTATCAGACATACTGTGAAAATTTCCTTGCTCTTTCCTTGCTCTGACTTCAACTGTATATTACGATGAGTGTTGGGGGTAAATCGTTTTAGGTAATGCATGATACGTAATACTATTACTTTTCTAAGTAACGAGTAAAGTAACGCATTACTTTTAAAAATAAGTCATATTATTTGAGTTATTTTTAAAAAAATGTAATGCGATTTACTTTTTACTTTGCTTAATTGGCTTTTAAAAATACATTGTGGAATATAAATGACCTTAGGTTGAATCCCACACTCAATGAGAGAGCGTGCTGCAAGGGAACAGACAGTCGACTCTCATCATCATCATCAGGTCTCTTTTTTCACAGCAGATGAGTCAGTGTACTGTTCTAGTAACTGAATAACTCTGGATATTGGTTAAATTCGAGCCAGATGGGGGTATCCAGAATGTTAAAAAGTAGGGATGTCCAGATCCGATCACGTGATTGGAAATCGTGCCTAATTACGCAGTTTCAGACTCAATCAGACGTTACCTCCCGATCAGGAGTCAATGATATATGTATATATTGTCATTAATTTTTAACACATCTACAGTTATGCGGTGGCACAGAGTTAGACATCTTTCTTGATTTCACAGAGAAACAGCAACACATGCGGCATGACATCACTTTGTTGCAGAGATGTTATTGGTTAAATGCTGGCAAAGTAGAACACGGAAGCAGCTTGAAGCAGAAAGTATGTCTGCAGTCTGGAGGCATTATAAAGTTGATGACGACAACATTGCCATAGCAAACTGTGAGATATGTATTCTTGGGATTGCCTGCCGGGTATTTTAAGTTGAGGTGCTATTTGTTGTTATATGAGATGTTTTTATATATTTACTGTTGCACTTTTGCAAGTCCAAAAGAAGTGTCACAGAAGTGCTCTGTTTGTTAACAGAGTTGTTGAATTTTAAAATAAGGTGAATTAAATAAAAAATAAGGAACATCCTGGAGGGCGACGAGGTGGCGCAGTAGGTAGTGTTGTCGCCTCACAGCAAGAAGGTTGCTGGTTCGAGCCTCGGCTGGGTCAGTTGGCATTTCTGTGTGGAGTTTGCATGTTCTCCCTGTGTTCCCGTGAGTTTCCTCTGGGTGCTCTAATTTTCCCCACAAGTCCAAAGACATGCGATACAGGTGAATTGGGTAAGCTAAAAAATTGTCCGTAGGGTATGTGTGTAAATGAGAGTGTGTGAGTGTTTCCCATGGGTTGCAGCTGGAAGGGCATCCGCTGCGTAAAAACATGTGCTGGATAAGTTGGTGGTTCATTCCACTGTGGTGACCCCAGATTAATAAAGGGACTAAGCCGAAAAGAAAATAAATTAATGAACGAACATCCTAGATCTGTTTCTTCGCTCTTCTTTATTCTTTTTTTATGTATTATAGAAGTATCGGATCGGGTTTCGGTATCGGTAGATACTCAAAATCAAATGACTCGGACTCTGTCTTAAGGGCAAAAATACCTGATCGGGACACCCCTATTAAAAAGTAAGCAATTAAGTATTTACTGAAGATGCAATCCGTTTCACAACTCAGTTCAATTTAATGAACTTGTTCGACCAGTTCACTTAGAAGATCCGGTTAAAACAAATGATTAATTCGCAAATCGCCCGTCATCACTACAGACAGTCCGAAACAAAAACAATGGGGGCCGGAGACTTACATTTTTGCAATAAATTTTTGTTATTTTGAACTCATCGAAGAAAAGAAGTAGATTGTCGGTAGGTGTAGATTATGTGCAAGTAAAACTCTTGACAACTGCAAGAAACACGACATCGAAAAATTATTGACATCAGTTCACGTTCTCCAGGTAAAACAATTAATTCGACTAAACAAAAAAAAAATGATTATTTATTGTATTGTTGAGGAGATGCAGCCACTGTCTACTGTAGAAGTGACTACGTTTTGTAATATAATACGATTTACACATTTGTTAAGGCCACGTGAAGCAATTTATTCAATGTATAAAGCTCAAAGATAGGTAGTTCTTAAATGCAAAGGTGTAAAAAACATCTGAAAGTTCTGAAAGAGATCAAACCTTAGGCAGGTAAGGAAAAGTAATACAAAAGTAACTCAAAAGTAATATAACGCATTACTTTCCATAAAAAGTAACTAAGTAACAAAATTAGTTACTTTTTGGGGGGATTAACTCAATATTTTATTGCATTACTTTCAAAAGTAACTTTCCCCAACACTAATTACAATTACGATACCATTTCTGTAAATTCAGTCATTTAATAGATTACATATATTGACCACCGCATGTCAAGGTCTATTTCTTTTTTATACTTTAAAGTATATACTCGAAAATCTACTCAGTCATATGTGATCATATTTCACATGTTATTTAGAACTTCAGGGCAAATGTTTGATTAAAAATTTAGAAATATACAATAAATATTCATTCATTCATTCATTTTCTTTTCGGCTTAGTCCCTTTATTAATCTGGGGTCGCAACAGCGGAATGAACCACCACAATAAATATTAATAAAATATAAAACACTGTAAAAACTAATGATTACAGGTCAAACATTAAACTAATATCTAAAGAGATATAACTAATATTGATATAAATAAAATGCAAAATGTAAATATTGTACTTTCAAAATTACAACTTTCTCATGATGCTGTTATTCATGTTTCTGTCTGCATCATCATAATGGTATGTAATATTTATGATACTGTAAATTATGAATAAGTATTACACTAAACAATGTATTTTGTAAAATAAAGCTTAATGTGAAACAATAGACTTTTTATTTGATCCATACGATGAATTTTGTCATATGGCACAGCCTGGGGTTTCATAAAAGGGCATAATCTTTCATTCTAAAATAGAAACAACTGTCTCAACACAATGAGGAATAAATCTATTTCCTCTGGAGTAAAAGTATCTGTGTGTGATTATCCCCATTTTGGCCTTTCCGTTGATGACTGGTGTGTGCAAACAGCTCACAAAGGGATTACAGGAGCTTAATAGAGGTTATGAACTTTCTCAGGGAAAAGTGTGTTCTTTCAAAAGTTTTCTTCTTTTTGTGTGTGAAGGTTGTGCAATAGGATATATCTACAGGAACTTTTCATTTTCAGTAAGCCAGCTCAATCGCTTCCAGTCAACTGTCATGCCATTACAAAATCAACACGTTTAAGATCTGGATTCTTAAAAAATCAATGATCTTCACAGCCTGATTGATATGCAATATAAAGTGGGTCTCAAGAAGCACTGCATTAAATTCCATTGTTCCACACCATGACTTTAAGATATGGAAATTTATTTTACCACAGTATTTCAGTGAAGTTTCTGTGCTTGCCTGCTGCTACTGACAGCGCTTGCATTTAAATGGCCTTTCATCTCATTTTAGGCTTGGACAACTGTAAGAATAAATAAAATGTAATGAAGGAATGCAAAATGTAAAGTAAAACTTATAAAAAAATAGGAGGGGGGTGCTAAATTGTATATATATGATGTTGCAACAACTCAAATGTCTTTGCATGAGTAGAATTGTAAAATGTAAATTCTGAGAAAAAAAATCTATATTTTCTACTTTTTACTGAGAAAAAGTTTAATTAAAAATGTAAGAAGAGTAAAATGTAAACACCCAATTAGAAGATTTTCAATTGTATAGCCATAAACCTAAGATTTATGAGGAAAAAAGTAATAATTTTGAGACAAAAACTGTAACTTTTAAATAAAAACATGTCAGATGCTGTAATCTGATGGAAAAAAGTGGAATGTAAACTCAAACACTAATTTAAAAACTTAACTATAAGACGTAAACTTGCGATAAACTTTGACACTGCGATATTTTATTTTTCTGCGATATACTGTATCTACAATTTCACAAAATAATTGAATAGCACTATCTGGAAAGAATTTATAGTCTTGCATTATTTTAATATTTACCTCTCACTATTAGCAAACCATTAACTATGACTTTTGCTTCAATAAACTAACTCCTAATTTGCTCGTTATTAAAAAGCGGCAACCTCCAGCTCTCCCTCGGGAAGCCAATACGGAAGTAACTGAAACTGCAATTCATCGAAATTCCGCTAGTCCTGACTCCATAATAGAGCAAAAATCTATTGATCCCACTGTAAATATGGCCAACTTTGAAGCTGAAAAAATGGTGTTTACAGCCTGGTACAAATAACGATTTTGGTCCATATAGCTAATATTACCCTTCGTGACAACTGTGAGGGGGTGAATTTTTTTATAACTCCTCCGTTTCCTTTTTATTAGGTTATATTAAGTTTGCATAATTAAGGGCGTGGCCACTTGAGTGACAGCTAGGTCTCGCTGGTCGCGGTCACTTCACCTCAGCTGATTACGGCTGATTAGACGCTGATCTCGGCATATACATTGTATTTTTGTGTTGTTTTATGTGGCTTTACACAGTCAGTTGCTTCTTGGAATTATTTCTTACAATTATCAGATGATATGGCATGCTGTGTGCACTTAATTGTGCTCACAAACCATTCACATGGTCTCCGTTTCCCAGATGAGTGAAATTATATACTTATACCATCTCTATAAGTGTATTTGTTTTATTTAAGATCATTTATCATTTATAATGTTCTTTAGAGCTGTAATGCACTCCAGAATCTGAGAGATTTATTATCTGTAGGCTCTAGAACAGTCGTCTGAAGCGTTGTCATACAGTGTTATGCCTGGATTTCATCAATAGCCTTGCATTTACTAACACAGACTATATCCGAATGTTTGGAAGTAATTCGCACTTTCCTCCTGTTGAAAAATGTCATAAGCACAATGCTTAGTGGCTCAATGTATAATACATTGAGCCACTAAGCATTGTGCTTACGACGTTGCTTATGAAACAGTGTTTTTAAAAGTCTAAACACTTTATTGATATAGTATACAACCAAGCATATGTGGTCAGAACACAAACGAGTCGCAGGTAATGAAGTATTGAGCGTTTCTCCCATAGGAAAGCCAGTCTAATCAGAATGCCAGCATGCGTCTGTAGCTCTGCTCACGCTCCGCCTCTTTGCCCTTGTATGGTATGCCCCGGTTGGTGCGATGACACGCGAACAAAATGGCGACGGTTGGCCACGCCTACTGGTAGCTTCTTTTGGGTTCTTCATAAACCTATGGGTGACGTCACGAATATTACATCCATATATTTTACAGTCTATGGTTATTAATAGATATTAAGGTAGTTCAGATATTGGGTTAGGGATGTAAAATAAGATCATGCAGATGATTTAGTTTATAAGTACCAATAAGCAGTCAATATCTCAATAACATGTACGTTAATAAGCAAATATTTAATGGTAAGCACTGGTCGCTAAAGTGTTACCAATGTATTAATTTAAATTGATTGGGATGATTCTGTAGGGAAGTGAATGATGTATAAAATGTACTAAACAATTTACAAGCATGAATAAATACAATAAAGCAAAGATGAAAGTGAAATAAGCAGTGTATCCTTTGTGGTTTAGTATATATAAATGTAAAAATTACACTGCAAAATCTTTATTGTAAAAATAATACAATAAAATGATTCTATATTAAACGTCCTGTGCCTGAATAATTTAAACTCTCTCAGGGCTTAAAAACATGCAAACTACAAAAATTACACTCCATTGAGGTTAAACTCTGCAGTGACTCTACAAATACTGTGTTCTGAACTGTGACTTTAGCTCAAGTATAATCCTAACTCAACATTGCATATCTAAGCGGTGACTATTGCGGATGCACACATTGCGATATCAATGCTGAAACAATATATTGTGCAGCCCTAATGTAAACTGCAAAAAAATATGTAAAATGTAAAAAAGAAATAAAAAAATGTAAAGCAAAAATTCTGAGATGTTGTTATGACAACTCAAATTTCTTTGAGTAGAATTGTAAATATATAGGAATTGTGAGTATTAAAGATCATCAGTTAAAAATCATCAGTTTCTTTCTTTTTTTGTTGATGAAAACAAAAGAAGATATTCTGAACAATGCTGGAAACCTGTAACCATTGATATCCATAGTAGGGAAAACAAATTCTGTTCTGTGAAAGTCAATGGTTACAGGTTTTCAACATTTTTCTAAATATCCTTTTTTGTTGTTATTGAACACAAAAGAAGATTGTAACGATTGACCGGGCGGATAAAAGACACTGTGACTAAAATATTCTGAACAATGATTGAAACCTGTAACCATTGATATCCATAGTAGCAAAAACAAATTCTATTCTGTGGAAGTCAATGGTTACAGGTTTTCAACATTTTTCTAAATATCCTTTTTTGTTGTTATTGAACACAAAAGAAGATTGTAACGATTGACCGGGCGGATAAAAGACACTGTGACTAAAATATTCTGAACAATGATTGAAACCTGTAACCATTGATATCCATAGTAGCAAAAACAAATTCTATTCTGTGGAAGTCAATGGTTACAGGTTTTAAACATTTTTCTAAATATCCTTTTTTGTTGTTATTGAACACAAAAGAAGATTGTAACGATTGACCGGGCGGATAAAAGACACTGTGACTAAAATATTAATGTGACTAAAAAAAAATGCAAAATGTAAAGCAAAAATTCTGAGATGTTGTTACGACAACTCAAATTTCCTAGAGTAGAATTGTTAAATGTAAATATGTAGGAATTGTGAGTATTAAAGGAGGTTTCACTCAAAAAATAACCTTTAGTTTCTTTCTTTTTTGTTGTTGAAGACAAAAGAAGATATTCTGAATAATTCTGGAAACCTGTAACCACTGATATCCATAGTAGGAAAAACAAATACTGTTCTGTGGAAGTATATGGTTACAGGTTTTTAACATTTTTCTAAATATCTTTTTTTTTTTTTTTGTCGAACAGAAAAGAAGATATTCTGAAGAATGTTGGAAACCTGTAGCCACTGATGTCCATAGTAGGAAAAACAAATACTGTTCTGTGGAAGTCAATGGTTACAGGTGTTCAACATTTTTCTAAATATCTTCTTTTGTGTTCATCAGAAGACAGAAACTTTAAATTGTAAACTGTAAAATGTAAATTCAGAGAAAAAAAACCCTTTATTAAAATATAAGAAGAGTAAAATGTAAACTCCCAATTGGAAATTACTGCATTTAGATTATAAGACATACATTTTGCAATTAAAAACATTTTATGCAATGTATTTATTTTTTAATTCTGTGACAGAAACAAGCTTCCATCTAAGAAACAATTTCACTCCCTTTATAAATAAAAGGTATTTTAGTATGAAATAGATCAGTCAAAAAATGCGAAATGAAATCCTTCCTGCTCACGATGTTTTACCAAGCATGCATAATTGAACACAGGTTTGACCCTATGAACGAGATCTACGACACGACCTGATGACCCCACAGGTAACAGCATTCTTTTCCTTTTAAGCCCTAAATTACACAGCTGAATGCTGCTTACTATCTGCTTTACTACCTGTTTGTGAAATACAATGACAGAGTTATAGCTAAATGATTGTTTTAAAAACCCCTTCAGCTAAAAACACGCAATAAAACATTCATACTATCAATGCCTTTGACTGACCATTCTTGAAGGTTACCAGCCACGATATTCAAATACTTGCATATCCTAAAATATCTTTCCTAGCAGAATTGAGTTATCTATGAAGGCAATAAAAAGAAAACGAGGCTCCATCCATCATCAGAGAAAGAAAAAAATATGAAGTTGCATTAGAATATCAGAGATGAGCGTATGCAATTAAACCGACAGCGACTATAGTTACCTGTGTTGTTTATTATATTGAGATGGATGTGAGCTCGCTGCCTTTAAATCGGGGCTTAGACAATGAGAGATGTAGACTGTCTGAATATGAAAATTGTTAGTGACAGATCTGTATCTTTGTCTCATATAATGGTTGGAGCTCTGGGGTCTATTCTTCATAGCTCTGACATTGTCATAATATGAAATCAGAGTCTCATTTCGGCATCTAAGACTTGGAGCATTGGAATGAATTAACAGTGCAGGAGAAATGCAATTAAAAATGTGGCATCTTTGCTAATGGGCGATAAGCAAAAGGGATGATAACCTGAGGAGTGAAAGTCTGGCTAAAATATCCAATGGAATGTTTACAATATCTTGTATTACAATATACAAAATAAACACATACAATTGCAAATGCTACTGCATGGGCACAAGCTGACTATCTGCTAAACAACCAACCTTTATATTTCATTTTCAGTAAATTGATGATCACATGCTGTGTAAGCGAAAAACCTTTTTAAATATTACTTCATTAAAATCCTTAAAGAGGCTATATGTAAGAATTTTCATGTGTGAAAGAGGGTTTCACTCAAAATAACCTTTAGCTTCTTTCTTTTTGTTGTTGTTGAACACAAAAGAAGATATTCTGAAGAATGCTGAAAACCTGTAACCATTGGCATCCATAGGAAAAACAAACACTGTTCTGTGGACGTCAATGGTTACAGGTTTTCAACATTTTTCTAAATATCTTTTTATCTTGTTGCTGAACACAAATTAACATTTTCTGAAGAATGTTAGAGACCTGTAACCATTGGTATCCATAGTATCCATAGAAAACAAACACTGTTCTCTGGAAGTCAATGATTACAGGTTTTCAACATTTTTCTAAATATCCTTTTTTGTTGCTGAACAGAAAAGAAGATATTCTGAAGAATGTTGGAGACCTGTAACTATTGACATCCATAATAGGAAAAACTAATTCTGTTCTGTGAAAGTCAATGGTTACAGGTTTTTAACATTTTTCTAAATATCTTTTTTTTTTGTTGTTGTTGAACACAAATTAAGATATTCTGAAGAATGTTGGAGACCTGTATCCATAGTAGGAAAAACACATACTGTTCTGTGGAAGTCAATGGTTACAGGTGTTTAACATTTATCTAAATATCCGTTTTTGTTGTTGAGCACAAAAGAAGATATTCTGAAGAATGTTGGAGACCTGTAACCACTGATAACCATAGTAGGAAAAAACTAATTCTGTTCTATGGAAGTCAACAGTTACAGATTTTAAACATTTATCTAAATATCCTTTTTTGTTGTTACTGAACAGAAAAGAAGATATTGTGAAGTATGTTGGAAACCTGGAACCATTGATACCCATAGTAGGAAAAACAAATATTGTTCTGTGGATGTCAATGGTTACAGTTTTTTAACATTTTTCTAAATATCTTTTTTTGTTGTTGTTGTTGTTGAACACAAATTAAGATATTTTGAAGAATGTTGGAGACCTGTAACCACTGATATCCATAGTAGAAAAAACTCATTCTGTTCTTTGGAAGTCAATGGTTAAAGGTTTTCAACATTTGTCGTTATGTCGTATTTTGTGTTCAACAGAAGACAGATTCTCAAACAAGTTTAGAACAAGTGAGTAAACGGTGACAGAATTTGTATAGTTAGGTGAACTATCCTTTTAATTGCTTTATGAAACTTCTGATGTTGTTTATGCAAGCTTGTAGACAATTTTTTATCCTTAATGAAGGACATTTTTTAAGAAAAAAATTATTAAGATGTGGAATACCGAACCCAAATTTTGCAATTAAAGAGTTGATTGATTATAAAGCTTGTTTGGCATGCTGTCCTGGGAGAGAGCCCTGAGCTCATAAGATCCTCGGGCTCGGGGCTCCCTCCCGTTTGCAAGGCAAGAGGGCAGTTTAAGCTCAGGTAGATCTCGAGAAATTCCCTGCTGTAGTAGCTAATGAACAGATAGTGATTGCTCTTAAGAGATAACTAGGTGCATGTCTATGGTGCCGATTTGGACTAGTCAATTAACTTAAGTTGCATGTTTTTTGGACGGTGGGAGGAAACCGTGGAACCCGGGGGAAAACCCAAATGAGCACGGGGAGAACGTGTAACTCTGCACAGAAACGTCCCTGGCTTGGTAAGGACTAGAACCAGTGACATTCTTGCTGTGAGGCAACAGTGCTAACCACAGGGCCATCGTGTCACCCATCTAGGAAAGGAGGAGGAGTAGGGGTGGAAGGGAGGATTCTTCAAAATGAAGATGGCTGTTATATGGAACTTAGGGTATTTATAGCAGCTTAGGAATTGTCTGATTGGTGAATCATAAATTGGATAATGCCGGACCAGCCGCAAGCAATCGTAAGCATGTGATCCTCTCGAAATTAGTTTATAAATAAACTTCACATAGTGTGGCACTGGCATGATTGTATTTATTGTTATTTATTTTACTGTATACTTTACTCCTATTATTGAAATTATTCGTCTATTATCTGTTTAACAGCAGATCTTTCCACCTTGACCTGTTGATTAATATTGTCTATATGCAAATTACTCCATTCTGATTGGGCTGTTATCAGAGTTTTAGCATTTACCTGAGATAACAATTGCTTGTTGTCATCCTCTAAAATCCGCACTTTGGTCTCCAGTTGGCGGATGTAATTTGATGATGAATCTGAAAAATAGAAAAAGAAAATGTATTAGAAAAAGGGCAGGTTTTAATGCAGAGCATTAAAGAATGCAACAGAAATGTTTTGGGATACATAAGATTTCTTTCTGAAAACAAAAGTATTTTATAATCACAAGGACTTTTATTTCATTGAAAATATAAAAAAATATATAGTAATATGCTCTGCTTTACACAGGTAAGTGGGCTTGACAAATCATCTGTAGGAGACACCCTTTCCTCCCCATATGCACCAGACACTTTCTTATTATTTTGGATAACACATCCAGTAAATGAATAAATGTAAAATACATCAATATTAAATACCATTGCAACCAGAGTTGGGTGTAATGTGTTCCACAGTAACGCGTTCCTGTATTCTAATTACATTTTTGGGGATCGCAGTAATGTAACCAATTATATTTTAAATTTGTGCAATTTGAGTACAGTTACTGAAGTCAATGCAATTGCGTTACTTATGTTACAAATATAGTTTTTGGCAGAAAAAAAATCACGTTTTCCGCTGCAATGTCAGTTAACGAGCATGCACTTTTAAATTGCTGGATAAGGCAAGCTGAAATGGTTGTTGCCGAGAGTGGTTGCTTCTTCAAGTGGAAATACAGACATTCTTTGATTTCACTGAGTGTAAAAACAAAAATATTGCTGTGAAATGCAGTCTATGTCCAGTCTCTAAAGAACTTTCGACTGCTTTTAACTCGACCAGCAACTTGTTCAAGCACTTGAGTAGAAAGCATTCTACAATACTCGTCACCAAGAAACGACACCAGCGCCCAAAAACACGGCGTTCCAACTCAGACTAAACAGGCTAAATGTGAAGAGAAACGTAGCTGCTTATGGGGCCGTTCACATATCGCAGGGGCATATTGTCTGCTCTTGCATTTTCCAGGCACACCATTTGAAAACCGCAAGTCACGTGACAATAACTGACAATCAGCTTCATACTTTGTATGAAATATACACATTTCCGTAGACTAATTACCTCAGACAAACACAGAACACCCAAACACTGCAGTGCTTTTGCATACTATGGATGTCAACGGCTACAGCTAGCCAGTTTTTTTTATTGTTATAATGTTTTTTTTCTTCCTTTGATGTAAGTCTTTTGTACTGCTCCTTGTTGCAGTTGTAAGAATTTAAATTAAATGTATTTTATTTTAATGGTAAATATGCCTTGCGCTGTTGATTGTTCCCTGTTTTGTAATGTAAACTTTTTGCAACAATAAAAAAGAAAAAGAAAAAAAGAAAAGGTAGCCAGTTTTCTTTATGCCTTCTTTTGTGTTAGAAAAAACAAATAGGTTTGCAACAAGTGAATGATGAGAGAATTTTATGTTTTGGTCAAACTCTTTAAGTCTTTTGAACATGTCAAGCTGCTGTGATCAACCCATTGTAATGTTTCTCAGTGAATATTAAATTACTGAAAGAGCTGCAGTTTATTTTGAATTTTTATAGGTATATTTTATATGTTTTAAAAGTAACTTCAAAGTAAAGTAATTAGTAATCTGATTACTTTTTACATTAAGTAATTAGTAACGTAATCAGATTACAATTTTCCAGTAGTAATCAGTCATTTGTAATTGATTACTTTTTTAAAGTAACTTACCCAACACTGATTGCAACTTAAATGAACTTTGGTGTCGAAGGAACGTTATTATTGTTAATGGTAAAAACAATGAGTTCTGCTTAAAGTTAAACTGCTTAAATGTTTTGATGAACAAAGTTTAAAATAACAAAGTGAAAGTGAAACAACATTTTTAAAAACATTTTTAATTTCACTTTATATATATTTAATATAAAATTACTGAATAAAAGTATTAATTTCTCACATTTAATACATATCTGAATCTGAACTATAGCATATATTCACTCTAACACATTCTTTGCAGAGTCAGGATGAACTTCAGTTCTTGTGTGGCCCATAATTTTTCATCCACAGCTTGTTTTTTCTTCTTCTTTCAGCCTTACTCAAGTTTCTCCAAACACAACTTCTTATGTTATGAAAACCGGTTTACTCTGAAAACTCCCTAAAAGTGATTTGGTCATCCTGCAATCTGAGTCATTTTGAAATCATGCTGCTTTCTATTAGGCACTGTAATACAATACCACATCCCAGAATGCATCGCAGCTACACAAGTTAAATAGAAGACATCTGTCAAAGCAAAAGAAAGACACCGATAGATGAACATTTAGCGCAGTTCACATCCGACATGACCACATAAAGGTTTATACTTTAAAGAACGAGTTAGACAACAAAGAGATCTCAAATCAGGAAATCTACACTGACTTCAACACACACACAAGCGGATTTCATTGAAGCCATCTGACGTTTGGCTGGAACATAATCGGATGTCAGAGAAACTGAAGGCAAGGCTAAACAAACTGATTTCACATCTGTGAAGTAAAAGCCAATAAATCAGGATAAAAGAACAGTCCTGGAGTAGTAGTAAAGGAGGATCTGGAAGTGTCTGGGGTTTTTTCTGTATATGCTGCATTCCCAAAATGCCTTTCATGACCTTTTTGGTGATGGAGGTCTGAGGAGATGCCAAAGGAGTGTGCCCGTTTGTGTGTGTGTGTGTGTGTGTGTGTGTGTGTGTGTGTGTGTGTGTGTGTGTGTGTGTGTGTGTGTACGTGTTTTTGTGACTAATCAGGACACAAATCTGTATAATGACATAGGTATGACACAGGTATTACAAAAAGCAGGTGAAATATGAGGACATTGGTGACGTCCTCACTTCTCAAAAAGCTTATAAATCACACAGGATGAGTTTTTTCAGGGAGTAAAGCTGTACACTGTCTCCTGTGATGGTTGGGTTTAGGGGTAGGGTGGGGTGAGGGCAATATAATATACGGTTTGGTCTGTATAAAATGAATGGAAACCAATGTAATGTACCCACTTTTCACAAAAACAAACATGTGTGTGTGTGTGTGTGTGTGTGTGTGTGTGTGTGTGTGTGTGTGTGTGTGTGTGTGTGTGTGTGTGTGTGTGTGTGTGTGTGTGTGTGTGTGTGTGTGTGTGTGTGTGTGTGTGTAATTTTACATCCCTTACACACTCAAAGCATTTCTAAAAGAGACCAAGAGGTGCTTACACTGAAAAAATATGATTCATTGGATTTACTAAAAACTTTAAGGTAAGCGGCTGCAAACAATTTATACGGGCTGAATGTAAACAAATTAAGTTGAACATTAATAAAATTTAATTTGTTTAAATTCAGCACATATCAACACTGTAAAAGCAGACAACTTTATGAAATGAAATGAGTTTAGTCAACTCAAATTGACTGAAAGTTAATTCTACTCATTTGAAAAGAGTTTTAAACTCAGTGTTGAAGGTAATGAGTTAAATAAATACCTCATTACGTCAACTTAAATGGAGTAAAGCCTGGTTTATACTTCTGCGTCAATTGATCATCGTGACCCACGGTGCAAGCCTCGCGCTGTTTCTGTTTCTCTGCAATACACTTCCGAGACTCTAGCTGGCAGTAGGTGTTTATGTTTCTCTGTGTCGAGTTTCTTCGCTGGTGTTTAGTTTTTTCTGAACGCTTCCTTAATGTACAAGTGGCTCAAATTCACTCATTTTGAGGCGGGAACCGGCGGACGTGCAACAACTTTAATCATAAGGTAAACACAAAACAACAGTCTCCATCCGGAGCTCCTTCACGGGACTCCACACTTGTAAACACTCGCTGCATTGGGCGCGCGGCTCTCACCTCTGCCCACACTCGTCAGCACTACCAAGCCGACCAATCACAGAGCTTGCGCTACGCATACACGTTACATTTTTTTGAGAGGTGCGCATCAACGTCGCCGACGGCCACGGCGAGGGGCTATGCGTCCACACGTAGTACGCGTACGCTTGGGGATTAGCTGTTTGAGAGCATGTAAACACTCATGTATACAAACACACAGACATTGTGTGGCACTCAGGAATAATGAGAATTGTGTATGGAGCCAGAATTGTTTCATATTTCCAAACAAATATAATACAATCCACAAATAAATGTGAAGCGTTTGACAAATACCAAGCATATTCACAAATAAATACAATGAGATCCACAAATAAATCTTAGAGTTCCACAAACATTAATTACATTCACAAATAAGTAAAATTAGACTTGCAAATAAAAAACATACTCACACATATTTTTTTTTATTCTACAAACACAAATTTGCCTGACATTTATATGTGAATTGCGTTCTGTGCATTTGTAGATCACTGTGGTATTTGTGGGTTGCTCTCTGTGCATTTGTAGATCACTGTGATATTTGTGGGTACCTCTCTGCCCATTTGTGGATCGGGCTGTGCATTTGTGGATTTTGAAACAGTTCTAACGTCAAGACGAACACTGATCCACAAATAGATGGACTCCACCCACCTTCTGCTTAAACCAATCAGATACCGGCACCGTGATGCTGACCAATCGCTGCTCGTTCTCGCTCCAACCAATCACGCTTTGCCTTACAATCAGAGCGGGACCAGGCCAGCCGTAATGAACCAGTCTCTTCAAAATGGACGCATTGCTGTAATAATATGGAGCTGTCCTTGCTTTTTCAAGAGACTGATTAATTGACTGCACGATGGCTTTTCTGTGTTTGTGCCCAGCCCGCACGGACGAGGCTGAATCCAGCTTCTTATTGACGCTATCCGGTCGCGGGTTTTAAGGTGGACCGGATAGGTTTTTTAAGGTGGACCGTATAGCGTCAATAAGAAGCTGCGAATAAGAAGCTTGATTCAACCTCGTCTGTTTATAAATGTTTCCTAGGAATACAGTGAATGACTTTAATCGAATCATTAATTAAACAGACAGCTGTCACACCAAACCGCAAAGAGGTTGACTGATTAATTGACTGCACGATCGCTTTTCTGTGTTTGTGCTCAGCCTGCATGGTCACTCCTAGTGGAACCACTGTATGCAGATGGTGCAAGAGAGGATGATACAGCGTACACTCGCTGTTTATAAGTGTTTCCTTGGATTACCATAAAGGACTTTAATCGATATTATCATGGACTTTAATAAAAAAAAAATATATATAGCTAAACTTTGATAGAACAGAAATATAGCCATCTGTCTAAAACTAAACATTCTAATGTCATTTATTAGGCAAGTAACAAACTGAAACAAATGTTTTTTATATGCAAAAAAAGTATTTATATGCAAAACAAAACCTAATACATTTTTAAAGCAGATTAATTTCTTCCTGATTTATACTTCTACATGTATTACATCTGATTTAGGTTCACAACTTGCATCCTACATGAAACTAGGTGAGGGAGACAGTTTCCATCGTTTGGCTGAGGGTCTCATCTGCAGGGTGAAGCGACACAAGCTGGACAGTCATCATCTCTCTCTATTAGCGAGCATCAACCAGATTTACACAATGGCTTGCCTTCTGCCCATTAGTAAAAGCTTGAGCAAAAGATTAAAGAGAAGATAACATTTGATGTGGAATGATGAACTTGAATTTATTCTTTTAACAAATATAAACAAGTATACTGTACATAATTTTTAGGGTTGCTTGCACTGCAGGGATATAAGGTTATTATAATAAACGTTCATTTTCAATGTATTAATCTAAACATTTAAACATAAATAACAGAACAATTTGAGTGAACATTTGTTCTGCACTAATGTACATATAACTTTAGATGCTTGCACTGCACTAATGTAAATATGCAGTTTTTTTTTTGTGCATAGAGAATTATTAGGGTGTCCACCTCCATCAAATGTTGTACGAACCAATCGACTACAGTCTGACCCCCAGTGATGCTCAAACACTTTTTTTATTTAATTACATTTAATGTTAATCTTTTTATATAAGATTACAAGAATAATGCAAAATGCGTTTGGTTTAAGTAGCTAAAATGTAATAAATGGGATACCACCTCCAACTCATTTTCAGCAAAGAAAACCCTGAACTATGTGAATATAAGTAACTACACATTTGGACTGCAGTAGTTAAAAAGGTAAATAACTTCAGACATTTGCAATTTATATTTATGTAAATATAAATAATTTGACTCAATGTTAAACATTTCCCTTACAGTGATCTGTAAAAATACAACATTAAACAATTATCATTAAAAGTGATGTGTGTATGAATTTTGTTTCAATCTGTAGTCATCTTGGCAGGTAGAAGTAAAAAAAAAAGAAGAAAAAAGTAGACAGAAGGATGGATGGATAGATAGAAGTGATGTGTAACGGGTGTCCCATCAGCAACACACCCGTCCATATTCACTCAGATCCTGAACTCAACGAAAGAGGCCATCCATGAATGTTTCCTAGGAATACAGTGAATGACTTCAATCGAATCATTAATTAAACAGACAGATGTCACACCAAACAGCAAAGAAGAGGTTAAAATTCTACATTTCGAGTTACATTGATCATTTTAAGGGTGAGTATTATTATGCTATTTATACGAACAGCAATATAACGCTAGCCGTGTCTGTTTCTCACAGTTCATACCAGTTTTTGTTTTATTTTAATTACCTGCATCTGTAACGGAGTTGAAAAGACGATATAATTCATCAGATTGAATAACATAAAATTAGGCTTTATAAATGAAAGGGTTTGAGTGCCCCCGTGTGGTTATAAAAAAATGCAGGAATTTTTCGTATTGTGTCCCTTTGCGCTCACCGTAGATTCACAGAGATTGTGAATGTTACAGGTAAGCGCAGCTCGTCGCTCTCTTGTAAACAGATTAAGAAGGGATAATATAAACAATTTTATATCATTTCAGTGATCGAAATAAATGTGTATGTTGTGTGAATAATATACTAGTTCATGTTTTGATTTCCTAATCTTTATTTTGGAACGATTGAGATGATTTGTGTTTTGCTAACTGAAAAGCCACATTGCTATTGCATTTTAGTGTTGTATACAATATCTCAACGAGAGAGTTTTGTATTTTTCCATTTTAGAGACAGCCGAATGTTAAATCCTGCACTTTCCTGTGTTGCATATTTTTGTTTTATCTCAGGTATGTTGTCTATCAATTTATATGTGTTATGTTTTTGAGTTTAAGAAAATGCTTACCGTAGATTCACACAGAGATTGGTGAATGTTACAGAGAGAGCCGAATGTTAAATCCTGCACTTTCCTGTGTTGCATATTTTTGTTTTATCTCAGAAAATAAATCCCATTTGAGTACATTGGTGGATGGCCTCTTTCGTTGAGTTCAGGATCTGAGTGAATATGGACGGGTGTGTTGCTGATGGGACACCTGTTACACATCACTTCTATCTATCCATCCATCCTTCTGTCTACTTACATGTTTGTGTAAATTGTGTCCTTAATATCCATAACTATGAATATTACAAACTATAGGTTATTTCTCAGTTTCCTGTAAGGGTGGAGTGACAGGAGAGATCAGCATGACGATGGGAAGCTGCATAGTTTGAGTAGCAGGTTATTTATGCTCAGGATGACGATGACCCAGCTCTTCTACAAAGACATCAACATGTTACGGACCATCTGAGAAGAAGCTGACCATTTCTTTCTTTATTTCTTTTTCTTTTCTTTTTTTTACTTCTACCTGCCAAGATGACTACAGATTGAAACAAAATTCATACACACATCACTTTTAATGATAATTGTTTAATGTTGTATTTTTACAGATCACTGTAAGGGAAATGTTTAACATTGAGTCAAATTATTTATATTTACATAAATATAAATTGCAAATGTCTGAAGTTATTTACCTTTTTAACTACTGCAGTCCAAATGTGTAGTTACTTATATTCACATAGTTCAGGGTTTTCTTTGCTGAAAATGAGTTGGAGGTGGTATCCCATTTATTACATTTTAGCTACTTAAACCAAACGCATTTTGCATTATTCTTGTAATCTTATATAAAAAGATTAACATTAAATGTAATTAAATAAAAAAAGTGTTTGAGCATCACTGGGGGTCAGACTGTAGTCGATTGGTTCGTACAACATTTGATGGAGGTGGACACCCTAATAATTCTCTATGCACAAAAAAAAAACTGCATATTTACATTAGTGCAGTGCAAGCATCTAAAGTTATATGTACATTAGTGCAGAACAAATGTTCACTCAAATTGTTCTGTTATTTATGTTTAAATGTTTAGATTAATACATTGAAAATGAACGTTTATTATAATAACCTTATATCCCTGCAGTGCAAGCAACCCTAAAAATTATGTACAGTATACTTGTTTATATTTGTTAAAGAATAAATTCAAGTTCATCATTCCACATCAAATGTTATCTTCTCTTTAATCTTTTGCTCAAGCTTTTACTAATGGGCAGAAGGCAAGCCATTGTGTAAATCTGGTTGATGCTCGCTAATAGAGAGAGATGATGACTGTCCAGCTTGTGTCGCTTCACCCTGCAGATGAGACCCTCAGCCAAACGATGGAAACTGTCTCCCTCACCTAGTTTCATGTAGGATGCAAGTTGTGAACCTAAATCAGATGTAATACATGTAGAAGTATAAATCAGGAAGAAATTAATCTGCTTTAAAAATGTATTAGGTTTTGTTTTGCATATAAATACTTTTTTTGCATATAAAAAACATTTGTTTCAGTTTGTTACTTGCCTAATAAATGACATTAGAATGTTTAGTTTTAGACAGATGGCTATATTTCTGTTCTATCAAAGTTTAGCTATATATATTTTTTTTTTATTAAAGTCCATGATTATATCGATTAAAGTCCTTTATGGTAATCCAAGGAAACACTTATAAACAGCGAGTGTACGCTGTATCATCCTCTCTTGCACCATCTGCATACAGTGGTTCCACTAGGAGTGACCATGCAGGCTGAGCACAAACACAGAAAAGCGATCGTGCAGTCAATTAATCAGTCAACCTCTTTGCGGTTTGGTGTGACAGCTGTCTGTTTAATTAATGATTCGATTAAAGTCATTCACTGTATTCCTAGGAAACATTTATAAACAGACGAGGTTGAATCAAGCTTCTTATTCGCAGCTTCTTATTGACGCTATACGGTCCACCTTAAAAACCTATCCGGTCCACCTTAAAACCCGCGACCGGATAGCGTCAATAAGAAGCTGGATTCAGCCTCGTCCGTGCGGGCTGGGCACAAACACAGAAAAGCCATCGTGCAGTCAATTAATCAGTCTCTTGAAAAAGCAAGGACAGCTCCATATTATTACAGCAATGCGTCCATTTGAAGAGACTGGTTCATTACGGCTGGCCTGGTCCCGCTCTGATTGTAAGGCAAAGCGTGATTGGTTGGAGCGAGAACGAGCAGCGATTGGTCAGCATCACGGTGCCGGTATCTGATTGGTTTAAGCAGAAGGTGGGTGGAGTCCATCTATTTGTGGATCAGTGTTCGTCTTGACGTTAGAACTGTTTCAAAATCCACAAATGCACAGCCCGATCCACAAATGGGCAGAGAGGTACCCACAAATATCACAGTGATCTACAAATGCACAGAGAGCAACCCACAAATACCACAGTGATCTACAAATGCACAGGACGCAATTCACATATAAATGTCAGGCAAATTTGTGTTTGTAGAATAAAAAAAAATATGTGTGAGTATGTTTTTTATTTGCAAGTCTAATTTTACTTATTTGTGAATGTAATTAATGTTTGTGGAACTCTAAGATTTATTTGTGGATCTCATTGTATTTATTTGTGAATATGCTTGGTATTTGTCAAACGCTTCACATTTATTTGTGGATTGTATTATATTTGTTTGGAAATATGAAACAATTCTGGCTCCATAATTGTGGGATTGGACAAAGCAGCAGGGGTCTTCTTATTAGGAACCCTAGTTAAATAAATATTCATTAAAAGGAGTAGTAGTAGTAGTATGATGTTTAACAAAGCAAGGAAATTTTCACAGTATGTCTGATAATATTTTTTTCTTTTGGAGAAAGTCTTATTTGTTTTATTTTGGCTAGAATAAAAGCAGTTTTAAAGTTTTTAAAAACCATTTTAAGGTCAAAATTATAAGCCCCCTTAAGCAATATATTTTTTTCTGATAGTCTACAAAACAAACCATCATTATACAATAACTTGCCTAATTACTCTTACCTGCGTATTTAACCTAATTAACCTAGTTAAGCCTTTAAATGTCACTTTAAGCTGTATAGAAGTGTCTTGAAAAATATCTAGTCAAATATTATTTACTGTCATCATGGCAAAGATAAAATAAATCAGTTTCTAGAAATGAGTTATTAAAATTATTATGTTTAGAAATGTGTTGAAAAAATCTCTCCGTTAAACAGAAATTGGGGGAAAAAATAAACAGGGGGGCTAATAATTCAGGGGGGCTAATAAATCTGACTTCAACTGTATATTTAAACTGCCATTGAAAAGCTTTGGGTCAGTAACGTTTTTAAAAGAAGTTGACAGTAAAAAAGATGACAGAAAGTCACAGAAGAAATCCTTATTTCTGTATATATTCGTGTTTATATGGGTAGTACTTGTGCATAGGCATGTGATGATAACCGTTTTCAAGGTGAAAAGTCAAGGTTTTAAAACCCCCAACATTTTCTGCTATACCGTTCCTAAGATTTTTTATTTATATATATATATATATATATATATATATATATATATATATATATATATATATATATATATATATATATATATATATATATATATATATATTTTTTTTTTTTTTTTTTTTTTAGGAGAACAGCATGTCAACAGGATGTCATTTCAATCTGTAAAGAAATCTGTGTTTTTGAAACGAATGAAGACAGCAGGAGTCAATTATTGATTTTATTTTTAAGCCTGACATGTTTAATAATTATTTTACATACAATTTAAAAACGCTGTTTGAACTTTATTTTTATCGTAGAACCCTGAAAAGAAATGTATGAAAAATTCTACAAAATTTACAATTTTTTTTACACCGATTATAGGGAATAATAATTATTATTTCTGATTTTAATTCCAATGTGATTCAATCTGATTATTGGCTAAAATTCAGCTTACGGTTATATTAAATTGTAATCCTTTATATACTGCTACCATTTCATGTTTGATCAAATAAATTCGGCTCTGGTGCACATAAGAGACCTCTCTTAAAAACATTAATCTTAAAAACCACTGAATGGAAGACATTTTGACACACTAGTTTGCAATTAGTCACAGATGTTTTTGCCTACACTATCTATCTGATACCCTTTGAAAGATCAGAAAGAGGTTAACAGCATCAGTCAAGGATGAGCCATCCAACTCTTTGAAATGAGATAGAAAGGTTCACCCCAGTGCCCTTTACACCCAGACCCAATAAACCATAGCCAATCCTCGTTCTCCAATCAATCAGCTCTTTCCCGCGCCATTTTGTACGTTTTATCACAGTGATCAAAACCATTTCACCACCAGATGTCACTACAGCCTCTAATTTGCTTACAGTATCTGATGAGCCCTTAATGAGCCCCAAACGAACTGCTGCATTTCTTTGATATTCATATCATCTCTTTTTTTATATTAATCTCACCTTTTATTTCATACATGAAGACGGTGATCTGACAGCTTGTTTTATCCTAACTCACGGTTGTGGGACTATTAGAACCATAGTGGTAGGCAGAGGTCCTGCTTCGTTAATCCTCTTTGCCAATCCTTGTGACCCTTTAATCTAACTACAGTACATCTGATCACCTGACGCACTGCCAAGCTGATTAGCGAGGCTGTCTACAAAGCCTGAGTGAGTCCATAACCCTGTCTCAATCCACCTCCAGTGTTCCCCATCGCTGACCGGAGGAAGACTGCTCCATTCACTGAGTCTTTCATCTCCGCAGGACTGCAATGCAGCAGGAACTCTTTGAACATGCGAGGAAAATGGTTTTCTACACCCCTACATAATGTTTTGTTGAGTAACCCACAGAAATGAGGCCTACGCCCAAATTTGAATGGAACCACTGATAATGTAGAGGATTAAAGGGTTAGTTCATCTGTTGAAAGTCTATTCACCAGAAACATGAATGCGTCAAAACATTCATAAACTTTTAATAATAAATACAGTGGTTTGAAACATGATAGCTTCATAAGATGAACAGATTTAGTTTAACACCGATTATCAAAATAATGTTTACAGCAATAACAGAATTGATCGTTGAAACTCATCATGCTTGCTTGAATGAGAACCAATGAGGGCCTGAATGATTTTAGGGTGAATTCACTCCAGGAAAGTCTGTTAGTTTACTTGGTTTAGTTCATATGATGTTGATTTATTCAGATTTGGTGCAGTTTGTCTTCACACTACCCTTTTATTCCTGAACCAAAATCATACATGTGCTAAAGTTAGCCATTTATTGGACAGAAATGACTGCGGTCCCATGATGTCTGCTTATGCTGTCCGATAAACTGCCACTGCCAAACTCCTTCTGTACAAGAAAAAGAACGTAAAAAAAGTAAAAAAAAATAAATAAATGTTATTGTTTTAAGAAATAATTTGCCAAAATGATGCAAGTTTTTCCTTAAAACAAGCTAAATAATCTGCCAAATGGGGTATCCAAAATGATCTTGTTTTTTGTTTTGTCATAAAATTATTTTGCTTACACCATTGTCATTATTTTGAGGATTATTTTGCTTGTTGTAAGGAAAAATTCAATTCATTTTGCCCTGATATTTTTTTTAAACAAGATACTTGAGCATAAACATAGAAAATGCTTCTTGATTTAATAATTTTTAGATATTTGGACCAGAAACAAGACCAAAAAATCTAATAAGTTAAGCATTTTTTGTAATATAGCTCTGAGGGACTGTTCACATATCACGTCTTTTGCTCTTCAGCTCTTTACTTCAAAACTTACCCAAATACAGAGCAACATGGTTGTGAAATGCGTATTAGGGTTGGGCAATGTCGACCAATTTGGCATCATACGATGTCTAGTGTTAAACAAGCGTCAAAGCCAAAGATTGAAGCAGTGTACTGACGCTGTGACACGTTACCTGATAGATTCAAAAGACAGAAGAGTCGTTAGAGAGAGACAAAATTAATTAAATATCACCTTTAACAACCATAGTGAGACGCGATCCAGCGGTACATCCTTGATAAACTGTCCGATGTGCACTGCTCTCTGGGGCGTTGTGCTCAAAGCACCCGGTGACTGCTGGAGCTCAGTGTGTGTGTGTGTGTGTGTGTGTGTGTGTGTGTGTGTGGTCACGTGATGTGCGTTTTCAGTGGTATAGTGCGGAAGGAGGTCTTTTCAGAAATGCTAGATGAAACGCCAGTGTGGACGTGGATTGTTTTCGTTCTAAAATGCCATTTTAAAATGAAGACGTATCAGTGTAAATGGGACAAAACCAAAAAACTTTTGTTTTTAAGTGCACTTGGTTCATTTAAAAGTACAGATTCCAAGTTTTATGAGGATTCATATTGACCATTACACTTTTCACTATTCAAAACATTCCCGGGTGACATGTCTTGTGTATTCTAAAGGCTGCGTCCGAAACCGCCTACTACTTAGTAGGTACTGCATTTGAATTTAAACGTACTACTACTTAAACGTTAGAAAAGTTAGAAAAGTTTGTTCTGTACAGTATGAATGTGAGCAGTATGAATGGAATTCAGACATACTACATCCGCCATTTTGTCATGGTCACGCAACCTTTCTGCGTCGCTACACTCCCATTCATGAATTCTCTCGCGGGGCATCATGGGATATCACAGCGTGCATGGGATGTACACTTCAGAATCTTGCCGGAAGCAGTAGATCATCCGGGTACTTCTCGCATACTGATTTTCAAATTCTATGAATTCGGACATACTACTCGGCTCACATACTGATATTAGCGTACTATATAGTATAGAAGTATGACAGTTGACTATAGCTGGGCCATTGACTGGGGTTTGTTAGTGATTCACAGGAGAGCACAGCTGAAGGATGCTTAGCAACAGTAGATGCCGCAGTGCACAACTCAAACTAACGGATTCTGATAACTCAAAATTCAAATGGCTTTCTGCAAGTATGTTGGATTGAGATCGGCTCATATTCACACCTAAAACTAACTATACAAGAGCTTTATGGAAGCATAATTCAGTCGAACCAAACAAGACGGATGTGAATACACCCTTAAATAAAAAAACTGGCACTGAAAAACACCTGCAGGTGTTTCCCTTTGTTTTGCTCCTGAGTGTGTTTACATGCACAAAACAAGCAGTGAATTATTAAAAATCAGATTACTTCAGAAACAGATTTTTATGGGTTTACATAAGTTTTAAAGTAAACAAACACTCGTATAACTCCTGTTATGACAGAAAAGTATGAGAATGCTTTTAATACTTTATAACAGAGCTGGATATCATTCAAACACTGTTGTCACAGCTAATTTCTAATCTCACACACTCAAAAAGGATAAAAATACACACCCTGAGGTCATCAGGCAACATTTGACAGGCAACACAAGAGAACACTGGTAAAGTTGCCCATCTCTAGCAATTTTAGCTTAATTAGACATTCTCAACAGCAAGCATTGGCCTGCATGCGCACAAGCACTGTGGGCTCTCCAACAGAGCACGCAACTTAACATTCAACTCTAACAAGCTGTCCTGCTGTGTCTTTGCTGAAAAGAGAGAAACACGTGTTCGCAGTAATGCTAGATCTATCTCCTATCGTGCTGGCAGCATCTCAGGGTGCGCTTGACTTAATTGGAGAGACACTGTGATGTGGAATAGCCTCAGAGAAAGTCTCTCTCTGTCTTATTTGATCCTGTCACTGCAGTGACCCAATTGCAGTGCCGTGTTTTTACTCTTTATGTCCAGTCCGCCTGGCTGAGGTGTGGTCAGTGTAATTAAGGCACTGATATACTCAAAGTGAAGCTCTATAGCGTTATCTTTTTTTTAGGAGAGCAGCGTTCAGATTAATATTTAAATATATTAAAAAAAATCTCAATAATGAAGTAAACATTACAAAATGAAACTGATTAGAAAACAGCAGTTAAGAAAGCATTTGGTCATAGAGATGTAGATATGTTTACATCAGTTATGAAATTTGGCACTTTTTTATAGCGCTTTATAGAATGAATAACTTTAAAGCAAGCAGGCTTACAGTACTAAGCTTTGTAATACAGCATCAGTAATGTAAAGCAGTTGTTCAGTGCATTTATGCTTTCACAAATAGATCTCAATATATTTTTATAAATATTGAAAAGTAAATTATGAGGATGCAGAGATTGGCCAAATTAGAAAAATAACAAAAAATATGAGACAGAAGTCTATGCTGTGATATGCTGCTGGTTTCACCCTCACTTCAACCATTGTCACTGTGTGGAGTGAAGCAGCTTTCACACCAAACGCAGAAAGCACTGTGCTATGAAACCCATTCATTTTAATGGCTTGTTGCAGCATTGGCCAAAGCCAAAAGCATCATCAACTAGCTTGTGAGCTTTTTGAATGTTCGGCTCTGTGGACATTCCACTTATATACTTTACATTATGCTTGGGGTTTTTTTTTTAATTAGTAAAACTAAAGTCACTGAGTTAAATAAAAACAACTTACAAAACCACTTCATATTATTTTATGAAATAATAACTAATTATTGCAAAGCATTTTCGGGTTCGCTTTCAGTTTCTGGTTAAATGCATCCAGAATTTCTGATTTCAGTTTCAACCCAGAATTTCTATTTTGATGCTTCCCTAGTAAATAAAACTTGTTGGTAAAAATAGAAGGTAATATATATTTTTTAAGGCTCCTACAATTTATTCGGGTGTTCAAAAGTATATTTAGGGATAAATTAAATAAAATTGGCTCAAAATGTATTATTGCTTAACTTATTAGTATAATAGCTTTGTGAAAAGCACCACAGTATTGGATTACACGTTAAATTCCACACACAACAAAAACACGTAACAATGATGAGAAATTTAACACCGTTTAACACTGAGTTATGCTACTTAGCAAATAAGCATTGGCAGCACTACTAAAATAAAACAGCAACTTATAAACTCACTTAGATGATGAAAATCCTGAAGTCAAAAACCGTAAAGAGAAACAAAATATATTACAAAAATTCATACAATTCAAACTAAAAGAAAAGATTAATTGTAAACAAAATAACTGAAGTCTAAACTGTGCAATATTTTTTCAACATTAAAACATTTACTATAATAACTCTTGCATAGCATAATAGCATTAAGTTAAAATATTCATTGATTAGCACTTATTCTAATGGAAACAATGTGAACTTCAACCAAAATATGTGATATTTAGATAATCTCTGATCTCATTGGTCATCCATCAGAAAAGATAAATAACAGCTCAGTGTGGTTTTCCTTGTAGTCATCATTATATTACTCAAAGTCTTTATCTGTATGTTTATATTTTGAACATTCCAAACACTCCAAACCAGCCAGGCGTGAAAGCAGCCTCAACTCTAATTTCCTAACATTCCTATTAAAACAGAAGAAAAAGTCCAAATTTTTTTATAAAACACTTGTGGTAACTTCCATTTTGACAATTTTTCTTAAACCATCACCCCTTGTAATACCAAACAAGGGTTTCTACAGAATGACTATTACCTCATTTCCATTACTGAGGAAAGAGGACATAAAAGAATTGAAGAAAACGTAATCAAAAGCAGCATAGGGTATTCTTCACAGATTGGACAAACATTAGCACTGGCCGAATGGACCTCATAACTCTAAGAGCGACTTTGATCTCCGACATACACTGGTACATAAGTTACGTAATCTTATTTTTGTCATGTCTGGAGACGCTGAAAATAATACAGTAAGGGGGTGTTGTGTAAGGAGTTGCATTTACTTTTATTTTGAGCATAGCCACCCAAGCAGGTTAACTGCTGGAATCAATAAAAAGCTCATTAGCTTTTCCAGTTGACCCCACATTCGATTCATACAGAAAGTAACACTCTACAAAAACAACTTTACACCCCTCCCACCTTTCGCTGGTGTACAGTCCCAGAGCAGCACGGGGAAATAAGCTTTGGTAGTTTGGAGGCCCAGGAATGATTTCAATTAATGCAAGATGTGGAAGCGGAGCTAGTCAAACAGTGAGGCATTGTTTCACAGCGCTGAGGTCCGTCTTGTTGGTGTTAAGCATTTCTCCATGAAACCTGAAGCGGCTTGATATTCAAAGGGGCCTGGATACAGTCCACCCCACAATCTAGAACATTGATCCCCTCTAGCAAGAGTTGCCAGCAACTAAATACGATTCTCAGGTAACAACGGCTGCAGACCATGGGTGAGCTTCTCTGAATGATGTCAAGTGTGGTAAATGAGAGAGTTTTAGACAGGCAAGATGAAAAATTTAACTTTTATAGAAAATGTCAGTTATTTGAAATAATAGAATAAAAACCTACAAAAAAAAAAAAAAAAAAAAGATAAATTCATAATAAATATAAATTTAAATATGAAGAAAATAATTCATAATTCAATTTTATATATATATATATACAGTGATCAGCATAATTGAGTACAGCCCATTTTAAAAAATGAATATTTTTATTAATTTCTCAGTAAATATAGGCAATTTATTATGGTGCATTTAAACAAAACTGATTTATTAAACAGATATATTTATTAAAATAATGTTTTAGTCACCAAACATATTTAGAAATTGAAAGATAATAAAATTACATTCAAACAAAATATTGCAAAAAATAATTACAACCTACAAAATTTCAACAACATTTTTAATTTTTTTTGCTTTTCTTGATTTTCCCTCTTTTTTAAATTTGTATTTAATATTTTTCTATAACATATAAATTTGGGTGTACTAGTTTCTGGACCGTTATCGCAAGTTATTTTGTTAGATAAGCTCCAGATTTGGCTTCAGTACTGACTAATCTAATTTATATGCACAAATATAATATTGTAGAGCTCCTTATTAAAAATATGAATTAAAAATATAGATTTGTGAGGAGTGTACTTATATATGCTGAGCACTATTGTCACGATCACCAGCGATCTACAACCAGAGATCGCTGGTAAATACACTCACATTCACATGAACTACAAATCCTGCCTCATATGGACTACAAAACCCAGTTATGCCACACACACACACTCACCTGCTCCAAGTCACCATTGATTAGACACTCACATCTACAGCTGCTTTTGGACTGATTACTGCGTTATAAATGCAGCACACTAACACACAGTTGTTGCTGAGTATTGTCTACTATTTTAGTGACACTACAACGCGTTTCCTTTGTCTTGCTTTGCCTAGTTTTGATCCTTGCCTCATTTGTCTGTTTATCCGGTTTGCTGCCCGCCTTGTGACCATCTGCCTGTTATTGTGACTACGATTCTGGATAGCCTTCATACATCTGATTGCACCCGTGTTGACCATTGCTTGCCTGACCTCCTCAATAAACCTGCATGTGGATCCGAACTCTGTTGTCAGTGTCACACCCCTGGTTACAACTACATGTATATATCTATCTATATATATATATATATTTAAAATTGAAAAATATTGACAGAACACTTCAATTGTATTACTTGCAAACTAAATTAGTATTCACAGAAATAAAGCAACGTTAACATATCGAAGTCATTAATTGCCAGGCTCCCGTGCAATCTGTCGGACAATGCAATGGGTGCGTAATGAGTCTTCTTGGCTCAATACCATGTCTTCGACAGTGATGATATTTTCAACAGTACGGGCAGTGCGTGGACAACCACTTCCCGCCACACAACATAGTAATCTAATCCACCTTGAAGCCGCGGTCACACTGGACTTTACTCCCCATAGACTTCCATTCATACGCACGCAAATGTGTCAGACCGGAAACGCAGGGTCATGCGTCGAGTTTCGCAGGTTGCTGCGGTGCAAAGTTCAAGCTTGGTGAACTCTGACCTGCGAAATCGCATCACTTGACTGCGTGAGACCACAACCACTTCCCGCCACACAACATAGTAATCTAATCCACCTTGAAGCCGCGGTCACACTGGACTTTACTCCCCATAGACTTCCATTCATACGCACGCAAATGTGTCAGACCGGAAACGCAGGGTCATGCGTCGAGTTTCGCAGGTTGCTGCGGTGCAAAGTTCAAGCTTGGTGAACTCTGACCTGCGAAATCGCATCACTTGACTGCGTGAGACCGATCCAGGATCAAAACATGACCTCTCTAAACAGAAATTTAAAACATGGACCAATTGCTCGCTTTTTTAAATGTCTAATTATCTTGTTTAATCCCGCCCCTTTTCGCAGCGCCGTACGACAGAATTTCGCAAGCTCAAACTCTAGTGTGACTTCGGCTTCAGTCCATTTTTTTGTCAAAAATTCATGAAGAAAACATGAAGCACTGTCAGTTCTTGTAAACCTTTGATCAAACTCTTATCTTCATTCGAAAAAAAAACAAAAAAAATTTTTAGGCCTTAAGGCTGGTCTATACTTCTGCGTCGAGTGATCAGCGTGACCAGCGTGACCAGCCTGATCTCACGAGGAAATGTAAGTATTTTACGTTTTGTCAGTTTGGTGGCTAATTCGTACGAGTTGAGTTATACAAAAATGTAAGATTTTATAAAGGAGGTGTGGCACCCAACCCCACCCTTAAACCCAACCGTCATTGGGTGATACTAAATTGTACAAATTAGATCGTACGAATTCATACAAATTAGCCACTAAATCAAAAAGTTACAAATTGCCGTGAGATTGCGTTAACGAGACCTGGCTTGCGCCGTAGCCATGCATTTATAGTTCTACGTGCTGTTTGTGTTGCTTTGCAACAACACTTCCGAAACGCTAGCTGGCAGTAGGTTTATATGTTCCTCTGTGTCGAGTTTCTTCATGGGTATTTAGTTTTTTCTGAATGCTACAAGTAGCTAAAACTCACTCATTCAGTGGCGGGAACCAGCAGATGTGCAACAACTTTAATAATAAGGTAAACACAAAACTAAAGTTTCCACCTGGAGCTCCTTCACGGGACTCAACACTTGTAAACACTCGCTCTATCGGGCTCGCGGCTCTCAGCACCGCCCACACTCATCACAGCTACGCAGAAGTATAAATCAGCCTTTACGCAGCTAAAAATAAATATGCCATCATTACGTCATCGCCAAGTAAAGTAAATAAAAGGATTATTCCAATGCAGAGATAACACTGTTATTCCTGTACGAAATTTAGTCATTCTTATTTCTGTAGTACGATAAGCAGTCTTATTTTTTATGATGGGTTTTTTTGAGACACGGTATATTTATATATATATATATATATATATATATATATATATATATATATATATATATATATATATATATATATATATATATATATACTGTATATATGTGTAAACATTTTTATAATGTAAAAAAGAATCTTGATAACATATTAAATATATTAAATGTATTATTAAAAAAAAATTATAATTTTTTAAAAAGTAATTAAGTGCAATTCTAGAGTCTGAATACTTAAGGAATACTAGCATTCAAATACTTCTCATGGCTATTGTTGGTGTTTCCTAAAGTGACAATCTGACAAGTTTACAGACATCTCAGAATCAGTGACATAACAATCTTTCTCTGTCATGTTCCCTACAGTGACTAGATAAGAGTTCAGCATTATTCATAGATACAGCCTCCCTGCAGGTCCCATAAACTACTCATGACTCAAGTCCACTCCATTAGAAATCATCCAGCCATAAATGACACACGATTCTGCAAAAACACTGGTCAAAGAGCTTAGTATACAAAGATAATTATAAAGTTACAAAGCATTTAAATCTAATATTTAAAGAAATGGGCCAAATCAACATATTAGAATGATATCTGAAAAATCATGTAGTAACAGGTGCTGAAAATGGATATATATTAAAATTTATACAACAGTTCTGTCTGTTTCTTGAATCTGATTGGCTGATAGCTGTGTGATTTTCTGCAAGTAACAGCACTCTTCCAGCCTCTTAACTCTTTACCCTTGTGTGTTACTCCGCCCACATACAGTGACAAGCAGAGGATGCTCTACAGTTTGACAAATATTGCTGCTGTTGGGCAACATAATGTACTTGAGACTTTTTTAGTCGAGAATGTAGTTGTTTAGATTGCAACTATGCAGTTTATTTATAAGGATAGTGCATATTTTAAAATACTTATAACTTCTGAGAGACAGTGCATCGGCGGCCATTAGCCTGTCTTTGAGCAAAGACGGTTGATGATGTTCATCCACAAAATGGCGACAGGACCGCATAATAAGCCCCAAGAGAAAACCAGTGTAATTTCAAACACCAGCTGATCAAATCATTATTAATGTGGTAAGTTTCTTTCTAAGTCGATCTTTCTCTTTTGTATGTTTTAGTGCTGTATTTATACCATAGTAATATTGTGATCTCCCGATTGCAACAGAAAAATACTGGAAAATCTCTGTAGACTGATGTCATTTAATGCTGTTCAGCTTTATAATCTTAAAATGTGAGCAAAATCACCTGTTTTGTCATCACTTTTGACATTACGCTAGAGAATCCTTCAAATACTAGCTCTAAAGTGACGTTAGTGAATGAGCAACGGTTTCTGCTGTTTTGACATCAGCTGCAAATGTGAAGGAATTGTGGAAGAAAGTAGTTCCTCTTACAAAAGGTTTTGAAAGACTCTGTGTTTTGAGACTCTCCGTGACTCCCACCAGTGCCGACATACAGCCACATCACACTGCTACTCGTGTGATATCGCTCATGAATATTCATTCATTCATTCATTCATTTTCTTTTCGGCTTAGTCCCTTTATTAATCTGGGGTCGCCACAGCGGAATGAACCGCCAACTTATCCAGCATATGTTTTACGCAGCGGATGCCCTTCCAGCTGCAATCCATCTCTGGAAAACATCCATACACACTCATTCACACACATACACTACGGACAATTTGGCTTACCCAATTCACCTGTACTGCTTGTCTTTGACTGTAGGGGAAAACCGGAGCACCCGGAGGAAACCCACGCGAACACGGGGAGAACATGCAAACTCCACACAGAAACGCCAACTGGCCCAGCCGAGGCTCGAACCAGCGACCTTCTTGCTGTGAAGCGACAGCAATACCTACTGCGCCACCATGTCGCCCGCTCATGAATATATAAACTGTTATTTTATTTATTTATTTGTTCATTTACATATTTACTTATTTATGAACTAAATATTATACATGTTATTCTACTTTTTATAAAAATAAATGCATCCTTGTTAAGCATAAGATGTTTTAAAAACCTTAAAAAGAAAATTACTGACTCTAAACATTTAAAAAACTTTTATGATTATCGTTTTTATATATATCAGTATATCTAATTGTGTTTTTAAGATGTCATACAAACTGGGTTTGGGATCAGTAAGTTAATAAAAAAGTAAAACCATTTTAAAGCAAGGACCCATTAAACTAAAGCAAAGTAATGGTAAAAGGGATTCATAATGTTCCAGAACAGAAAAGATATAGTTTCTCTCATCAATGAGGCCGACCAAATTACAGCAAAGTCACGAGCAGCTCTCTCTATAGAGCGATCGCTAATGACAAGTATAGAATTAAACAGTCTGCTTCCTGTAAAACTAGCTTGGCACCACTGCCAGTGTCAGGAAGCTCTGGCGCAGGTATCCAGTTCAGATTGCGCAAGCTCAGCAGGGAGCGCGCCTCACACATTAACAATCACGAGATGTGCTGATTTCACTTATTAGCTGTGTTATGAAACAGGCTCCTGTCGTGGGCCTGCGGGCACGTCTGCAGCACTGCAGAAAGGGCAAATACAGAGCGCCTCCTGACACGAGCTGCAGTGACAGAAATGAAACTACAGTGCATTAAATACACAGTGGAGGCATGTCCAGACTAATACTAATGTCAAAGCATATCCTATCACTCACTCATAGAGAAATATTACGTAAGATTTTCGTGCAGACTGTCATCTTTTTGGTCTTTAAAATAGCATGCATTCTGTTCCAAAGCAGACCACCAAGGGATACTCCCGATTTTTAAGAAATTTGGAAGCAGAATCATGCTTTATGGCAAAATAGAAAATGAAAAAACAAATGTAAAATGAAAAAAAAATAATGATATCTAAAAATTTGAATAAACGTAAATGTTACAAAATAAGCAAAACAACAGGAAAATATAGGGGTCTGTGATATCTTTTAAAAAGTTACATTTTTATTAAATGTAATGAATCAAAATGCAATCTAATGCACCATATATTGATCAAAAGTGACAGTAAACACAATTATCAAGTTACATAAATGTCCATTTAATGCAATCATTTAACACTGAAGGATGACAATTCACCCTGGCACTACAGGTCTAATAAAATGATTAAAAAAATTTTTTTTAAATAAAATTAACAAAATAAATAAAATAAAATAAACGTAAAATAAAACAAAACAAATTAACATAAAATAAAATAAAACATTACATTAACAAAATTAACATAATTTTTTTTATTTAATTAACATAAAATAAACATAAAATAAAATGAACATAGAATAAAATAAAACATAAAATTAAATTAACATAAAATAAACATAAAATAAAATAAAATAAAAATAAAATAAAATAAACAAATCAAAATAAAATAAACATAAATCAAAACAAAACAAATTAACATGAAATAAAATAAAATTAACATAAAATAAAATAGGCATCATTGTGGCGCAGTGGGTAGCACGATCACCTCACAGCAAGAAGGTCGCTGGTTCGAGCCTCAGCTGGCGTTTCTGTGTGGAGTTTGCATGTTCTCCCTGTTCACGTGGGTTTCCTCTGGGTGCTCCGGTTTCCCCCACAAGTCCAAAGACATGTGGTATAGGTGAATTGGGTAGGCTAAATTGTCCATAGTGTATGTGAGTGAATGGGAGTGTACAGGTGTTTCCCAGTGATGGGTTGCAGCTGGAAGGGTATCCGCTGCGTAAAAAACATATGCTGGATAAGTTGGCAGTTCAATCCGCTGTGGGGACCCCTGATAAATAAAGGGACTAAGCCGAAAAGAAAATGATAAAATAAAATAAAATAAAATTAAATTAAATTAAATTAAATTAAATTAAATTAAATTAAATTAAATTAAAAAATAAACATAAAATAAAACAAAACAAATTACCATAAAACAAAATAAACAAAATAAAATACAATTAACATAAAATAAAACAAAACAAATTAACATAAAATAAAATATATAAAAAAATGTTTTACATAAAATAAAAAAATAAATAAAACCTTTATTAAGAAAGGATTCATTAAATTGCTAAAAAGTGATAAGTGTAACCATTTAAAAATTTCACTTAAATGGACTAATATCAACATATTAAAATGGTTCTGAAGACCATGTGACACTGAAGACTTGAATAATAATGCTGAAAATTCTACTACTACTTAACTATTATATTACAAACAATAAAGTTTTTATTGCATTTAAAAAAATCCAATCAGCTTTAGAGAGCATTAAAAAACAACACACAACATACTCTGAAGTTTCTGACGTTCCACGTTTTAATCTCTTCTTTCTCCTAGCAAGCTTTGGTGATCTCTAGAGTCTACAAGGGCACCTTTCAAGGTTTCCAAATGGCTTGAAAGTGTTTTAACAATTCTTTGTAAAGTAGACTTTCAATAGTACATCAAACACATCACTAAAGATTTCGAGTCGTGCATCACTATCAATGCAAAAAATGACAGATGAGAAAGGTAAAACTGTTCGCTATTTGTCTTCTAACACCTTGTGATTCATTCACACAGTCTACATTCACATCCTCTAAACAATGCCTCTTTGAAATAGCATTCTGGCAATGACATATCATGTTCAAGGAAACACCAGCAGGCTTCATGCGTTGTGGAGCTCAGTGTGTGTCAGCCTGCTTATATGACATGGCCAACGGGCGTATGAGAATGTCAACAAATGCTTTTCCGGCATCCTCAATGGGGTCCGCAACCGAAACAGCCAAAGGCGGAGAAAAGATGGGTAAGGAAAAGAAAAAAAATGACAGAAAGATGAAGAACGGAGCGAAAGAGAGGAAAAGCATGCATGTGCCCTTGTGCGTGCCGCCTCGTGCAGAAACGCCACTGTCACTATCAATCTCTGTCTGCGGCACTGAAGCGCAGGGGTGTAATAAGACAGCAAGGACGTGAGTCAGTCATGCCCCCCCCACCGCTTACACAAACATCACACACGCTGCCTTAGCAACCACACCACGACCCTCGTGAGCAACGCACATCCCTTGATGCTCAGTCGAGACCCAGAATGCAGCAGTGCCACACGACGACCCACGCATTCCTAATGAACGCTGAGGGAATTGCGCAAGCACATTGTAAGGTGTAGATTCTTCCGGTCCATGTGTTTAAACAAACTGCTAATCCTAAATCATGCAGATTATTGAGAAAAAAAGTGAGAGATAAATATGTAATTGGGGCAAAAGGGGCATACAGTGACTTAGATAAGCATATGTAGATTTGTCCTGAGTAAAAAAAATTTGATTCTACAAATGTTATTGATCTTTTTAACTTGTAATCAAAATCTATGGTTTGATTCAGAATGTGCATGCTTGACTTCTTAAGATGTGAACTGCATCCAACCCAGGCACATTCTGATTACGTACCCCTAATGATATTTCTGGAGAGAGCAAAATGCGTACCAGGAGCTACGTTTTTTGCAGTTTTTGCTTTTGCGAATCCACCAGAGGCTTCGGCTTTTTCAGATCTCAAATTTCTCTTGCGAGTGCCATTCACACCTGCTGTTCTCACACAAATCCACCAGAGGCCTCTGTCGACAGACTAAACGACTGACCAACTGACTGATCCTCCACCTCCCCCTTTCCCTACACCCAACCAATAGTGTTTTAAAATGCACCGATTGACCCGGCCTCCCACTTCCCTAAACCCAACCAGTATTTTCAAAAGCAATCCAGAAAAAGAAAATCCCTCACCTGATTTTTACCATGTTTTCAGATTTTACCAGATTCTCACCCTGTTATTTACTTATTTTATTTTTTGGCTTTTGTCTTACTCGTTTTCTGTAACTGTTCTTCACCGGACTCGAACCCCGTTGTTGCGGTCAACTCCTCTTTGCATCTTAAGTCTGCCGACTTACGTGTCGAGCTACCGAACAAACTAATAACAGCAGAAAAGCCTTCCACATGGAGGTAAGGGCTCAGCTGGTAAGCGCGAAAAGCAACAGCGTCATACCGCCCCGTAGTGTTCGTTTTAAAGACAAAATGCAGCCATATGTAGCTTGAACATACTGAATACTGAATATTGGGGTACGTTTTCAGAATGAGTCTATGTTGACTGTATCTGTACTTCTCTCATGCTAAGTATGCTGACATCTTTTGAGTTGCTCCACAAAAAAATTAAGACAGAGGATCATGGTGGAAGTTGTGGTAGCCAATTGAAGCCCGCACTTGGAAAAATTAAAATCTGATGTATGTGAGTTTTCAAAGGCAATAGTTGTAAAGATCAGCTTGACAAAAACATTTGAGCTTTTTTTTTTGCAAATTGTGTCCACACTCAGCCCAATCTCATGAGAAAATCTCCGAAAAGTGGCTAGTTTGTACAAATTCATATCATTACTATAAAATCATTAGGATTTTTAAAAGAAGGCGTGTCCCAAACGCAACCCCTAAACACAACCTTCATGTTGATGACCAAATTGTACTAAAATGTATGAATGAGATTGGACGAATTGGAAAAAATTAAGCCTTGCTTACGCTGTGCGAAAACTGTCATAATTTGGTTGTCTGAGACAGAGGCAAATTTGGGAAATCCTAAAAGATTACTGTAATCCATCCTAGGTTTGGTCACACCAAGTACCAATGGGAGAGTCGAATCTGACAACAACTTCGAACCATCGCAGGAAAATGTCAAAATCTTTTTTTTTTCAGGTTTATATAGTATTAAGGCATATTGTGAGCAAAATGAATGTTACATATTGATTAAGTTTGCCATATGGCATCATTTGAGAATGCGGGTTACTGAACTCAAATCAAATGAGTTTTCTTGCATGTTCATGTTTGGCATGTCTTGATTGACGTCAGATCACAAAGTGTGAGGATCCTGTTCTTACAGTCTGACAAGCTACAATCATGAAAAATTATTAAAAATCACAGTGTGAGCCAGGCTTAAGCCACTAAATCAAAAAGTTTCGAATTACTGTGAAATGCAAGAGGTGCACCATGACTTAAAACAAGTCAAACAAAGTGATTAAAACGAAGCACTAATCAATACTGAATCAAATCCAGACTCATCAAAATCAAACTGAATTACCGAATTGGTCAAAAAATCCACTCCTAATGTAGATTACATTAAATACCTTCATTTGATGTGTCATGCATCCAAAATGTCACAGTATAGCGCAGAGACAGATATTCAAATTCCAGAAGAAATGAGATAATCTTTTACAGCTGAGGATGTGCTGCTTTTTGTTTTTATGTTTTAATGCAAAATTACAGTTAGAAAATACTTGTCTTGTTGTGTTAGTTTAGCACATCATCCGTTGCTACTACTACTCTGACAGTTCACCCAAAAACTGCACTTTTGCCATTATTTATCTGTATTTATTGATTCTCAAGTCATTTTGAGCATATTTGTAGCTATCTTTCTGTTGTACGCAAACATCACATTTTTCAAGAATTGAATGTAACTATTTTCTACAAAAGTTTCAGTAATAAACCTGATAAAGCTGCCAACTAAATATAAAATGTCCTTAAAAATTGGTATACAAAAGACTTAAGACTATTATCTAATGCCTTCATTGTGCTTTTGATATGTAAACCACTTCAGATATTCTCCTTTATAGTTCCACAAAACAAATGTCAGCACACGGCTGAGTAAATAATGATCGAATTTTCATATTTGAGTGAACTGTCTCCTATGTCCCGCTGTTAGAAGATGCAAATTAAACTGCACAGGCCATTAGAAAGCAGCCGGGTAACAGCGAGCAACACAATTAAGGCAAGAAACAATAAAAAAAAAACATCTTTTTAAAGATTCCTTTGCAGTTTGACCCTGTACTGCAGAACAACCCACTGCTGAGTGTCTAATTAATGAGCTTCTCTGTGCCGGGGTGCAGAATTCACTTTAAATGCACAGTTACTCAGTCATTTCGGATGGACTATAGCAATTTTGCCTACTGTGTTTTTTCAAGCAGGCTCTGAAAGCTGTAATCATCTTACAGCTGAAATCTGAAGATTAGCAGAGGGGCATATGTTCTCTCTCCCACTAAATTTACCACTACTGTATCTATCTATCCATCCCTCGCTGCTCTATTGCCCTCTTTCCATGTTGAACTCAATGTTTGTCTGTTTAAAGAGGTGTAAATTGCCCTGGGGTCATCTGTTTGCTTTTCTGAACTCATGAGAGTAAATCACGCTGTGTGTTCTCTCACTGAAGAATGATTGCACAGTGTGCGTTTATAGCCCAGCTAATTGTCACCAAGAGTTTTGTAAGTGACTTCGGAAAACACACACAGCAATAAAACTGCCCATGGCTATGCCACATTACAGGCTTATCTCATCGTGTGGTTATTTTATCACTTATCTACAGGCTTTAAACGGACACCAGGGAGTAAAGCACTTAATGGTGGCGAAGGAAAACAGAGCATGTCTCCAGAAAGCACTCTGGGGAGGAGCCATCGGAGGATCTGCTGACACCTCGCTTGCCATGACTGTGAATGGAAAAGATCACAACTGCCATGCTCAGAATGCAATCCCAACTCACTGCTTACCGTCTGCAGTTTTAAAAATAGAAGGTGAAACAGGATGTAATATGCATAATACATGCTTTAAATAGCCAGAGATGGCAAAAGTACACACATCCTTTACTTAAGTAAAAGTACAGATACTCATGTTTAAAACGACTCTGGTAAAAGTAGAAGTACTGACTACACTTTTGTACTTAAGTAAAAGTAAAGAAGTACCGCCTGAAAAATGTACAAAAGTAAAAAAGTAAAAAGTACTCATTTCAACCACAGTCCCAAAGACATGCGGTGTAGGCGAATAATAATTCAACTAAATTTGCAGTAGTTTATATGTGTTTGTGTGTGTGTGTGTGTGTGTGTGTGTGTGTGTGTGTGTGTGTGTGTGTGTGTGTGTGTGTGTGTGTGTGAATGTGAATGGGTGTTTCCCAGTACTGGGATGCAGCTGGAAGGGTATTCGCTGCGTAAAACAAATCCTGGAATAATTGGCGGTTCATTCTGCTGTGGCGACCCCTGATAAATCAGGGACGAAGCTGAAGGATAGCGAGTGAGTACCTATAGGTTGGTAATCATCCTGATGCAAACTCACAGTGTTCAGCGTGTATTTTTGCAGCTGTTAGATCAAAAACAACAGCTGCCATTCATGTTGATACACTCTATCTTTATAAATGTCTTACATTTTACACTGAATTCTGTCCAAAATATATTGATTTTTTCTTTTGCTAAAATAAATTCTTATCAGATATGACTGCAAACTATTTTTTGCATTAGGCTAAAGCTGCTTATTCTCTTCAGAGAGTAGCTCTCATATATAACCTGCTATTTCAGTGCTTTGTTTCAGGTATTGTGGTTATTTTATTTAATGAATAAACATACAGTTTTTCTCAGTCACTCTGGTCCATTTCTCAGATCAAAATTGAAATTCTCTATACCCCTGTTCAATCTTCAGATCATCATTGTGTCACTTGTGCACATCAGAAAAGCAGTTTCTCTTTATGAACAAGTTGCAAATGCTTTTGTTCATCCATGCAAATGATTATGTGCAATTCTCTGATGTTTCCTATGTTATCAGTTGCTTATGTCATGTTGATCAACATGTATTATTTTTATCTGTGTTGAATAGACTCACCCCCGCAACATTTAATCGTTCAAATGCCTGAACAAGTTGTCTTAATATTTAGTCATAATGCATTTTTTACATTTCTCCCAGGTGAATCTGGACTTTTTCTAATGAAGGTCTAAAAGGAGGTTGTCCTGTTCACATTTTTACTTTACTTTTTTCTTTGTGCTATGCGGTGCTCTCTTTTCCTTTCTGTATCAGAATGACATGATCTGGCAACTTAATTACAGTACAAACAGCAAAAATATTGCCATAGTTTACACCAGAACAGCCCTCCAGCGTACACTGATATTGACAACATGACTACTAAGTAATTTGAGTCTTATTCATAAACAATTACACAATTACGTCATTCTGACGCCACTGACATGTTCATTGACACAGAAATTTAGTCTTGAGAGATGAACTGAAGGATTTTGAGCAGGAGACTGGCTTTTGCAGGTAATCCATGGTGTTTTGCTATTTATACGTGTTGTTTTGAGAAATGCACTTTGGCCTACTCTTTTACAAATTTCAGTTTTGATCTGAGAAATGTACTAAAGTGACTGAGAAAAACTGTAATACATTTATTCAATGCTGAAAGCAACATACACAGGTAAGACAGGTAACATACACATAAACTGCCCAGTATAGTTACCTTTGTTGTTGTAAAATATTTGTTAAAAATGATTAATTGAAGACAACAGTATAGGCCTGTGTAAACTCATATAGTCAATAAAAACTGAAAAACAGCATAAATTCTGCATTAGGAAATATGAACTCATCAGAAATAAAGGAAATAAACTGCAATGCATACATTTTTTATTAAGTATTTGATTGTTTTAGTATTAAACGTACAAATCTTTACAAAAAGCCCTATTTTTCGCGGTATTAGATTGAAAGATCAGAGAAAGCCCGTGCAGTATGATCGGAAGTGGACAAAAGGCTTAAACATTTAAACAACATGTTTTTGACTGGAATGTGTCTTGTTTACCTGTGATCCGATCGAGCAAAAGTTGTCTTATTACCGTGTAAAGAGGGCAGCATCAGTCAAGTAAATTCGCCGAATCCCTCTGTCACTGCGTAGTAATCCTCGCCTTTTTCATAGTAATATTCATGAACTAGGCCATGTACGGTGCGCGACAGCCTTGAAGAAGCGCGCGCGCTGCAGCACGCAGGCGCGCAATGAGGAAAATAGACTGACTGCATCAAAAATGCGCTCATATTATTGCGCAATGACAAGAAATAATATAGATCGCGCCACCAAACACGTGAAAACGAAAGTAACGACCGTGGTTTAAAAAATGTAAGAAGTAGAAAGTACAGATATTTGTGTAAAAATGTAAGAAGTAAAAGTAAAAAGTAGTCAAAAAAATTAGTAGTGGAGTAAAGTACTGATACCCGAAAAAACTACTTAAGTACAGTAACGAAGTATTTGTACTTCGTTACTTCCCATCTCTGTAAATAGCTGTGTGCTACTGTTACTAAAATACAATTATTGACAAAAATAATGCTTGGAAATGTAAATTAATATTTCAAACTGACATTAGGTCTGTCACGCTAAAGAATTTTTGTTGTGTGATATACACTCACCGGCCACTTTATTAGGTATACCTTACTAGTACCGGACTGGACACCGTTTTGCCTTCAGAACTGCCTTAATCCTTCATGGAATAGATTCAACAAGGTACTGGAAATATTCCTCTGGGATTTTGGTCCGTATTGACATGATACCATCACGCAGTTGCTGCAGATTTGTCAGCTGCACATCCATGATGCGAATCTCCCGTTCCCGCACATTCCAAAGGTGCTCTATTGGATTGAGATCTGGTGATTGTGGAGGCCATTTGAGTACAGTGAACTCATTTGTCATGTTTAAGAAACCAGTCTGAGATGATTCACACTTTATGACATGGAACGTTATACTGCTGGAAGTAGCCATCAGAAGATGACTACACTGTGTTCATAAAGGGATGGACATGGTCAGCAACAATACTCAGGTAGGCTGTGGTGTTGACACGGTGCTCAATTAGTTCTAATGGACCCAAAGTGTGCCAAGAAAATATCCCCCACACCATTACAACACCACCACTACCCTGAACCATTTATGCAACGCAGGATGGATTCATGCTTTCATGTTGTTGATGCCAAATTTTGACACTACCATCCGAATGTCGCAGCAGAAATCGAGACTCATCAGACCAGGCAACATTTTTCCAATCTTCCATTGTCCAATTTTGGTGAGCCTGTGCGAATTGTAGCCTCAGTTTTTTTGTTCTTAGCTGACAGGAGTGGCATCTGGTGTGGTCTTCTGCTGCTGTAGCCCATCCGCCTCTAGGTTCGACATGTTGTGCATTCAGAGATTCTCTTCTGCATACCTCGGTTGTAACAAGTGGTTATTTGAGTTACTGTTGCCTTTTTATTAGCTCTAACCGGTCTGGCCATTCTCCTCTGACCTCTGGCATCAACAAGGCATTTGCACCCTCAGAACCATCGCTCATTCTGATGATCGGTTTGAACTCCAGCAGATCATCCTGACCATGTCTACATGCACTGAGTTGCTGCCATGTGATTGGCTGATTAGAAATTTGCGCTAACGAGAAGTTGGTACCTAATAAAGTGGCCGGTGAGTGTATTGTCACAGAAACTGTTGTGATAAGCAATATTACTGTCATTTTGAGATCATTATATGCCACTAATTACAACACTATAATAATGCAAATACCCTTAAACACTTTCAAGGGACAAAAAAGTTTTCATCCTTAAGGCTATTTAGATTCGGTAATCTGATGTTAAACAGTAAATGTCCTATTATATTTACTATTAAAATGTCCTCTTAAGTAAATGTCGAATTATAAATATTGACACCGATGAGGTAGAATGTAAATGTCCTTGTAAAATGGCTTCACTGTTATTTGTGAATTTGTAAATATATATTCATATATATATATTGAAACACCAAAAAATTATTGAGTTAACAATAATTATTGAATTATTGTTATGTCCATGTATTGCACGATATTTTTATATATTGATTATTGTGACAGGCCTGACTGACATGCTACAGAAAAATATAGAAATAATCAACTTTAGCCTTTTTTTTTTTTTTTGGTGAAAATACTAGTGGCCTAAGATTTTTAGACTTTTTTGTTGTATATATAATCGATTTAAAAACAAAAACAAAAGTATTTAAGCTTTTTTAAGTTTAACAGTTTTTGCTGGTCTGTTATGTATTTTGTGTACACATGCACAGACTAAGTAGTAGTGATTGTACATTATGAGATGCACATTTTGGCATGTGTATTTAATCATCCACATATTTCATGCCTGCAGAAAATTTGCACACTATGCACATACATTACTGTATTCCTCAAGGAGTTTTTGCAGTAGTACATCATTGACTTTCTGCTTACGGTAACTAAGGCATTGTTCTCATTGGTCTTGTCCATCAACGCACAAAGTAAAAACAGTAAAAAAAATACAAAAGGTAAAGATTCAGTTCATGGATGAGCTAAAATGTTCAACACTTATTATAATGGTAGCATGAAGTAGAGTAAGCTGTCAAATCGAATGAAGCAATTGCTGATAAGAGCTAATCGCAAGAACTTATTATGCCATATAGTCCATCGCTTCCAGTTCTTCCAGTCATGATCACATTGGAAAAATGCAGCACTGTTTTATTATACTAAATACATTTTCCACTTCTGTTAGAATCCTGTTTTGTGCAGTCTAATAAAACGCACAAGATATTAAAGCTTCTTTGATGTTACACTCTTTCTATAAAACCAAACCGAAAATTGAGAGTATATGACAATGAGGGTGTAATGACGTGGTCAGTGTCACAAGCTATAATTGCTTATTTCTCTGGGTTTTAATATTCTTCAAAACATTTGGGATAATGCAAGTACACAAGTCAGCAAATTGTAGTTAATTTTTGGATATTTTAGGGGAAAACTCCTGCATATTGTACCTTTAATGGCCCGTTTCCACTAAGTGGTACGGTACGGTTCGGTACGGGTCACCTTTATCAGGCTTGTGTCTCCACTGCCAAAGCGTACCATTGGTACCCTTTTAGTGGGCGCAGTGTATGACAGAAAGTTGCAGTCTCGCTCGAGGAAATGTCAAAGTAAAGCTGTACGGGTCGTTCACATATCATATGAAAAGCACTTGTGTATAAATGTTCATTACTAACCTTTCTATGAACATGGTTTGATTATAACTGCAGATCAATGATAGCCTAACATCTTCGATTCCGTAAATTCTGTCATTCCGAATTCATAATAGTACAAAAGGTGATGATAATAGTTAAACATGGCAGTTTGTTCATGTTTTAGTTTGCTGAAAGAATCATTTGCTTCTTTGTTTTTTGAGGCTTCTCCCTTTTTTCGAGCCTCTCACGTTTGTCCGTTCTTTTCAGAAACAGATGTCAGAAGCACTTCAATAATCACGCGCACATTATTATCATCAGCATAAGAAGTTTGTTGTTTCAAATATAGGCGCGCAGCGAGCTCTCTGGAGAAAGTGAAACCGCTCGCGCTTTTAGGCGACCTCGTAAACAACAACAGGACACGGCAGATTCTGTTCTTCTTGGCTTTGTGGCTGTTCATCAAGACGACGACAAGGTTTGTTTGAGCTCAGGTCAACCATGGCTCGTTATTATATGTATATAGCATTTTGATGTATTGTCCCGGCTGTCAATGTGTATTTAAAAATGGCGCTTTCTTTGTTTTTATTCTCCTGGCTTGTGCATGCACGCTAGTGACGTATCTCTGTAAACCAATAGCATTCAGCTGCGCATCTAGCTCCGCCTTTTGGTACCCTTTTGTCATGCTAGATACCCTTTGAAAAGGGTACCCCAAAAGTGGTATGGTACAGTTCGCTTTTTAGTACCTTTTGACAGTGGAAACGGCCATAAAAACTTACAGACCCATACCGTACCGTACCACTCAATGGAAACGGGCCATAAGTAATTGCAATTGTTTTTTTAGCATGACTTTATAGGCATGATTTAATGTTCATTCACGTGATACATGTAAGGATAACTATAGTCTCGCTTAGGACTCCATTGCGCATTCTTTAAAGCAGGAGGAAGTCTGATTGGCTGTTAATGTTTTCATCTTTCTGTCAATGTGTTTATTGTTGAGAATTATTGTTCTGAAAGACATTTCAACATAATGTTCCTTTATGCTGTTATTTCTATAGTTGGGTGTGGTCTATTTATTCTTTTATACTTATTAAAAACTAACATTTTTTGTATAGTCATCCCTGACGTGATCTGATCTTTAATAATGGCTAGGCTTTGTTTAGTACATTTAAAACGGTCTGAAGGTATTACATGCAACATAAGAAGAAAAGTCTCAAAACAGACTGAAATGGCTGAACACACCCTCTGAAAATATGCAGACATGAGCAAAGTTCAGCCCAACTAACAGTGATTTGAAGAATCCTTTTTTTTTTCTTTCAGCACAGCAGTGCAAATATAAATACTGCGAGAGAGAGAGAGAGAGAGAGAGAGAGAGAGAGAGAGAGAGAGAGAGAAATCTCACATAATCATTAATAGAGACTTAAAATGGTTTCTACAAAACACAAGTTAATGTATTCAGAAAAATGTGAAATAACAAAATCAGAGTACACTTCTTCAGAATGCATAGGGCGTCTCGTCAACATTAAAAGTCAACACTGGGGTTTTGGGGTCTCCCAGCTTGCTGCAGACTTGGCTTGATTCAAAAATAGAGCAGTGAATAAGCGGGTGGCAGAGCGCAGCTCCGAGAAACGTGTGGGGAAGATAGACGGCATACCAAGGTATTGATAAGAATGTATCCTAGCAACAAGCCCTAGTGTTTGACTAAAGGGCCTGCCAGTTCTTTAGTATTACACCTCCAGCCTCTGCCAAATGAGCTTTCTCTTTCCTTCTTTCACTCTCTCTGTTTTCTCAGCACACACACATGAATTCAGCATGCACAGACTGCAGTTCAAACTAGAGAAATACTAGAGAAAACAGCATTAACCCAATAAATTCTTGTTCAAATGTTCTTCTACAGGGAAACTGTTTTATGCTTGATCTATATGCTGTAAACATGAGTCAGTGTTTGATGGAACATCTTATCCTGTGCAATCACATGATTACTGGGCAAACAGATCACACCCATAATGAAGACCAAATCTCAAAAACACACTATTACAGAGAACACCATCACATGACATGGATTTCATTCCTCTACTTCTATGCCATTAAGTATTTCGTGCTGTAGAAGTAGGGAGTGTGTTTTAAAAATTCAGCCGCACACTTCTTCTGCATACTGAATAGGTAAAGGAATCATTTGAGGATTTGTTTGAAGAGATGAAATGAACATGATTTTATCATTACTTTCTTCTGCTGAAAACAAAAGAGTCAATAGCCAAATCTTTTTGGTTCCTATTCACTTTCTGTAATATTTTCCATATTATGCAATGCAAATAAATGTAATGTTCCAAAGTAAAAGGAAAGTCATACAGATGTGTAATTACATGCAATTTATTGATGATAACAGAATTTACAATTTTTACATTTTCTCGAAAGGCAAACCTTTATGTACAAGGTACATTTACGTTTTTAGGTTCACCATAATTAGTCAACCAAGGAACCTTTAAGCCATATTTTTAGGAAAAACATATTAATTTAACCCAGGCTTATTCTGAAAACATGCCTCTAAATACATTTGTGGAGACCGCCAATTACGTCCCAGGAACTACGTTTTTTTTGCAGATTTGTATTCACAAATCCACCAGAGGCTGTTGTGTATGCTTTTTCAGATCTCAAATTTCTCTCACGAGTGCCATTCACACCTGCTGTTCTCGCGTTAATCCACCAGGTATGACGCCGTTCCTTTCCGTAGCAGTCATTTAAAAAATTAAATGCAGCCATACATACTTCTGGCTACATAATTCACGATCTCCAGAAATGTATATAGGGCTATGTTTTCAGAATGAGCCTATGTTGATATTTTCTACCAAAAAACCCTGACAGCACATAGCTGTATTCAGGAATAATGATTACACTATATTGTAACGTGTACTACTACTACCACCACCTCAAATGTAGTGCTACTGTGAAGTGCTTGATTCACAAAACCCAAAAAATCAAGTACTGAGTAGAAATTCACTTCAGTTGAAGCCTGACAATGTCACATTAAACCCATCTGACAATTCATAAACATTGCCATTGAAATATCATCTTACAGCAAATACAGTAATGCCACTCGAATTCATGTTCTCACAAGTCTGGCTTTACATAACAGCGGAAGGAAAGATTACAGTGTCTCTAAAGTCCTTCACCAAACATGGTTTAGGGAATACGTAGATTACAAGTGTGTAAAAGGAATAAAAAATAAAGTAGGAATGGGACAGGAAGCAATGAGCAGGAAACAGAGATGCTCCAAAACTAGAAGACGCTCTCATGCTCAAGCAGAATGACGTTATGGCTCTATTCAGTTGGTGGTCTTTGAAGGACTCTTTCTCCTTTGTGTGCTAAACAATACCGTTGGACAGATGGTTCAAGCGAACCGAGGGCACACAACCTCACACCCCCTCTAGACAGTCGCAGGGGTCCGTTAGCCCAGACTCCCCCTGTCTGACAACGTACAAGGACAATAGTTAGCAAGATCCATCCAAACACCTTTAAAACTGGTGACATGTACTCCACTGGTCTGGATAACAACTGTGAACATCGATTAAAAGTAATTTAGCCAAGAAAAACACATCCTATTTTTAAATAATAATAAAAAATCATATGTGGAAAGAAGCTATCAAGTTAAATATTTGAATTTCTGCAAAAGGAATGTCAAAATATGGGCCTGTAGACATACAATATTGGTGTGTGTTCAAAGTAAACTTTCTGGAATATCGAATTAATGGGAGACCAAATGTCCAAAGAAAAAAATAATTCAGCAATAAAAGACTCATCCGACTGGAATCGTTCATGCTTGGCTAGTTTCCTCCAGAGGTTGCATGCCAAGACTAGGAACCTGAGTCAACAAGATCGGTGCAATGGAGCTGAAATCTGACCTTCCCTTTGACATCAACGAGTGCTTTAGGACCCGGGCTGCTCTCTGGAAAAAACTGACCCATTTCAGAGCTGGCAGGGAAAAGGGGTCCCATTAATGGGACATCAATTCACAAATGCATTCTGAGCTATTACTGAAAAAAGATGTGTACTAATATTAGTATTTATAACTCCTCTAGATTTTTTTTTTATCAGGTTCAATTATACCAAGTCAGAAAAAATCAGTTAAAATGCTAATGATAATTATATTAAATAAAATATATAATAAATTGTATAATTAGAGTATAAGTGTAGATTAGAATTTAATTAAAAATAAAGTAAATTATTAAATGTTAAAATATTACGAATGTTTATTATATTAATTGCTTTTTTAAATGAAAAGAGAAATCATGACATTGTTAAATGAATCATAATTATTCTGACACATAGATCATAGTGGCATTGTTCTTTTAAAACTTGCACCTTTTTTCTTGTTTTCACATTCCCAGAATACCATTGGCATGTAAATAAACTCCATATTTTAGATTTTGGAAATGGTGCTTCAATACTTTTGCCCAACTAAAAGTTACTAACTGGATACCTGCTTATTGAGTAAATAAAAGTTAAATAAACAAGCAAACCCTCTAAATCCGATATGAAAAAATAGCCCCGAAAACCTCTGCAAAATACATGCTGAGTGCATTCCCCTCATGTGGTCCAGAAACCCAAACAATCTTCCTCTCTGTCATCTCACCCCCGGTGCCCTCCAGTCTCCTGACCCACTATCTCTGAACACAAACAGTGCTGTCCCCATCCAGCTTCACAGGATCAATCAACCAACTGATAATTACTGTTGCTATGGAACTCACCAACTACCCAGTGGAGCTACCCGCCCCATGACCCCTTTTCCATCCTTCATGTTTTACACAGGATAGGAAAGCGAGGCTGTGAAAAAAGCTATAAAATCTATTAATTAAAAGGAACTTATTATGATGCTTTTCATAAAATAAATGTAATAAATCTTTGGTGTCCCTAGAGTCTGTGAAGTTTCAGCTCAAAAAAACAAATAATTTATTATATCTTATCAAATTTGGGTTTGAACATGAACACATTGTTTTTGTGTGTCCATTTAAATGCAAATCCCACATATGGTCAACATGTCAGAAATGACCAGTAGAGGATTAAAACCTAACGTGTTCACCCAAAAAGACAAGTCGCTGGGGTAACTTCATTAAATTATGACAAATATTTCAACACATTTGAATTGCGTTAATTCAACTTGATTGTATTGTGCTATGGGCGATACGGTTGCTCAGTGGGTAGCACTGTCGCCTCACAGCAAGAAGGTCGCTGGTTCGAGCCCCGGCTAGGTCAGTTGCCATTTCTGTGTGGAGTTTGCATGTTCTTCCCGTGTTCGCTTGGGTTTCCTCCAGGTGCTCCAGTTTCCCCCACAGACCAAAGACATGCGGTATAGGTGAATTGAATAAGCTAACTTGGCCGTATAGTGTATGTGTGTGAATGCGGGATTGTATGGGTGTTTCCCAGTGATGGGTTGCGGCTGGAAGGGCATCCGCTGCGTAAAACATATGCTGGATAAGTTGGCAGTTCATTCTGCTGTGGCGACCCCTGATTAATAAAGGGACTAACCCAAAAAGAAAATGAATGAATGAATGAATGATGAATGAATTGTGTATATATTTCATATTTTAGGCAAATAAAGCCCGTGAGCAAAATTAATTTTGATACATTAATGTCTAGTAATTTTCATTTGAATTACCCTGGTGTGTGAAGCTTACTCTTCAAAAGCCAATTCATTTCAAATTACCCAATTTAGATAACTGGAATTTTATGTTATTTATTGCAGCTCAAACTGAAACTACTTTAATAATGCTCTATAATCTATAGGAATAATGGCTCATTTAAGTCGCCAACACCCAAAGAATGAGTGCTACTCTTCTGTAAGATAGTAGCCTCAAAACATTACGTGAAACTTTTCTAAATCTTCAAACTAAATGAAGATTAAACTCTAACAAGTCTTTTTCTTAACTTTAAAACACCAAAGATAACTTTTATTGTCAACACGTACCCCTCTTAATTTATTCCCTCATAAAGCATGCTGGCAACACCGTATACACTAACCAGGTAGTTGCACCAACAAAATTCCTTCATGTTTTCCCAACACAAAACAACCTAATGTTTTACAAATATAAGTGGATTGAACATGAAACAAATAAATTGTCTAAAGCAATTACAAGATTAGTGTAGGTCGCCACAGCGGAATGAACCAACAACTATTTCGGCATATGTTTTACACAGCGTATGCCATTCCAGCCGCAATCCACTATTGGGAAACATCTATACACTCTCACACACTATGGCCAATTTAGTTAATCCAATTCACCTACAGTGCATGTTCCAGGACTGTGGGGGAAACTGGAGCACCTGGAGGAAACCCAAGCCAACCCGGGGAGAACATGCAAACTCCACACAGAAATGCCACTAAGCCACCGTGCTGCCCTTTCAGCTCACTTTAAACAAGTAATTTGAACAAGCAGCAACAATCATTTTTTGAGTGTTCAGTCAAACAGTATTGGAGAGGAAGAGCTTACAACTTCAAGAATGAACCAGGAACTTTCTGAACACTTAGTGGATGCATTTACTCATTAACTCATCGACAAGCATGAGTTAATGTTCTGTTCTGATATGTGGCCTTTGCAAGTAAACATTACACTATTAGTACAATTAACATATCTTTACAGAAAACATAAAAAGTTCATCACCTGACTATATAGTGCATTATAAATCTGCTTTTGTGAATTACGCTGACAGTGAGTATTTTCAGGATTAATCTAATGAAAGCTCTGGACTCTGTGAACAGTCGATGGTAACGTTACCAGGTGAAATACTATGAAGTTAACTACTATGAAGTGAAGATATGAAGTTAGAGCATGAAGCTCCAGTATTGACCCATCCTTCAGAAACAGTGTTGATCTGACCATCATTGATGAAGCAGTCAAGCATTGAATATATTTTGAATATATAACAACTGGCCAATATTCTTCAGCAAATTTCCATCAGAAATTAAATCCAACACAACGTCCTTAGTGGCTCAGATGTTGAGTCTATAGAGACTCTTATGCTACAGCGAGTAAACAGAAATGGCGACTGCTGCAGTGGTGCTGTGGGTGGAAACATGCAGATTAATAAGTGGTTTTATATAATAAAATCCCCCTCATGTGTCAGTTGAGGAGCAACATCTGAATTGTCTGTTCTTCCACATGATTGCAAAGAAAGGCTCATCAAAAAACAAAGTCCATGAATTTGTCCTTTTTTCATTTCCTGCACTGTAAGAAATATCCATAAATTGTCAGTTTTAGATATTTGTGATTCATGTTTTTTTCACTCATTTATGTTTTTGAACTGCATTACAGGATCTTGATCTTTTCTCCAAAGGCGTTTGATGTTGAAGACTTTGAAAAGTGAGTTTTGTATTCAGTTTTTCAATAGTTTGAAGTAGGTCTGCAAAAGAAATTAAAGTTGACCAGACATTACAGTTAACAACATTGTGGAGTCATTACAAACTTTAACCTGATGGAGTATACACTAACCTGCACATTATTCATACACTAGATGGTGCCAAACAGTCAAAACCACAAAGCTGACAGAAACTAAAACAGCTGATGGAGTATATGCATTATTCAGACACAAGATGGCGCCAACAGTCAAAAACACAAATCTGACAGAAACTAAAACAGCTGATGGAGTATACACTAACCTGCGCATTATTCAGACACAAGATGGCGCCTAACAGTTACAAACCGCGGTGTGACAGACAATCATATAGATATGAATGTGGATGTAAGTAAAATAAATGTGAACCTGAAATAAATTTAACCTTAGACTGAAAGTTTATTATTTGCATGTGTTTTTAGGGTCTGACTAAGAATTTTGAACAAACTTAAACATGTAGGCACAATGAATTAAACTTTTGTAGCTTAAAGGTTAATTGTACATTTTTACTCAATTAAAACGGTGTAGTGATGTTTTTATTATTACTATAATACAGTGGTTAGTTAATTTATGCTTCTCAATATTGTTTGACTTAACAATTATTGTAAATTATTGATTATTTGCTTCTGTTGTCTGTTGTATTTAACTATGCTTGTCATTTTTAAATGGTATTTTATGCTATTACGCTCCCCTTAACAATTATCCCAATTGATCCAAAACTATGAATTGTTTACAAGCTATTCAAGTCATCTGGTGAAGTATATAGCAATATATATAAAAGAAAATATTGCACTCTTAGTTTTTTCCAATATTGTGCAGCCCTTATGGAGCCAGATTAACTCAAAAATAATACATTTACAAAATGAAAATTCATACACACACAGCACAATTCACACTTACAAAACACAGTTTGTAAACACACAATTAGAAAATTCACAAGTAAATGTGAATTGTTTTGAATTCACTAATTAGATTTGTGTATTTTTGAATTGTGTTTTGAATTTGCAAATTGGATTTGCGTATTTTTTAATTGTGTTTTGAATTTGCAAGTTGGATTTGCGTATTTTTGAATCGTGTCTTGAATTTGCGAATTGGATTTGTGTATTTTTGAATCGTGTCTTGAATTTGCGAATTGGATTTGTGTATTTTTGAATCGTGTTTTGAATTTGCGAATTGGATTTGCAGATTTTTGAATTGTGTTTTGAATTAACAAATTGAATTTGTGTATTTTTAAATTGTGTTTTAAATTTGCAAATAGCATTTTGTAAATGTAAATTGTGGATGTATGAATTTTGTTTTGTAAATGTATTGTTTTTGAGACTGATCTGGCTCCATAAGCCCTAGTTTGAAGTGATATATTTTCTCTGTTTGTGTTGTAAATTACGATATGTAATTCTTTTTATATTACTTCTTGAACCATATCTTGTCTCAGACTACTAAAATGCCATTAAAAGTAACTTTGTTAAACCGCAGTGTTGAATTTTCAACATCCAACGTCGACAGAGCAGAGATAAAACTACCATAATGCAATTCACAATAAACAGAAAACACTTGTGACTCACAAAATATGAAAACGGTTAATTAACAGATATTTTTTTACAGTCTGTGCATAGTAGATAGATTTGATTATAGCTCTTAAAAGTCTGCTTTTCGTGACATGCCCCCTTTAATTCAATCTGGATGTTCTTCTGCTTCAGTGGGCAGAAATTTCAGGCTTGTGTAGGCATGTGTAAATGTATTTATTCAGCGGTGACTTCATTACCTTACATCTGTTCAGCTCTCTGACAGGGTTAACCAGTTCACTGACCACAGCTGATGACATTTCTTCATTCTGCACATCCAAACTACAACAGAATTCAACAGTTAAACCCTGACCCCCTCCGCCCTTTAGGCAGTATTCACTCAGTAACAATGTGAAACTTCCACTATTGTTGCAGAGGAATGTAGAAACTCTGGACATCCAGCTTTTTAAATAGACACACGTTGCGATATCTCAACAAAAAAAAGGGAAACTCATTTGGGATGCTTCATTTTTACGCTACAAAGCATCCATAGGGTAGGCATAATGGCTAAAGATTGAAAAGCATTATGGGAAAACTACAGAACACAAAAGGAGATATTTATATTACAGGATGTCTTGGCTGCTTTTATCTATGTAACAAAAGAAAATGAGGACGCCCAAGCTTAGAAATGATTAAAGCACTTTTGTCCACGTTACTCAGAAATCAATTGATAGCTTGTAAGAATCAGACTGAAATGTAAAGTGTTATTCAGTAAAGCAGTAGTGCTGTTTATTTTTAACTTACTATTATATTAATAGGGGTTAATTCTGCTGTGGTGACCCCAGATAAAGCAGGAAATAAACCGAAAGAAAGTGCAGTGTAGAATGCGTATTCTGAACTTATTTTTCATCAATAGCAACTCACTAAAAGATCATTCAGAAACTTCCCAGTAATCATAACCCTTTTAGTTTGACTCCGATCAGGTGGCTCTTTCCAAGAATGGCCAGGTCAGATTTAACCATTGGCAATGTGCTAAAGACTGTAGTGACAGAGGACGATAGGTGTGATTACGTTCATTAACTTGAGAATCTGATTAAGTAGGTGATTCATAGAATTCTCTACATGTAAAGTTCATTCATTCATTTATTTTCTTTTCGGCTTAGTCCCATTATTAATCAGGGGTCACCACAGCGGAACTTATCTAGCATATGTTCCCATCAATGGGAAACACCCATGCACTCCCGCATTCACACACATACAGTACACTACGGCCAATTTAGCTTATTCAATTAACCTATAGCGCATGTATTTGGACTGTGGGGGAAACCGAAGCACCCGGAGGAAACCCGCGCAAACACGGGGAGAACATGCAAATTCAACACAGAAATGCCAACTGACCCAGTCGGGGCTCAAACCAGCGACCTTCATGCTGTGAGGTGATCGTGCTACCCACTGCACCACAGTGATGCCCCATGTAAAGTTCTGTGACAGAAAATAAGGCTCTTTTCATGAGTTCTTCTTCCTAATTCCCACTTTATCAAGGCTTTCTAACCATTATAATAACAACACAACTCAGATCTACAAAACTATCAACATGATGAGCACAAATCACATCAAATCAGCGATCACAAAACCCCAACTCAAATAAATTATCTCAATGAATGACCCATTCACATGAATGACACATTTGCATTTAGAATATATACTATTGGTTAAATATTTGTGGATGGTAAATTTAATTTATTTATCTATTAATTTATCAATCAATTTTTTTACTTATTTACTTTTTAAAAGAAATTAATACTTTTATTCAGTAAGGCCATGCAAAAGTGACAAATTCCTAATTCTAATTCAGAAAACTTTTTAATCATCATAGAATCTTAAAATCCTGTAATGAAAATCAAATGAGATAATAATAATACATTATTTCGAGCAAAATTTATACTTTGGATTTAATTTCTTTTTTGAAACCTGTTTCAGTTGCCCAGTTAGTGCGGTTCATTTGGTATATGTGAATCCAGGAATCACGCTTGGATCCATGACAAAACAATCAATCCGGGATTGCCTGAATGAGGTGGTCTCGGCTCGATTGAAACGAACTCTGGAGCGGATTGATTGTAGTGAGAAAGCAATACGATCCAACGAACTAACCATCCAGCTATATCAGTGTATTATGGATATGTAATAGGTATATATACGGCTATATGAAGAGAGAATTCTGAGTAGGGTGGGATGTCATTCCTACCGGTAAATGTGCGTTTATGTTAAATACGAAAGTAAAAGCATGCTGAACTATTAACGAGAGCTGTTTATCCATTAGGAAAATTGACTGAACTGCTGTCTTGGTTAATCTGTTATTTCTCTCTATAATGTAAAGCCTATAATGCATAATTCTAGCCTACAGTTACTGTATGTATGAGAATGTCTTACCTCTAATTTATATTTGGTGACGTTGTCTGTGGGTGTCACCATTCAAAATTAAAGCGCAACTTTCGCTTATAATGTCTTATTGCTCATCGTCATAAATTTAAATTGAAATAAGGACGCATGACATGACAGCAGAGCCAGACTCTGAAAAATAAACTGTGGAACTCTGACCAATGTGACAAGAGTTTACTTGCATGTGACTTGCTTTAATTATTTTGGTCCGTTAAGAAACTTTGCCATGTGAAAGCGAACTGCACCAAGAACAAAAATAAACATAGTAAAAAATGTAATCCCTGTTTCAGAACAAAACAATTGATCTACAGGTGTGAAAGTGCCCTTATTTTCGCATTAAAGTGGATTTTATTGAACATTTAAACATTGAATCACAATTGTGAAATTATCGAATAATAAAAAACATTTTTTAGTACTAGTTGTAGTAGTAGTAATGGCAGCATTTTGAGAAGGACATTCTACTGTACAATAATCTTATATTTCTGTCACATTTTCTTCAGGTTTAACCAAATTTTAAATTTGATCATTTTCCATGAATATGCATGCACTTTTGTGCTAGCATGAAAAATGTCAATAGTTTTGATTTAGTGGCTTTAATAGGTACAACATTTGCCAAAGTGTGTAAAGGCCTGTGCACACCGGGATGCTTTTTGCTCGAGTTTTTCGTCCACGTTTAACACCTCGTGACTAAATAAAGGGCGCCAATGTAATCATGCACACCAACACGCAAAACAGCAGGCGTAAAAGTGTCCTTTTTAAAGAAACGTCTCATGCTCGTTTTTTTGTTTTGACGCACCGCGTCAAAATCCTCTCCACCAATCAGATTGGCACTTTTGTTCACGTGCATGGAGCTGCTGAAGTTACAGTAAACAGCACTTGGAGGCGCTCAAGTGCAAAACTGTCAATGTGAGCGCACATTAAAGATGCCCAGAGGCGATATGAACATGGAGCTGCTTATTGCACTGGTGAACAATAATAATTTCTTCATCGCTTAGCTGGAGCTGCTACTTGAACCATCCATGCTTGTTCGAATCGCTAGTAACTTTAACAACAAGCGTGTCAACTTTCTCTCTTCTTCTGTGTTACAAGAGGGTGTCAGAAGCTTAAAGTTGTGTAGTGCCATCTAACGTCAAGGAGTAATTTTGAGTGCTCTTCTGCTCGACACCAGTGAAAATCGCTTGGGTTTTAATCTGAAAAAACATCTCGTAAAACGCTGACGATAAACGCAAACGAAAAGCGTCCCGGTGTGTAAGAGCCTTAAGACTTTACATTGTATATACAGTCAGCAAATGTCATTTTTTGGATTGGATGCCTGGAGCAAAAGCTTTGATATAACAGGATTAAATTACATTATAAAATATATTAAAATAGAAAGAAAACTTTTAAATTGTAATAATATTTCACAGTATTAATTGACAGCTTCTCTAATAAATAAATGCATAACCTCCAAATTTGCATACTGTCTTGACTGTAATGTACAAATGAGTCCATAATATTAACACAACACTAAACATCATCTTCCCCTCGGCCATAATCATCACTAGCATAATCTTCAGAGTTGCCGGTCCCAGGAGACTATTTTGTAAATGTCAGCGGACTGAAGTGGGACAGCCCAATTACAGGCCCATTTAAAACTCGCTCTGGCAAAACCGCCTCACAGGGACTTGCATGCTTTGTAAGATTATTATTTTCTTTAAGAGGCAAAGGCAAGCAGCAGGGAACAAGCAATAACACAGTAAACTTCAGATTCAGCAGAACCAAAGACCCCCTCAGACAAGTCTGAGCAGTTGTTTTTAAAAGAACAATGGCGTGCACCGACAGCTCAAAACGGCCTCAACCGCGACACACACTTACAGTCATTCGACTTGCCGCTGGGTCTGGAGAAAAACAGCTTTTAACTAGTATTGCTTTGATCTTTGCTGTTCGGTTACCACCTGATAGCATGACTAAACAAGAAGTGACATGGGGAATTAAAAGGTGAAGTCTATATTTGGCATTCCCGGGAGAACAATTCAATTAAATTGGGTTGTGTGCGGGAATTCATGAGTTTCTGTTATTGTAGAAATCTGATATACAGTACTACAAAATATGCAAATCACTTAACATGCAAGTTCATTATCGGATTAGACATATATAAAAATATATGACATATAGGTACATAAATGCAGTGGTGTGAAGTAACAAATTACAAATACTCAAGTTACTGTAATTGAGTAGGTTTTCTCAGGAATTGTACTTTACTAAGTTTTAAAAATGTGTATTTTTACTTTTAGTTTAATACATTGTTAGTGCTGTATAAGTACTTTTACTCCACTACTTTCTTACTTTATTTTTTGCTACATTATTTATTTATTTATTTTTGTCTATGGTGATTGCTAAAGTAAAATAATTAGTCCTGGGATTCCTGTCCAATCAAATTGCACATAGAACAATCGCATCATACAAAACAATCAAAAGACACTGAAAAACCTCAAGACACAAAATCGGTAACCGCAATGACCGAGAGACAGTTTAGACTGCATATCATCGATAAGAAAATAACGTTGTCTACTGTATGGGAAATCAACAAATGGCCTTAATTAATACCTAAATGAACTACAGAATGTTACGTTTTCACACACATGCACAAAGTGCATCAACTTTTCACAGTGTAATAATAAAAGACTATAGAAAAAACAAAACATGCCACTCGTATAGTTTTGAATGGGGAAAAGTGTAAAGGTCAATATGACAAATGAAGCCCCGCCTACTAGTACAAGAGCCAATCATCAATCGCTATGGATTGACGATTCTCCGAGCACAATCTTGCACTGAAGTTTTTACGACAGTTTTTTGTGGTCAACAAACACACTGAAATCTCAGCGAATACTTGCTTCACAGAAATCAAAAATATATCCACATAAAGCTTGAAATCTTTTAAATGAACCAAGTGCACTTAAAAACAAACGTTTTTGGGTTTCGTAATCTGTATGAAACGAAGGCGCGGTACAGTCCGTCCTGTCGAACACACATCACATGACAGCAACTACTGAAACGCCCACGAACTTGTAAACAAAGTGTTGCTTTCATTTCTGGAGGAGAATCGCCATCAAGACAAAGTTGTGAATTACTTCAGAAGAACAGCGCGATCAGACAATCCTTATCCAGAAGATGATAATGTGTAGAACGGAAGTTAGTGTCGTGATCTCGTTCCTTTCAAGTGCGCATGCGCATTAGCTTGGGCAACCTGTAAAAATTCTGATTTTGTTTGATTCGATCGTTTAGAAACAAAACTTATGAGACAGTTGTTGTTTAATTTTATTGGTGGTTCCAAATATGTAATGTAATTGTAAGTTTTGGAGAATTTGAAGTTTCCCCATTCAGACAGAATACTCGAGCATACTGCCCAAGGGACGTTTCAAAGATGGCCGACGAGTGAAATGATCTTGCCTTAAATGGACTTTGGAAATACTAACTACTCTTGAGTACTTTTAAAGGGTCTAATTTTTACTCAAACCTTGATTAATATTTATATTATACTTTTACTTATTTACTATATTTTTAGGTAAGTAATGGTACTTTTACTTGGTTATGATTTTTAGTACTCTTTCCACCACTGAATAAATGCAACAAATATTTCAAATTATTCCAAAAATGGCAGTTTACATATATTAATTTTCAACTATTAGAATTAAGCCATGGTCACACTGCACTTTTCTCCCCATAGACTTCCATTCATACACACAGGAATGCGACAGACTGGAAATGCAAGCTCATGCGACAAGTTTTGCAATTCGCTGTGTTTCAAAGTTCAAGCTTGGTGAACTCTGACCTGCAAAATCGCATCACTTGACTGCGCGAGACCAATCAGAAATTTTAAATTTGGACCAATCGCTGGCTTTTTTAAATGTCTAATCATCTTTAGACATCTTTAGACATTTAGAAATCTTTAGAGCTTTGCATTTAACTACACTAGTCATGGGATGATAATTGGTTTCAAGGTTTACCGTGGTTTGGAAAAGTCAAGATATTAAAACAGCTACGTTTTTCTGTTATACCGTTCCTAAGGTATGTTTAAGGTTTTTCTTTTCTTTTTTTTCTTTTTTTAGGTGTTTTTGCGACTATTTAATTTAGTTTTTTTCAGGGCAACCGTATCTCCAGCAGAATATAAACAAACTTATAAACCAGCTTATATACCAACATACTAGGGTTGGGCGATGTTGACCAATTTGGCATCGTACGATGTCTAATGTAAAACATTGCGATGGACGATGGCATCGTCGTCGTAGGCGGGGGTAGAGGAGGTTGTTGTTAAATATCAATTAATTAATAACGAATTAATTTATTGTAGCCTATTGTTTTCACTACCTGACCCACATGGTCTAAGTTACACACAAATCACGACCTGTCAATCACTTTTTTCCGCGGGACTCTGGCATGAATAGGCAGAGTGATCTGTGTCGTTATAATGGCTTTTTTCCACAGCTGGTGGAGGAGACGAGACGAGAGTTCGTTTGGAGTTCACTGTAATTTGTATTGTGATTGATGATAACTTCCTTATTTTATTATTGTTATGAGTAAATAATAACAAAGATGCTAGGGCTCGACCATTTCGGCGTATGCGCCTGAAATTTTATGCGACCTAAAATATATATTTGAAAGCATTTGTGCTAGTGCATAAATTGTTGCCGTGCGACCTGTTTTCACTGCAAAATCCTTGACGCATGCGCGGATTTAGGAGACATTTATGCAGGATGCATCTTTGCACCTAAAGACGCCAAACGCAGCGCTCAGGAACAGATTAAAGCAGTTGTTATGTGAACTTGCTGTAGTAAAAAAAGCCCGCAATGCTTGCCCCGCCTTTGTGCTCTTCTTATTGGCCCACTGCTCTAGAACTGAACGTGAATGGATTGGTTAATATCAGCTGCCAATCACTCAGTCAATGCCTTCTGCCTTCAGATGACAGGAGCTACAACCGCGAAAATGTGAAGCGCTGAAGATTTGAGAATGAAAATATTGTTGAAAATTTTGTTTAGAAACCACTAAAGTAACTAATAATGGCACATCTTATTAGTGATCATGTGCTGAATGTTAATCCACCATTTACACATTTCCAAGAGTGGATAAAAGACTTCCGGTGGCTTCAAGTCCGCTATGAAAATAACTAAAGCCATTCACTGTAAAGTCTGTGGGACGGGATTTACAGTTAACAGCGCTTGCCACTGAATCTACACATTTTAAGCGTGAGAGGTGCTGTATAATCCTTCATTTAATCCTCACGATGCTGTCAGCCGTGCAAGCGGCAGCTAAATGTAAAATTTAACACAGGTCATGAAAAGACCGTTATTGCTATTAAGATGACATGCAAATAATAAGTTATATATCAATATAAATGTGGAGCGGGGCAAGTTTATGGGTCATCGGCGATGGATGATGGCATCGTCTATCAGCCCAACCTTACAACATACAAACATGCTATGAACCCGAACAGTGCAGGGGCTTTTTTATATCCAAAGAAAAGAAAGATGTCCAAAAATGTATTTTCAAGTTGTTTCTTTAAACTAATGAAGACAGCAGAAGTCAATGGTTTATTTTATTTATTTTGCCTGACATGTTTACTGCTCCAAAATGTTTGAAATGTTTTTTAAAATAAAATATATTGTGTCCAATACGGAAAAAACTGTTGTTTTTTACCCAGATATTTAAAAAGAACATGTTAGAGTAATGATCACAATACAGTGACACCCTGAAACCGTGATATTTTTATCCAAGGTTTTCATACCATCAGAATCTTATACCGGCCCATGCCTAAACGACACACTGTGTAACCTACACCTTTACCTTTAAAAAAAAAACTAATTAAAAAAATTTGAATAATGTTCCTCTGAGAACTTACTCATGCTACACATGCCATATAAACAGATTAATGAAAGTGAAAAGCAATGTGTTTGCTACTTTAGCATTTTTGTCTTATTAGTTCACTAAAATCACTGTCCACTGAGACAATCCCCTTTTCTTCCATGCGATCAGAAAAATGAGAATACTGTCATCACAGAAATGTAAGGCTCTGCCATCTTGGTTGCAGTCTGTTGAGTTTGATTCAACGTGACTACACTCATTTTAATTCAGCAAATAATTTTTTTAAAAGCAAATTAATAATCTAATAAAGTAACTCAAATTACATTTTTAAAAAAGTCACTCAAACATTGTTACTTCATTTTTTAAAGTAATGCGTTTACTCATTATTTTACTTTACTCACTTTACTCGTTACTTAGAAAAGTAAAATTATTACGCAACTCACGTTACTTGTAATGCATTACCCCCAACATTGCTAATGGCTATATATCAGATTTCCGCATGGGTTGTTAAAAACGGCGAGCTATGTCTATTGTCAATGATGAATAATAAAACATTACCAACTCAAGTTCAATCAAACACAAGAAACTCAGAAAAAGGGGGTGACCTATACACTGAAAGCTTTACTCGTAAATTGGGATCTGTTTTATGACAAGCCAGACATCTGTACCTTTGAGTGTCGCAAAAGGCCTCTAAAGAGACCCGATGGAGGGTCTTGAATGGGGGCAACTGAAGGCCTTTTCACTCCAGCCGTGGGAAGAGTCAGCCAGGACTGTTATCTGAACTCTGAAACAGAATCTCGACCCCAGCCAATAAACCTTCAGTCCATTGGTGGCTTGCTGGGGGGCCAGAGTCTTTTCAAAGCAGGACAGAAGCACTTTTACCCCTCAAAGGGAGAGATACATGACCTCAAAGTCAGGTCTCGGGATGACTTAAAGGCTTAGTTCATCGCAAAATGAAAATTCTGTCCTTGTTTACTCAACCCTAATGTTGGTTGAAAAGCCAAATATGTTCATCTTCAGAAGCACAGATGAAGATGTCTTTAATCAAATCTGAGATTGAAAGTTTGTTCACTCAAAACTGTGACGCTTCAAAACAATCAACAAGAGATTAAAAAACAAATCCATATGAATCGAGCGGTTTAATCCAAGTCTTATGACGACATACAGTATAGCTTTATAAGGTGAACAGATTTAATTCACATAACAAACATTGAACATAAACAATAGCAAACAAACTTCCCAGTGAACAATTTTGTGTTTAACAAGATGTCTAATAAACATATAAATGTAGACAGCTTGGCTAAAACCAGGCTAAATTTGGGCTGTCAGTGAAAATCTAATAGACATCTAAGTATAGCTCAAACCTAGACTAGTCATCAAATAGACAGTCATTATATTCTGTTTATTTGAAGACTAGTCTAGTTTTGGCTTATTCTTAGACGTCTATTAGATTTTCAATGACAGCCCAAATTTAGCCTTGTTTTAGCCAAGAAGACTACGTTTAGACGTCTATTAGACATCTTTTAGACATCTTTTAAAAACAAAAAATGCTTGCTGGGTTGCTTGACACACACTCAAAAAAATATGTTTGCAGATTGTTCAAGCTATTTATTTAAAATTAGCTGAAACAACACAATTCTTTAATTTTTTTGGGAGGGACAACTTAATCTTTTTATGTCCAATCAACTTAAATTTGTAAAAACTAATACTTTAACTAAATTCCGTCATGTTGTCCCAACACAAATCGATTGCATGGAATCCAAAATTTGTTACAGTGCATAAAAACAAACCTCATTGGTTCTTGCAGAACTCAGACATGCAAGAATGAATCTCATTGGTTCTATGCTACCATGACAAAATGCTGGAAACAATGAGTTTGTTTACATGGACACCAATAATCCAATTTTAATGCGATTAAGACAATACTCTGATTAAAAGTCTACCATGTAAACGGCGATTTTTGATTAATTTAAACCGATTGAGTTCATAAGCGAACTAAACAGAAATCTGATTAAGACATGTGGAGTATGCCGATTTTAGTCGCGTTATTTAAGTGCAGTACAGACATGTAAACACCAAAATCAAACTATTACCATCAAGTAGGATTTTCACCGCATTTTGCGACAGGATATTCCATACACACACGACTGTTTGACACAATGCTCTGCACCTACCACAGAGACCTGCATTGTGAAATGCTGAGGGTTTTTTTCCCCATACAGCGTGTATAATTCCATTAAAACTCTTCCAGCAGTTCATACTCACATCCAATATCTCGTTTGTCACTGGGGGCATGCATGAAATGTTCCTGAATGAAAGTGAAAGTGCCAAACTGCAGTCCACAAATTAAAAATGAAACACCCGAAATTACATGAACTCCAGTAGAAATGTGGATAGCGTGCTGACGCAATGATGTTAATCGAATTATGTGCTATAACATGTAAAATGGCATCATGAAAGGAACATTCAAAAAGTAACTCATGTAAACACCTTTATCATATCATTGCCTTATTCAGATTAAAGCAAATAATTCGATTACTGATGTAAACGTAGTCATTGTTCGCTTAACAAAGTTTATGTCTGAATGAAGGAGTAATACAAATCTGTTTATCCTACTTTACAAAGCAATAATATCTTCCTAAATCTACATCCAAAAATGAGTAAATGGTGAACAAATGTTATTTTTGGTGTGAACTAACACTTTAATCATATAATGACTATGAACTACAAAAAAAATCATATGGTAGATTCTACTTAAAAAGAAATAGATCACCCAAAAATAGTGGCAATTTACTTTTGACATTAATTTACATTAATAACATTCTTCAAAATATCTTCTTTTGTTTTCTGCAGATTAAAAAGTCATACAGGTTTGTAACAACTGGTCCACTAAATTAAATAGTAAAAATTTTGAACAATTTCAGCTATTGCTCTCTAGAAAGACACATATTTTGTTTTAAGAAGAAACAAAAATACTTCTTTTGAGGAGAAAAAGGCATGAATCCTTGAACTCAGCTTTTTAATTTCAATGCAAGCCACGTATAAGAATCTTCACGTTCTGTCTATAAGCAATAGGGAGCAGGAATGTTCTGCTGGTTGGTTGGCAGCCGGTGTTGGTTGTTTTGAGTTTTGTAAACAAGAAGAGATGCAACCTGTGGCTCAGATTAACTCATCAGGGGGTCAGGCCTGGGAAAGAGAACTCCAGCCAGTCTAATCTCCCTCCCTGACGAAACACTGACTTAAATACAACACTACCAGCAGTGCTGCAATTCTGAGAATGCATCACAGTTTACCATTCACAATATTAAAATGAACACAGGCTTTTCTACTTTTCTTTCCTTTCCCCATGAAAAACTAGATGGCATGATGCCAGGATGATGCTATGTGGTTGCTAAGATATTCTGACTATTCATTTAGCTTATCAAACACCATTAATTACTATTATTATAAGGAAAATATATGTTGCATCTCTAATTTTATACGTTATTCCACACACTGAGCTTTGAATTTATGTGTAATCATAAAAATATAAAAGTGTAATCCCATAGTGAATCACGTACCTGTATATGACATAAACATTTTTTTTATTTATTACATTACATTAATTAGGTTTTTGCAAGAAAGTTTAATATATCAAACACAGCCATGTGTAATTGAAATATAAGAAGTGAGATAAAGTAACAATTACTTAATGTTTTTTACTCTCAAGGTAAACAATGCACTAAAACTCTGAAGAAAATCCAAAATGGCTAATCTCTCTAAACCATTTGCAGCACTCCATCCACGTGACTGACAGCACGGATGTGGTGGCATCATGTCAAGATGGGAGGAAGGTTGGCCTGGGCAAACTAACAGACCAAGGATCAAACTAACAGACAAACTAAGGATCACTGAACAATTAGATGAAAGCAGCTTGGCAGGCATTGGTCAAATTGCTCGCTAGCCAATAACGGGCATCTGAAGGGGAAAAAAATGCATGTAAAATCTAAAAGCATTCTTAAGATTCCTACGTTCTCCAACACTGAATATGAAAAATCACATTTTCACTCAGATTTCTCAGACTAAAACACAGAAAGCCACATCTTCAATGATGTGCTTCCAGCTGACACTAGCACAAGTAACAGCCATTTTTCTGTGCCGCACTAGAGCTGCGCTTGTCATCAATCACATGGCAAGTACTGTATGAATTGAGAACCTACTGTTAGTTTTGAGTGATGTCACTGATGGAATACTGTTTGCCTTCCAAGTGAATATAGCTAATATGTACTATTATTTTCACTAAAATGTGCATAGTATGAAATTTAACCACCTCCTTTTGCACTAAAGCATTATGATTTTAACGTAGAATTTAGACCTTGCAAAGAATCACATTGAATTGCATGCTAGCATTTAAATTCCTATAGCAATACAATTCATAGCACTCTTTTGAATATATGTGGTGGGTGTATACATACAGTCCTCAGCATAAGCGTGTACACCCTATTTTGAAAATGAATATTTTTATCCATTTCTCAGTGAATATAGCTACACTGTAAAAAAAATAAAATAAATAATAATAATAATAATAATAATAATAATAATATATATATATATATATATATATATATATATATATATATATATATATATATATATATATATATATATATATATATATATATATTAGGGTTGGGCGATGTCGACCAATTTGGCATTGTACGATGTCTAGTGTGAAACATCGCGATGAATGATGGCATCGTCATCTCAGGCAGCGGTGAACTAATTAATTATGAATAATTAATTAATTCATAACTAATTAATTACTTGTAGCCTACCGTTTCAACTACCTGACCCGCATGGTATTTGTTTTACCCATAACCAAATCATAAATAAATAAAGATAAGTTACACACAAATTACCACCTGTCAATCACTTTTTCCGCGAGACTCTGGCATGAATAGGCAGAGTGATTAGTGTCGTTATAATGGTGTCGACAAACTTGGTTGGTAAAAAAGGTGCACAACCAACAGTAACCAACCAACCAACAGTATCTGAGATTTTCGCTAAAAGTACTAAGTACGCTGTGACACGTTACCTGGTAGATTCAAAAGACAGAAGAGTCTTTAGATAAAAACAAGATTAATTAAATATCACGTTTAACAACTATAGTGAGACGCGATCCAGTGGTACATCCTTGATAAACTGTCTGACCTGCACTGCTCTCTGGGCTGACTGCTGGAGCTCAGACGCTGCAGCGCATGACAGAGTGTTTGTGTGTGTGTGGTCATGTGATGTGCATTTTTAGTGGTATAGTGTGGAAAGAGGTCTGTTCAGAAATGCTAAGTGAAACACCAGCGTGGTTGTGGATCGTTTTTGTTCTAAAATGCCATTTTAAACTAAGATGTATTAGTGTAACCGGAGCCTAAGTGTGTATTTTTCGCGAGTGGGTTGCTGCTGCGATGGGGCGGGACGGAGGATTGCGATGTCAGCTCAGCATTGTGATGGCTATCGGCCATCGGCAAAAGATGATGGCATCGTCTATCAACCCAATATATATACTGCTACCTTCAATTTTTTTTGTTAAATCAAATGACCTTTTCAAGTCATTTCATCTTATATCAATAGAACTGACTAAAAATATTAAGTTTAACTTTGTATAACTAAAAATTGTTGAAACCTGATTAATGTATTCAAATAAGTTCAAGTAACATGAAAACATTTGTTGTCATGACTTTTTGTCTTATAATCTTTATCAGTGTAATATATTTTGGTGCATTTGAACATAACAGATTTATTAAACATATATTTATTAAAATGACATTTTAGTCACCGAACATTTTTAGAAACAGAAAGAAAATACATTTAAATTCAAGCAAAATGTTGCAAAAAGAAATTACAAACTACAAAATTTTTTGTTGTTTCTCTTCATTTTTCCTGTTTTTAATTTTTATTTAATATTTTTCCATAACATATACAACTGTTATAATGTATATGCACAAACTAATGTATATGCACAAATAAAATGATGTGAAGTTTCCTGTAGACAATATTCATTTAAAAGATAGATTTGTGAGCACTGTATATATGCAAATAAATAACAACTATAAGGCTCTTATTGTTTCTGTATAACTTACTTAACCCTTGGAGGGTTTTGGAGCTGCACACAGATGTTTTGGAACAAGTGTATCAAGGAACAGTAATAAAAAACGCATTACTGTTTGGAATATGGCCAAATGGCCAAATGTGGCGCTATGACATCAGATAATTTGCTATCTGTCTATGCAAACCAAAGGTAAAGACACAAAGTACATAACGTAATTGCACCTTCAGACACTAGCGAATGATACACACCCTCTCTAGGATCAGAGCCAGTCAAGACATTCATAATGAAAAAAGTACTTCATGTTAATCAAAGAATCCTGAAAATAACACAACAGTGATAATAGGAAATATTTCTTGAGTCTCAAACCACTGATGAATGAAGTAATGCTGATTAAAAAAAAACCTCAGGTAATAATATTTCAATTTTCACAATATTATGTTTTGAACCAATAAATGCAGAATGAGCATAAAAGATTCTGAAAAAAACAAGCATTTTAAAAACTCACTGACAGCAAACCTTTAAACGGTATATCTATTTCCACCACGATTAACTTTCTCGGCTGTTTGTAAGAATGAAATGCCTGTTCTCTCAATGAATTGTCTGATACCCTATTGACAGAACTGACAGCGTGTATCAAACCCACAAGGCTAAGAGAGCATTAAATCCTCATTAGTTCTGACTTCACGGGTAAAGCAATTATAGGGCAGTAGCATCTGTTTGGTTAAGTTGTTTGGTCAAGTGTTGATTCTGTCACATTCAAAGTCCACAAGTCCTTGTATAATCTGGTCTTCTCTAGAAATTCCTAGAAGCCTCTAACAAGTCTCAATGTTATTCACCATCAGCATAAAAGAGTGAGAATCATTTTCTATGGATGCCAGTGCACACAATTGCATACTTTTAATGCTACAAGTTCACTTCAAAAATCTGCACAAGATTTTTTTAACGCATGTTTTGTTGGTCGTTTATCAAATATGATCCCTGTATCATTCCAATAGTAATTTACCCAAAAATGTATTTAATTTACTCACTATAAGACCATCCAAAATGTAGGTGGCTTACAGCTGAAACTGCGGTCTTTGGTGATCCATAAAATTCAAGTCAATGGCTGTCCAAAAAAAATATATATGTATAAACGAGCAATAGAAATTATATATCTGTGGTTCCAGATGATACACAGAGGTCTTATATAATTAAATGATCTGTGCAAGAAGCTGCACATTATTTACAACATTTTTAACTTTCCACAGGCCTGGTAAACAGTCCTGCAAACTTTTACTTCAAAAGATCTCAATATGTCATCAGGAGCCACAGGTATTTATTTTGTTTTACCTGTGTGTTTTTTGGAAGCCATGGTAGCTGCAGACATGCATTTAATAAATCACCAAACACTAAAAAGTGTCTTTAATGTTCTACTTATGTAAAAATGTTACCTAGAAGCTATTTTTTAATTTTGTGTGATCCTTTTAAAGGGATAGTTCACCAAAAACTGAAAATTCTGTCATCATTTACTCACCTTTCACTAACCTGTCTGAGTTTTTATTTTTCTGTTGAACACAAAAGAAGTTGTTTTGAAAAATGTTGGAAACCTGTAACCATTGACTTCTATAGTATTTATTTGTTTGTTTTTTTACTATGGAAGTCAATGGTTACAAGTTTCTAACATTACTTAATATATATTTTGTGTTCAACAGAAAAAGAAAATTCATTCAAGGTTTGAAAGCAATTGAGGGAAATGAACCCAGCAGACACACTTCATAAGACATTAGCATCTAGAACAATGTTATTTTGACATCCAGTAACGACATGAAATGACGTTGATATTTGGTTGATTTTAGGTTGTGTTGGAAAATGACCAAAATCCACCGTCAAGCAAACATCTTAAACCAACGATATTGACATCAAATACTGACATTTATTTGTCAGGTATGGCAACCAAAATCCAACGTCTGATAGACGTCACAGTGGTAACGTCCACACAAGGTCATGCTGTAACATCATTTGATGTTGATATTTGGTTGTTTTTAGGTTGTGTTGGAAAGTAACCAAAATGCAATGTCTGTCCAACGTTGGGGTACAACGTCAATCTGACGTCATGTTGATGTCCTGTGCCTGCTGGGAATAGTGAGTGGCGGTTCATTCCGCTGTGGCACCCCCTGATTGATAAAGGGACTAAGCCAAAAAGAAATGAATGAATAGTGAGTAAATTGACATTTTTGGGTGAACTATCCCTTTAAAACATTGATTTTTTTTACACCTTTCATTAAATGCCCATTTTCCACTAATACCATTTCAAATTCTTGATTTATGGAATAAATATTTAGCTTTTTGTGCTTGAAGCTATCTCATGTTGATTCTACCAAACCAACACTCCTAAAGTTTTACATTCATCACAAATCCAATCTCCACTGAATTAACTTCTTCAAGCGCTGCTTCTTCAAGAAAACAGCTAAAACATGAAACTTTGAGAGACTTTCCACCAAAACCCCTCAATCGAAAAGCCAACTCACCATTCAGCCCATTCGGTATGTTTCTAAGAAGATGGTTAGTCGATAAATCATCCATAGACCTCCTGATAGACGTGATCTTTCCCTCTGTGGGCTTGTGAATATGACTGTGGTGGTGATCAGGGCTTCCAGCGCTGCCTGTACTAGATGTACTGCTTCCATCCCCAACATCCCTGACAGTGGCAGAACCTCCATTCAGATTGCTCAGACTCGACTGACTGTCTATGGAGCTTCTGGATCCGGCTCCGTTCCTCTCATCGTCCAGCATGATGATGATCTCCTTGAGCTCCACGTTCTCCCTCATCACACTGTCCTGATTGCTCTCCAGCTCTTTCAGTTTTTGTTGAAACACGCCGACCTCCTTCCACATCACGCTGGCAGTGTATCTCCCAAACCTCTGCCATTCCCTGGACAGCTTCTTCCCTTTCTGCCGATCATCATCCAAGAAGCAGCACAGTTCCCTGAGCTCCTGGTTGTCCTCTTGCAGCTTCTGGTTGACCTCCTTCAAGCTCCTTATTTCGTGCAGATGCACTTGCAATCTCCGGTTGACGTCCTTCATCATGTTGCCGTGCTCCAGCATTAAGTTCATCTTTTCGCCGTCCACTTTTCGGAGTCTCCTCAGCAACTCCTCTTTGCTACATTTCTGCAGTTCCTCATCCGACACCTTGCCTAAATCATCCCTCGAGACGTCTGTAATGTTTTTGGCCATAGTCCTGTAGTTAAAAAAGTGGTCTGGCGCGAAAGATCAGGTCACAACTTATTAATCATTCCTTCGCGTAAACGGAACGAGAAATATGAAACTCATGATTAAAATTAATCCAGTTATCGGAAAGATGAAAGCAGAACTCCGCTACAAAGAACTCGTGTAACTGACCCCCCCAAAAAAAACAGTATAAGAAACAGTGTTTGATATAATATCCTCTTCTGTGGTTATTTCATATTCCTGTGAGCTGGAATCTCCTCTTTCTGATAGCGCTGAGCAGATGAATGGTGAGAAAATGCGCCCGTAGTTGCGCTTCAGCTCAACGCTCAGTGACGTCAACGTCGTCAGCGCTGCATTGCCTGCTGATATAATGGGCTTTTTCGATAGGGGGCGCTTGACGGCTCAAAGGGCGAATTTAAAAGAATACTTTATAAAACATTGCAACATTGTTAGAATAAATGAAATAAAGTCAATTAAAAGGTCGAAACATAATACAGTATATTTAAATATAAATGTACTTTATAAAAGTGCTATAAAACTGAATTGTATAAATATAGCTTAAGAAAACAGAAAATAAACACAAATGTAGAAAAATATTAGACAGACATGCTTGACAGCTCAAAAGGCAAATTTAAAAGAATACAATACAAAACATTGCAATATATTAGGATAAATGAAATCAAGTAGATTAAAAGGCTGAAATATAATATAGTATATTTAAATATTAACATACTTTATAAAAGTTCTATGAACTGTACTGTATAAATATAGCTTAAGAAAACAGAAAAGTAACACAAATATAGAAAATTATTAGACAGATATGCACTAAAGTTTTAAATAATAATAATAATACTTGAGTTGAATTTCTGAAAGAAAATACTAGTTTGACTTTTAAGACACTTTTCAATCTTTTTTATCATAAAAGCTGAAACAAAAATAATGATGATTAAAATAAAATAATAATTAAAAATAATAATAATAATCATTTATAAAAACTTTAAAAATGTACAGCATAAAAGAGCAAATATTGTATAATTTTTGAAAATTATATAAAAGAAAATGCATTTATTTATCTTGTATTTTCTGTTTACCTATATTTTATGTTATGCATTGATTTGTTGTTTGCTTTTAGTTTTTCAGTTATATCCAAAGATGAAAACTAATTTATATAAGATTTTATGCGATTTAGCACGAATATTTCTGAATATAATATTTAGCCATTAAACCAGGGGTGCCCACACGTTTTCGTATAAAGGGCCAAAAACCAAATATCATTGACAGCCATGGGCTGAAGGTAAATATACCAGACTATATTACATTAAAGTTGCCATGAGTAGTTTCCTAATTTATTTTATAATATTTCAAAGTAAATAGAAAACATTATTTAAATTTTAATTATCTAATGCAGTATAACTTTTTAATGATTGCAATAAAAACATAAACAATCACATTTATAACACAGTGGAGTTCAATGTTGAATACACTAGTCGAGCAGAATCTGCCTCCAGCTTGATTTGCTCATCAAATTCTCTGCATTTTCGGTAACAGTATGTACATTTAAACAAAATATGATTAACTTACACCATTTAATTGAAACCTTTTCCCTCTCTTCTCATATGGCATGGCAGGCCAAATCAAAGGTTATCATGGGCTAACTTTGGCCCGCGGGCCCTAGTTTGGGCATCTCTGCATTAAACACTACAAAACAACATTAAACAAAAAAGGTGTTAAAAACTTTTAATCAGAAACTATTAATTTGACTTTTTTTACAATAGAAACTGGAGATTCATACACTTGGGGTAAAAAAAAAACCCCACAATTGGTACTCTATACCCATCACTATATAATCATTTCACAAATGTTGTCACAAAAGATTATTTACCAAGTTGTAAATATCTACAAATGAATAAAGTAAACAATAAAGTTTAAAATACATTGGATAGAAAATACATTTAAAATTCCACTGGATCTGTCACATTGTAATAAAAATTGTCAAAAGCACACAGAAGGAATGCAGAATTTCACAATCTAATACCATTAATTCAAATAAGCTGACAATTATAGGACCCCTCACATTGCACCACAGGCCCCTCACAGCATAAAATACAAACTAATCACCAGGCTACAATTTTAGGTGTCTAATATAAGCCTACATATTATTTTCCAGTAGTTTTAAGCTAAATTGAGCATATAAGACCATGCATGTTGTTCGACATGAAATAGGGGCCAGGGGGCTTCTAATTGAAACATTAAATCACCAGATAAGATTAAGCAGATTAAAACGCTTTAAAGAAAAGCACACTATTCATTAGCAATGTCAGTGACACATTAAGTATAAAGCCAATAATGTGGTGGTATTTAAAGCTGTACCAAGTGCTTGATTACACCACTTGAGAGGTGTGAATGACAAATGATAGGGTTGAAAACAAGCAAAGAGAGGTAGGCATGTTTCAGCCAATAGGGAATCAGTAAAACTCTGCTCTCAAAGGCAGTTCATAATTTTCATGTGAACGCGGCTCTAAAAATAGGCGCCAAGCTTTCTGGGAGATTTCAAATGAGCTTAATTTTGTTAATAATAAAGCTCTGCAATTTTTTTGACCTATATTTATACAATGAAGCATTATGGCAGGAACATTCCGGTGGATACCAAAGACTAGAATAACACCAAATTGGCTATTCATGCGTTAATACATTCTGTAATGTGAATGAATGCGAGAAAATTTAAATATCAAATGATCTCACCCTTTTAAAAAGCAGATGCCCTTTTAATCTGCGTGGGTACTGAATTTACTCACTTCCTATGCTGCCGTGTGAACACATCGCCATCTAACGGTCAGCATGACTCAATGTGTCTGCAAATGCATTCATTAATCAGCTGGAAACACTCAGGAAAGGCTGAGTGACTCTTACATAAAAATACCAACTGGAACCGACCCAAAGATTGCAAAACCATTTCGAGAAAACCTGCTTTTAAAAAATGTAGGCTTTGATTTACAACAAAGATTTGATTAAAACTGGGTTTACATAGTTCAGTTTAATTTCCATCATGTACACTGCACATTTAACTACATGCTCTACCAAATGGTTGACCTTATTTTGACTGTTTTAAATAATGACTGTTAAAGTCACTTAAAGAATGACTGTTTTAAATAATGGCTTACATACAGCATTGTTGGTTTACAAAAAAAACCAAACATCATCCTGTTGTAAAAACAAAACAAAACAAGAAAACATATATTTTATGGCATACTTCAAAAAAAAAAAAGATGATTATGTATTCAAAAATGTTTTATTTTGATTATGTTTTAAAATAAATTGGTCTTACACTTCATATTTTCTGATTTTTCATAGTATATGTATTAATTCCGGTACTTTTACCATAAAGCAACATATCAACTATACAGTAGAGGTTGATATTTTAGAAATTGTAGGAGGTGTTGGGAAAAAATGCAATGCATTGTTAACTAGTGACATTAGGAGGTAAAAAATGCAATCCATTTTTTTCTTGGTGGGGCAGTTAAAGGGTTAACAGACATTGACTATGTATGTTCATTGTTATTGTGGTGCCAATTAATTTTTTTCCCATTTTTCAATTTATGCATCAAAGTCATTAAACCATTGACATTGGCTTTACTTTCAATCCTTGTATATGCGCTCACTCAAAAAGGACCCAAACCCCAGAACAAACTTTCTAAAAAGTTCCCAACTAGTCCATAGGGCTATAAAACTGGACCAAAAGATTAGTACAAATTGAAGTGAAAATATTTAAGAAATGTATTTTGAAATTACTATTATCAGTTGTGCACATCAAACACAAGGAAACCATTTTCAGCAGAACAAGAGCTCTGAAAAAATAAACAGAACAAAGTGAGGATGTCCAAGTTTTTGAGATATTACTGGTAAACTGATTGCATAACAGCAAAAACAGATGGAACAAAGATTATTGTTTAGTTTCCTCACATTCATAGCCAGTGTACTATTGAGACTCACTTTGTTTTCATTATTAATGGGTTTTGTAGCCTTTAAAATAATGATAATCATAATAATAATACACTGTAAAATCCAATAAGTTAAGGTAACTCAAACTGAGGTAAGGTAACCGATTGCTACAAACCATTTGAGTTAAAAAAAACGAATCTATATAAGTGCTGTGAACTTTCTCCATTTAAGTTAAAGTAATGAGGTATTTAATTAACTTATTACCTCTAACAATGAGTTCAAAACTCTTTTCAAATGAGTAGAATTAACTTTCAGTAAATTTTGAGTTAACTACACTCATTTCATTTGATAAAGTTGACAGGTTTTTCAGTGTAATAATAATAGTAACAATAATAGACATTAATCCCATTTGATCTTTAAATTGTCATATGTTAATGCAATAAAAACTAAAGAAAATTATCTAATGCTGGCACGCTCTTTTCAGATTTTTATCTGCATCCAAAATAGAGACATTTCTCTTTCACCCTAACAAAACACATTCCAATGAACAACTTTGAACCATATTTTAAAAGCAATCAGACATTCATTTACTTCTCTGAAGACTTTTGAAATTCGTAAGTTCTCCTAAAATACGTAAAAGACACGAGTTAACGTTTTACGTGAATGAATGTCAAGCATGTTTTGAGTCTATAAAAAAGGGGGCTTAAAGGGTTACAAAACCCTAAACCCGTGGAAAGCTTTTTTGTCGTTTCTAATGGTAACTGCCGCATAACACAGGCTTGCTAGACATGAATTACAGTCGGAGAATTGCGGTTTGGACCTGTATGTGTGTCTCACATCTGCTCAGGATGTAACACATCACGTCTCGAAAATCAAACGTGAAGGAAATGGTTTAGTTTTAGATTTGCAAGGTCGCTACACAGTAAATAGGACGTGAATTTGTTTGTAAATGGTTGATCAATAAAATCAGGGCAAAGTGCACGACTACATAAGTCAGTGAGGACACGCGTCGAGTAGACTATCCTCTTGCATAACTTTTACTTCCATGTATCTGAAGTTGGCAGCCAGGATTTGAGCGTAATGTGGTACTTTTGCGATGTTTTCGGCCGTATATGGCAACCGCCGTTTATTTTATTTTACTTGTTTGCGTTTTGGATCGCACCTGCGTTCCTGCATCCGCAATGTTTGGATTTTAAACCCCCCTTTCAGCCACAACAGGAGCTTCAGTTTTGTCAAATGTATAAAAACTTTGGATGCTGTGACTATGCAAAAGACCAAGAGCTGATGAAAAAATACTATCGGGTAATGGATAACTTTGATTATTATGGATATTCGAACTGTGCCTCGTACGTGCAGGATCTGCTGTGTCAGGTAAGTTCGGTCGACATCACAAAGTGTTCCGTTTTCCATGTAATGTACTCAAACCGTTGCATGTCTGCCTCTCAACACGTACCGCAGCCATAAATAGTCAACAATGATGTCCAACACTCTGTCAGCCTTTTCAATTGAAACACGGGCTTGATGATAGGGCGAATGACGTCACTAGGACACTATTTTGACCACCGTTAACAAAATCTGAAATTAGAGCATATTTAAATATGCATTATATACATGTAGTTAAATAGAACAACATTAAACGTCATATTAAGACAATGTAAATGATAGATGATATAATGTAAATATATAGAATATATAGATAAATTCAATTAAAATTAAATGATAGAAAATTCTATCATTTCTTCTCCTTCCAGTCAAGAAAAGTGAAGCCAAATTTATAAGTGTAGTATCTTGCGCTGATAACATCATTTAGAGCTAAAGTATTCATCATCATCACCACACTCCCACAGAACGAATAATTGAATGTAGCTCAGCATGATGAGAACTACATATGAAGAGTGGGGACGAAAGTAAAATTTTTCATAAAAACTTAATTTTAAAAGATAATGTTTTTAGCAGAAATATATATTTTTGCAGTGGTTACTAACTTACAACAGTGGTCTATCAAAACCAGGTGTTATTTTGTATCAATGTAGAACAACTCCAATATTATTTTACTTTAAACACATTGTTACACAACAATATTTGCTAGATTTACTGGCTTAATCTTGTTTATTTTAAATATATCTCACTACGGCCTTGTTATTGTTAACTGCAAACATATTTTGTCCTTTTACTTTTGCAAAAAAATATTAAACGGTATTTTCATTTTAAAATTTACCTTCCATCAAATGATGGCGACGCAGTGGCGCAGTAGGTAGTGCTGTCGCCTCACAGCAAGAAGGTCGCGGGTTCGAGCTTCGGCTGGGTCAGTTGTCGTTTCTGTGTGGAGTTTGCATGTTCTCCTTGCATTCGCGTGGGTTTCCTCCGGGTGCTCCGGTTTTCCCCACAGTCCAAAGACATACGGTACAGGTGAATTGGGCAGGCTAAATCGTCCGTAGTGTATGAGTGTGTGTGGATGTTTCCCAGCGATGGGTTGCCGCTTGAAGGGCATCTGCTGCGTAAAAAAAAAAACGTGCTGGATAAGTATGCGGTTCATTCCGCTGTGGCGACCCCGGATTAATAAAGGGACTAAGCTGAAAAGAAAATGAATGAATGACTTCCATCAAATGTTTCAAAAGCAATCCAACAATGCAAAATGTTAAAAATTTCTATAATTTTTGTTATTGTTTTTTTTTTTTTATATTATTGGCAATGTGCATTAATCTTCTTAAAACATATGAGTCAAATACTGAAAACGAATGTGGAAGTGAAAAATAAGACATGGCTATTAGCAATGGTCCCCACAGGAACTCTTGCCATTTAAACCTGATTTACTTTCAAACTGAAAAACTCAAACATTGCAAACTTAAGGATGTGTTATTGCACTAAATAACCTGTAGATTGATCATTAGAGTAGCACATGAAAAGAGAAACAACTTGTAATAAGGAAAAAAGAACCGCTACAATAATTTACTTTTTGCACTTAAAAACAGAAATAATGAGCTAATTGCGGGACACGGTCCCAAAATCACATGATATTTGGCAGCTCCGACAAGGGTTGCATGCTGAATGTGCTGTTATAGCCTGGAAATCAAATGTTGTCAGGGCTTCGAGAAAATTGCTTTGTTACTTTCGTCCCATGATACTTTTGTCCCTGCTCTCCCCTACATCTTTGGGAACATTTGGTATGTAATTTGAGTTTTTAGTTTTGCCAGTGTGGTACCAAATAACCCCCCTACCAGATTGTGCCTCCCCTCATTCGCCAGTATAGGATAGGGTTGGGATGAGGTGTGGGGGTATGGCTAGGATTAAGAGTTGTGGTTAGGCAATCAGGTAGCAAATTCAGCAAGGGGGTGCATAATTTGGCAGGGGTGCATTTCTTGACACGATACTGGTGGCAACCTTGTCTTGAGAGTGTGGGGTTTTTGATATTTACAGCAGCCCACCACCATGGGGGATCAAAATTTGCTTTACTTTTTAGGATGTGTAGTTGATTATGATTATATATAGAAAAACGGATCATTTTATATTATATATTTATATAGTAAGTTTATATAGTAATCAGTAGTTAAAAATCAAGCAATGCTTAGCAACCATTCAGACAAAATAAGCCATCTGCCTGCTGTAAATTCTTACAATTTATGACATTGCAAGGCTAGAGATAGCTTGTAAGGTAGGGTAGATTATTCATTCTAATGTCCTGAATTCATTACTTGAGTCTTTTGTCAATACAGTAGTCTATGTTTTTGCAAATGGCAGCTTACGTAATTAGGCTATAGGGGTCAGATAGGGACTTCTGGGGTTGCTTCTTTTCCAATGCGGAGTGGCTTGCTATAAACACTACCTTGAGGTTTAAGTGGTTATGGTCCTTCAGAGTGTTGCATGTGGAAAGGCAGACATGACTAGTCAAGTACATTGTTTAAGAATGGCACAATTCAGTTCCATCCCCCCACTGTTTGTCTTCAGGAATGTTCTCCATATGCTGCTCACTTGTTTGATGCCGAAGACCCCAGTACGCCTTTACGGACAATACCTGGACTCTGTCCAGACTACTGTGCTCAATTCCATTCCAAGTGCAGGTCTTTTCTTACCTTATTGTCTGATGATCCACGTCTTGCAGAACTTGAGCATGACCAACGCAAGCTCTGTCAGTATTTAGAACTGGACGACCCAGATTACTGCTATCCTCGTTTGCTGAGTAATGTACATTTGAACAAAAATCTGGGCCGCACTGCGGCAGACTCCGAGGGCTGTTTACAGTTATGTTTGGAAGAGGTAGCCAATGGACTCAGAAATCCTCTTGCCATGGTTCATGCCAATGATGGCACACACAGGTTTTTTGTTGCCGAACAAGTTGGCCTGGTCTGGGTGTACCTTCCAGATCGATCAAAGCTTGAAAAACCCTTTCTAAACATCACAAAAGCCGTGTTGACATCTCCATGGGAAGGTGATGAAAGAGGATTTTTGGGACTCACCTTTCACCCCCGCTTTAAATACAATGGGAAGCTGTATGTCTACTACTCTGTCGAAGTGGGCTTTGATGAGAGAATCCGTATCAGTGAGTTCCGTATCTCTTCTACGGATATGAATGTGGTTGACCACACTTCGGAGAGGTGAGCAGATAGTTTTTTTTTTACTAAACGCTCTTAAAAACAAAGGTTCCAAAATATGGCTTCATTTTTCAGTGCAAGTCCATTTTAAAGAGAGTCATCTAAATTTATGATTCAGATTTAATGATCAGTAATCCAGATTTAATGATAGTCCTTCATATTCATCACAATATCCAAAATGTAAAATAATCTCTAAAATAATGTCTGTTTGCTCAGAAAACGGTAAATGAGGAGTTTATACTCACAATATTTAAGCACATATTCAGATTTTTGTTTGCTTTTGGTAGAGTTGCTTTCGCTAGCTTTCTACTGGAAAGGAGGCGGGTAGCAGAAGCTCATTTGCATTGAAAGATGCACACAAAAAAGAATTATATATAAATAGAGGTGTATAAAAAAGACATTCACAGCATGGTATAATACATGATCTGTGAATAAATTTCTGCTCAAACACATTCAGGGACACATGAGACATTATATATTGTAAAGGCATGTATATGTATATGTAAAAGCATAATATGACCGTTTAGTACAGTGTAATAATTTTACCTTTTAAGTAATGTTTCATGCAAAAGAAAGCCATCATGACTGTTAAAGGTTCTTCATGAAACCATTAATGTGAATATAGTGTCCATTATTACTCAAGTTGTCTTCATGCCTCATCAGAATCATTTTAGAGATCGACGAACCTGCTTCTAATCACAATGGTGGGCAGCTTCTCTTCGCCGATGATGGATACTTATACATCTTCACTGGAGATGGTGGAATGGCAGGAGATCCATTTGGGAAATTTGGAAATGCACAGAACAAGTATGTTAAAATTATTAGCTAACATTCCTTGAATATTCAGTTATGGCACAAAAAGGACAGAGGGGTGATCATCTACCATTTCTGAATGTTTTGGCTAGATCTGCACTTTTGGGAAAGGTTCTTCGCATTGATGTAGATGACAATGAACGAGGGCCACTGTATAGAATCCCAGCGGACAATCCGTTTGTGCATGAACCCAAAGCTCGGCCGGAGGTGTATGCCTTTGGTGTGAGGAACATGTGGAGATGTTCGGTGGACAGAGGTGATCCGATAACCAAGGAGGGACGAGGACGAATCTTTTGTGGGGATGTGGGCCAGAATAAGTATGAGGAAGTGGACATTGTGGAGAAGGGCCGGAACTATGGTTGGAGAGCAAAAGAAGGCTTTTCGTGTTATGACAAAAAACTTTGCGCCAACAGTTCCTTAGGTAAGAATACTGTTACTGTACTACCAAAGACTGTCTTTTAAATTCTTAGTGTATAGTAGAAAAATATTGATTTTGTTTGTATGGATGAGTGCCGTTTTTAACCCAATAAGTCTATAATCTTTTACTTCTAGATGATGTTCTTCCGATTTACGCTTACCCACACAAAATGGGTAAATCTGTCACAGGTGGATATGTGTACAGAGGCTGTGAAAATCCTAATTTAAATGGCTTGTACATATTTGGGGATTTTATGAGTGGGTGAGTTATGATATATACTCTACCGGTCAAAGGTTTTGGAACAGTAAGATTTTAAATGTTTTTTTAAATATATCCTTCCTGCTGATCAAGCCAAAGTACTGAAAATACAATTTAAAATACTTTTAAAATAATTGTTTTATTTGAATATATTTTAAAATGTAATTTATTATACACAACAATGCAATTTATTAAACACATTTATAATCTTACAAAAGATTTCTATTTCAGTTAAATTCTGTTCTTGTGGTATTTCTATTAATCAAAGAAAACTGCAAAAACTACTCAGCTGATTTCAACCTAACTTTACTAAATAACAAACTGAGCAGCAAATCACCATATTAAAACGTCTAAAGGATCATGTGACTGTATTAATGATGCTATAAGTGCAGTTTTAAAATCACACGAATTCATTACATTTGAAAAAAAAATATATATTATTAAATAATTATTATTTATTTTAAATAGTAAATATATTTAAATATTTTTTTACTGTTTTTGCTGTACACTGGATCAAATAAATTCAGGATTAGTGAGCAGAGGAGACTCTAAAAACATCAAATATTACTGTTCTTTTGACTGATGGTGTTTACACAAAGTACATACTATAACCATTTAAACATTTGGAGTAATTCCAACTTTAAAGGTGCAGTAGGTGATTCAGAAACGTTTTGTTGTGCTGGTTGAAAGTCTCTTCACATTCCAAGAGTAATGATTGAAGTAGACGATCGAAATGTATTTATATGTATTTTTATATTTTGGGTAAGGCATAAAACTAAAAAACATTCATTCAATAAAAAATTGTTGGGCCGATAATTCCCATAATTCTGATAAGTAGCCCAAACTGTCTGTCAACAAATGTAGATTTGTACATCTGCGCATCTGTTCACGCAGATCTGGCACGCACGCTGCGCGTTCATGTGCACACGAGACAGTCACCTCGGTAAAAACAAAAGCTGAGTCAAAACTTTTTTTAAATCCTGAATCAATATTGGAGTTACTTTTGCAAGCTGGAGGAAGGAAGACACCATGGCTGAAGTATTTCTTTTAGACAGGTATGTTATGTTTTAAAACTATTTTAGTCAGGCAAAGCTGATGTAGATTGTGTTGTTTTACAAATGAGTTATATGCACAGAACTGTTATTTAGCCACTGAAATCTTCCGGCAAAAGATTGATGTGACTATTTTCAGTTTCATAAGGTCCCATTTACTGCATCGATAATGTAGATTTTTATTTAGTTTAACAACAAAACATAAGTAAATAGCGCTATTCTGCCTAGCCTGCTTTACTGAGGTAAGTTGGTTTTATACTCAAATTGGATCATTTTCGAACAATGACAACCTGTGATGCGCTTCCTATATTGTTTACCGTGCTACTTTAAATATTCGATCTGAAATAGCTTGTAAATATGGCTCAGTAATAAGTGTAATTCCTGCACGCCACCGGCCAACCACTAAGCATACAGTAGTCGTTTTAGAACAAAGCATGTGAGACCAGCGATCCTTGCATGCATTAAATATTGCACATTATGACAAGTTTAGCTTGCTACACAACTAAAAAAGTGCTAGATATAATACAGTTTTTCGTTGGGAATTGTAGTATCATAAAGTACTATAAAGTTTTATAACTGCGAATGACATGATCTAGTGGGTCTGTGTGCATTCGTGTTTCAGAAGGCGTGGCTTTGGATGGCAGGGGAGGTACTGTGTTTCAAAGATATTATGCTAACGTTTTGGCAGATCACCTACTGCACATTTAATGAATTATTACAATCATTTTAAAGAACATCATATCAACAATTATTAATGATTCCTGACTTAAAAACATTTAATAATATTTTAATAATAATATTACTGATTTTTATTTGCTGTACCAAAAATTACAAACAAAATGTGAACTATTTGAATTCCCACAGACGTCTGATGAGTTTAAAGGAGAACAGACAGACTGGCAACTGGGTATACAATGAGATTTGCATGGGTATAGGTCTGACTTGTTCATTTCCAGCACTCATCAACAATTACTATCCATACATCATATCCTTTGCAGAGGATGAGGCAGGTATGTATCCAGATTATCTATACATTTGCACTCTTTAAATGCTGCATAAATAACCTGCAAGTGGACAAAAACTATTCATGATTATTAAATTAATTTGATCATTATTTAACGTGACTTATCCTGTGTTCTGTGTGACCAGGTGAACTCTATTTCATGTCCACTGAAATACCAAGTGCAACATCTCCGACGGGTGTTGTGTATAAGATTGTTGACCCCTCAAGGTATATCTATATATATTTTTATCACTCATAATAACTTGTCTTATGGTGTGCAAAGATCAGCTTGTGTTGCCTCCTAACAGACTTTAATCTTAAAAGACAAAAAAGGGCTGTGTTAGCAGCAATATGAGTTGCTGTAATCTAGCTCTCATACTCTGAATTAAGACTACACTAATTACTAGGTTACATGGAGACACAATAGGTGTGAGTTGGGCCAATCCATAAAGTTAAACTGTTTCAAAAGTGTAGCCACAAGACATAAACAATGTATATGGCAACATGATTTTAGTATGAAAATTCACTTTCTAATCACTGTGTAAAATTATACTCACATTTAGAACTATTTGGACATTATAATGTGATGCCTAAATCATTAAAATTAAGGTAAAATGGGAACATCATAGATAAGTTTTGTGCTTAACTGGTATTGAATTGAAAATGTTCTTTCTTAAAAAAAAAAACCTAAAGAAAACTTAAGATGCTGTCCCTGCTTTATTACAGACGTGCACCTCCAGGAAAATGTCATTATGAACCACATTCAGTTCGAGTTAAGAGCAACATTATACCATTTGAGCCAAAAGAAAGTAAGTAAATTTTTTAGGAATCTAGGAATCCTGTTCAACTAAAAGTGTGTTTTTCTAATCAAGTAATGTAGCCAAAGCATTTTAAACGTAGCAAATTAAGCATTTTTCATTAGATATGCTTTAGTGTTCTACAGGGATGGTATTTTCTAAGGTCAAGCCAGAAGCCTATTAAAGGAAAAAGAAAAAAGAAACGTTTATAATTTTTAAACATTTCGTTTCTCATGATAATCTTCACATAATAGTCATAAATAGAATTAAATAATAAAATTATGCTGTAAATGAATGACATGGCAATCGGACCACGTCAACATCACCACCATTATGCTTCATATAATATTTTCATTAGAAAATATCATTTAAAAATATGCTTAAAATTCTGAATCCTGTATGTGTAGCTTATATGATAATGGATAACGCACATTGAACATACTACTGAATGGTATATTTTATGTTACAAAGAAAAACTAAAATTGAGTTTAATCATAAACCTTATTTATTTCAGTTTAAAGGTGCGGTATGTAAGTTTGACACCCAGTGATTGAACTAGGTATTGCATTCCTGGATCAAAACAAATGCAAGCGCAGGTTGCCAGATGACCAACAGGAGCGAGTCTCGAACCTAAAGGCTGATATAAATTGTGTTCTAAATAAAAGCAACAGCACGTGATAGAAGGAATATTTTTCATATTTAAAGGAGTTTTTGTATATCCTAGTTTTTGAATAGCGTATATGCAGAAGCATGCAGAAGGACGTTTAATTTGTCAGTAACCTGGGTCCAATGCTTCTGGTGAACACTATGCCTTTACAAAATCAGTGCGTTTAAGGTTTGTTTTCTTTAAAAATCAACGATGTTCACTGCCTAAATGATATACGATATAAAGTGGGTCTAAGAATGTACAAGAAGCACTGCAATACATGACATTTTTCTGCGCCATGTCTTTAAAATATTAAAATTTATTTTACTCCAGTATTTCCAATGGCGTTTCTGCGCTAGCCTGCTGATCCTGACGAACGTGTGGGTGTAAAAGGCTTTATAGTCAGAATATCTGACTTCAGCATTGTTTTTCAGATAAACAAGAATGTTCCCTAAGCATGTTATTTCTGCAAACATATTATGGTATTTTTATGCTTTAGAAAAGTCAAAAACTTACATACAGCACCTTTAACTATACCTTTCTAACTTTGGAACGTTCAAAAATGCTATCTCTTTTAGGAACTCATTCTGTGGAACTCAATACTATCATAACTGAATAATTGATTTCACTATAAATCCTCCTGTTAACAGCACTGATAGGAGTCCATATTCCATCAAAGCAGCCCAAACTATCAAACACAGAAGAACCTCCTCTTGTTACCACAAAAGACTGGCTTCAAGAGCTGCTAGACATCTTTAGGGAGGAAGATGGGCAGATCACCACAACACCATTCACCCCAACTACACCCAAACCTGTCAGGACATCCAGACAACGGAAGGGCAGACGCAGGAAGGGCAAGCACAAGAATGGAGCAGTGAGGCTGGTTGGGGATGAAGAGGGTCGGAGGGATCGGGGAAGAGTGGAGGTTTACGCTAATGGAGAATGGGGGACCGTTTGTGACGACCTCTGGAACACCAAGAACGCTGTGGTGGTTTGCCGGCAGCTCGGGTTCCTCCATGCACTTAAGGCTGCCAAGCATGCTGAGTTTGGGGAGGGAACAGAGCTGAAGATTATTCTGGATGATGTGCAGTGCGAGGGGACAGAGGAAACTCTTTTAGACTGTCAGCATGCTGGGATTGGCATGCACAACTGTGCACACTATGAAGACGCAGGGGTAATATGTGGGAATTCAGTTTCTGGCCTGCAATGATCTTAACAGATTCTGAAAAAAACCATTTAGTTATAGCACATAGGTCTACCTCATTCTTCCCAACTGCAATACAGACTAATAAAACATAATATTTGAATTTGGTTATAATTATAACAAAATATTTATGGTTTGATGCTTGAATTCACTGACCTATGTTTATGCTTTTGTCTGAATCAATAAATTAAACTGCATTCTCTTACAATTGTGATCACTGCATAACCTCTGTAACAGTTAATGGCATCATTCATTCACCAATAAATCTGAAATTATAAACTGTCTATGGTTATTTATTATACTTATATATTAAACAACAGCATTTCACACTCACAATAGAACTTAAAACTCACCCTAAAATGAACATTGACAAAGCGTTTCCTCCTCACCCTCATGCATGGATGTCTTTTTCTGGTAAACAAAAATGATATTTAAAAAAATGTTGGAACTAAATGGAAACTAGCTTGACATAGGCCTAAATAGTTTGATATGCAGGTTTTGGCGCAAATACTGTAGGCTGAGTAATTGATTGAGTAATTTTTGGGTGAACTAAAGCAGTGGTTTCCAACCTTTTTTTTGCCTGAGACCCACTTTTCCCCTGGAAAATTTTGTAAGGCCCTTGTAAGGTAATATTTTATGATATTATGGCTCATAAAAGTTTACAGTAAGGATGACAAAAAATTTTATTTTCAACAAACGATATGTTTACTACGATATCTAGATTTGTTTATGCACCTAGACTGCGGCTCTGCACAAAAGGTTTGGCCAAAGGAGAAATGGTCAGGCCCAACTGAGCCTTTTGTAACTGAAAAAACATAAGCCTTTGGCCTCTAAATTGGCCCTATATTAGTTGCCAATGTTTTAAAAGTCTTGTCAGTAGCTGTGACGTCCCTCATCTCATTTTGGGTGTGTGTCAATTCTTTTGCAAAAAATGCTCTGGGCTTGTCGCGGTATTGGGGATGAATCGTCTGCAATATCTTATTAATTTGAATGGCCTCATGCATTTGTTAGCAAGAACTTTGGCGCAAATAATACACTGTGGCTGTGTCAGGAACTCTTTGTTTCGAGAAACTGGAATAAAACCATAGTTCTGGTAACTATCTTGGTATTTCATGCATTTCATGTTTCCAGTATTGCTAGCGCTGCGACCCAAAATGTTTGGAGCTTCCTCACCTGGGTCCAGTATGATTGGGTCATTAGTATTAGCTGCTGAAGGCGAATCAGTGAGATTTGGTCTTTTTTGTGGAGGATGAATTACAAATTTGTCCTTTTTTTGGTCAGCCAGGGGATGAAATGAACTAAGGCAACATTGTTCTCCTATTTGTACACTGCTAAAAAAAAAATTAAATATGACGCAACACCCCACAGAGCTTGCTGAGGCCCTCTTGTGGGCCAGGGCCCCCACTGTTAAAAAACTGCTGAACTAAAGGACCTAAGAATATGATTACGACATAGCATCTAAAGCAGAGATGCCCAAACTAGGGACCTTTGATTTGGCCTGCCATACCATATGAGAAGAGAGGGAGAATTTTGGGGAGGGTTGCGGTTAATGCTTTTAATACGCATTGTCATTTTTAATTTAACGTAAGCTTTCATTTGTTAGTTTTATTTTTAAGCTACAAAAAGACTAACTCTAATTAAATATTTGAATTAAATGTTGTAAATGAATCCATTTTTTTTTGTGAACATACTGTTGCTCAGGGGATAGAGCACAATTCAGAAGTCCCCAGTGAGCAAATCAAGGTGCAGCTTGACTAGTGTATTCGGCATTAAACTCCATAGTGTTATAAATGGAATTCTTATGTTTAACTATAATAGGTTCATTATAAAATGTAAAACAATATATATATATATATATATATATATATATATATATATATATATATATATATATATATATATATATATATGTATATATATATATATGTATATATATATATATATATATATATATATATATATATATATATATATATATATATATATATATGTATATATATATATATATATGTATATATATATATGTATATATATATATATATATATATATATATATATATATATATATATATATATATATATATATATATATATATATATATATATAATGGATTAGTTAATATGATCAAAGTAATGTTTTCTATTTATTTTTAAATAAACGAGGAAATTATTCATGGAAACTTTGTGTTACAGCTTGATATTTTTACCTCAATCAAGTTTTTTTGCTCTTAATAAGAAAACGTTTGGCCACCTCTGATCTAAAGTGACACAATCAACAACAAATGGCAATTGTAGCTACTTATTTAAGAGAGTATTTAAGTATTTGTTAACTTGTGTAGAAAACAAATTCCAATTGTATTTTAATATAGTATATTAGTAGGAAGTTAATCTAATGCTATCGTTACAGTGGCCTATGTCTGTCAGCAATAACATTATCCTTCGTTAGCAAGCGTTTGTTTTTGTAGAGATAATATGTAACTCTATTACTAACAGTTGCTAGTTAAACGTCTGAAGCATACGGTTTTAACATGAACACATAATATTGAAAACAATAACTATATTCTACTTTTCGTCGCTGTAAAAGCGCCTTTATTAGCTATTAGCCTGACTCGACACGTTAACACGGCTCCATAGCTCAGTGGTTAGAGCACTGGTCTTGTAAACCAGGGGTCGCGAGTTCGATCCTCGCTGGGGCCTCGCTTTTTTTCCCTCTCAAAACGAAACCGCAGTAAATAGAATACTTGTCTACGGATATAAGTTGGTATCAAAAAAGCCGTTTATCAAAACGTAACTTGAACAAAGGACGTGTTTTAAAGCTTGAACGAGTGCAACGTTATGTTTTTTTGGATAACATTATTTATAAGAAACATATTAATGTAAAAATATTGATGTTAAGCATCATCCTTAGGTTTCTTGAGCTTTGTTTGTGTTGTCAGGTAGTACGTAAAATTCACATCGTAACAGGAGTAAATAAGTTGTTCAATCCAAATGTGGGTCGATGACATTGTTCTCATTGCAATAAGGATGTCTTTGTGAGCTGAATTCCAGCTCTGCTTTGAACAAGGTCATTGATATTCTGAGCATTCAATCACGTAGGTAGTGCCAGCCTATCGCTGCCAGCTTCTCTTCCAAAATTGGCATCCCTCTGAAAAGTAATTTAGCTCTCTGCCTCCAGAAACACATCATTTAGAAAGCAATGAAGGTCTCCCCGTCAAACAGACCAACAATGGAGTGATGAATATCGTTTAATAGATTTCTTTAAACGTCTTCCCCTGTAGCTGTACAGCGACTAGAATCCTTAATTTGAGTTTACTGCACTGTAACTATTAACAATCTACTGATATATTATGCTACACTTTAAAAGCAAAACACAAATAGGGCATAAAAAGCATAGGCTATATCTATAGAAACACCATAACGTTCACTATATAATTGTAAGATTACACACCAAAAAGGTGTGCAGTAACATATAAGGTTCTGTTTTGTCAACATAAATCCACAGGAGCCTTTTCATTATTCTTTTTCCAAATAATTATGTAGTTAGAGCGACACCTACTGGCCGAATAAGTGAATTGATTGTGAAAATACATTTGAGTAGCTACTGTTACCATCTCCTGCCAATAGATGTCAGTGTTGCACTGCAATAATTATTGTTAACGAGAAAGATTTGCTTGAAAGAGTTTCAATAACTGAGCAGTAAACATCCTTTATTGTGAACTATCAAGTATTTATTCATTAAATGACTGTACATTTATTTTTACATTTCTACATCTGGCACACATTTTTATATTTATATTTTATTGTAGCCATTTTTCCTTTCCCTTTTTCTTTCCTTGATTTATTGATTATGAAAAGTTTATATTGTTTCATTTTTGCAAATTTAACTATTGAATAAAGTTAATGTTCCCTGGTGGAAGAAGAAGACACAGTTAAGTAAAACCTTGTTAGGAATTAAGTGGTTTATTGTGAACTATTTTAATTCATAATTGCAAGAATGTAAAACAAGAGCATTTTAATTCTGTACATACTTAAAACTGGAAAATATTCAAGAGACCACAAAGAACTGTTTCTTTGGATTTATTTGTTTTTATTCTATAAAGATCTGAAAACACTTTTACTTTATTTGTCTTCAAAAGTTACAGTTGTTCAGAATAATAAATGTTTGCATTTGTTATGACTGAAAAATATTCCACCAAATATAGATTGCTCCTCTAGACATTTTAAATTTGGAGGAAATGTCATCAGTATAGTTTACAGAACAAAATAAAAATGATGTTTTAACATAAATTGTAAATCCAGTTTGTGTGTGTATGCATATATACACTCACCGGCCACTTTATTAGGTACACCTGTCCAACTGCTCGTTAACGCAAACTTCTAATCAGGCAATCACATAGTCGTAACTCAATGCATTTAGGCATGCAGACATGGTCAAGACGATCTGCTGCAGTTAAAACTGAGCATCAGAATGGGGAAGAAAGGTGATTTAAGTGACTTTGAACAAGGCATGGTTGTTTGTGCCAGACGGGCTGGTTTGAGGATTTCAGAAACTGCTGATCTACTGAGATTTTCATGCACAACCATCTCTAGGGTTTACAGAGAATGGTCCGAAAAAGAGAAAATATCCAGCGAGCGGCAATTCTTTGTGCGCAAATGCCTCGTTGATGCCAGAGGTCAGAGGAGAATGGTCAGACTGGTTGGAGCTGATAGAAAGGCAACAGTAACTCAAATAACCATCATCATAATCGTTACAACTGAGGTATGCAGAAGAGCTTCTCTGAACGCACAACACGTCCAAACGTTTTTTTTTTTTTTAAATTATTATTTTTAAGGGGTTTTTCACTTTTAATCGGAAAGGACAGTGAAGGTTAGACAGAAAAGTATTGGGAGCAGAGAGAGGGGAAGGGTCGGCAAAGGACCTTGAGCCGGGAATTGAACTCAGGTTGCCGTGAGCAACATGGTGCTATATACAGGGAGTGCAGAATTATTAGGCAAATGAGTATTTTGACCACTTCATCCTCTTTATGCATGTTGTCTTACTCCAAGCTGTATAGGCTCGAAAGCCTACTACCAATTAAGCATATTAGGTGATGTGCATCTCTGTAATGAGAAGGGGTGTGGTCTAATGACCAACACCCTATATCAGGTGTGCATAATTATTAGGCAACTTCCTTTCCTTTGGCAAAATGGGTCAAAAGAAGGACTTGACAGGCTCCGAAAAGTAGAAAATAGTGAGATATCTTGCAGAGGGATGCAGCACTCTTAAAATTGCCAAGCTTCTAAAGCGTGATCATCGAACAATCAAGCGTTTCATTCAAAATAGTCAACAGGGTCGCAAGAAGCGTGTGGAGAAACCAAGGCGCAAAATAACTGCCCATGAACTGAGAAAAGTCAAGCGTGCAGCTGCCAAGATGCCACTTGCCACCAGTTTTGCCATATTTCAGAGCTGCAACATCACTGGAGTCCCCAAAAGCACAAGGTGTGCAATACTCAGAGACATGGCCAAGGTAAGAAAAGCTGAAAAACGACCACCACTGAACAAGACACACAAGCTGAAACGTCAAGACTGGGCCAAGAAATATCTCAAGACTGATTTTTCTAAGGTTTTATGGACTGATGAAATGAGAGTGAGTCTTGATGGGCCCGTGGCTGGATCGGTAAAGGGCAGAGAGCTCCAGTTCGACTCAGACGCCAGCAAGGTGGAGGTGGAGTACTGGTTTGGGCTGGTATCTTCAAAGATGAGCTTGTGGGGCCTTTTCGGGATGAGGATGGAGTCAAGCTCAACTCCCAGTCCTACTGCCAGTTTCTGGAAGACACCTTCAAGCAGTGGTACAGGAAGAAGTCTGCATCCTTCAAGAAAAACAGGATTTTCATGCAGGACAATGCTCCATCACACGCGTCCAAGTACTCCACAGTGTGGCTGGCAAGAAAGGGTCTAAAAGAAGAAAAACTAATGACATGGCGTCCTTGTTCACCTGATCTGAACCCCATAGAGAACTTGTGGTCCATCATCAAATGTGAGATTTACAAGGAGGGAAAACAGTACACCTCTCTGAACAGTGTCTGGGGGGCTGTGGTTGCTGCTGCACGCAATGTTGATGGTGAACAGATCAAAACACTGACAGAATCCATGGATGGCAGGCTTTTGAGTGTCCTTGCAAAAAAAGGTGGCTATATTGGTCACTGATTTGTTTTTGTTTTGTTTTTGAATGTCAGAAATGTATATTTGTGAATGTTGAGATGTTATATTGGTTTCACTGCTGAAAATAAATAATTGAAATGGGTATATATTTGTTTTTTGTTAAGTTGCCTAATAATTATGCACAGTAATAGTCACCTGCACACACAGATATCCTCCTAAAATAGCTAAAACTAAAAACAAACTATAAACTACTTCCGAAAATATTCAGCTTTGATATTAATGAGTTTTTTTGGGTTCATTGAGAACATGGTTGTTGTTCAATAATAAAATTAATCCTCAAAAATACAACTTGCCTAATAAATTCTGCACTACCTGTATCGGCGCACTTAACCACTAGGCTAAACACGTCCAAACTTGAGGTGGATGGGCTACAGCAGCAGAGCCCACACTGGGTACCACTCCTCTCAGCTAAAAACAGGAAACTGAGGCTACAATTCGCACAGGCTCACCAAAATTAGACAATAGAAGATTGGAAAAATGTTGCCTGGTCTGATGAGTCTCGATTTCTGCTGCCACATTCGGATGGTAGGGTCAGAATTCGGCATCAACAACATGAAAGCATGGATCCATCCTGCATTGTATCAATGGTTCAGGCTGGTGGTGGTGGTGTAATGGTGTGGGGGATATTTTCCTGGCACACCTTGGGCCTATTAGTACCAATCAAGCATCGTTTCAATGAGTATTGTTGCTGACCATGTCCATCCCTTTATGACCACAGTGTACCCATTTTCTGATGGCTATTTCCAGGAGGATAATGCACCATGTCATAAAGCACGAATCATCTCAGACTTGTTTCTTGAACATGACAATGAGTTCAGGCAAAAGGGGGTCCAACCCGGTACTAGTAAGGTGTACCTAAGTCAGTGTATATAGTTGAAGATAAAATTACTAGCCCTCCTGTGAAACTTTAATTATATTAAAAATATTTTTCAAGTGCTTTTTAATGGAGAAGATTTTTCAACACATTTAAAGCATAATAGTTTTAAAAACAAATTTACTTTTTTTATTTTATATATATTTACATATTTAAATCTGCCACTGATGTTCATAGAATTATTAAAAATAGTCTGCCAACCATCTCTCCCCTTTTCAAGAGAATAAAAAGCGTGCATTTAAAAAAAAAATCCTGTCAATAAATCTTAAAATGTTAAAATTTATTTTCCTCATGAATCACATTGGATCAAAGCGTCAGCAACTAAAGCGGAAAACCTCACGACTGAAAACTGAGCTTCCTTCTGTGTGGAATATATTTTTCCAGACGAAGACACGATGATTATTACATATGATGTGAAATCAGCAAACGTTGAAAGGTTTGACAATTAGACCTGTAAGGTCGTTTCGAAACATTTCAAACAAGAACAAGCGTGTCACCTCAACGTGAACCCATTTCATATCACACATCAGTCACTCGCTCTTCCTGCTAATTATCCTCAATTAATGGGACCCTACTGAGTGCTCTCCTCTAGCAAGCTTTAAGTGGAGCGCTGCACCTGAACAAATCCCATTTCCTGTCACGTTTCCCTCTCGTCTTATCAAGTGGCCCACAGACCCGGATCCTGGCCTTCTAAAATCGCTGGAGCGTTTCTGACTCTCATGTGTCACTGCTCATCACTGTGGACACATCATCACTCCAGAACATTAAGTGCATGTTGATTTTGTTAGTGGCCTCCAATAGTTTTTGGACACTACACATTTAACTATAACAATAATTGTTTTATTATTATTATTATTATCTATTTGATATCATTATAATGGGCATTATTATATTATATTATATTATATTATATTATATTATATTATATTATATTATATTATATTATATTATATTATATTATATTATATTATATTATATTAAATTATTCATTCTTTCATTTTCCTTTGGCTTAGTCCCTTTATTAATCTGGGGTCGCCACAGCGGAATGAACTGCCAACTCATCCAGCGTATGTTTTACACAGCGGATGCCCATTCAGCTGCAACCCAGTACTGGGAAACATCCGTACACACTCATTCACACACATACACCATGACCAATTTAGTTTATTCAATTCACCTATACCGCATGTCTTTGGACTGTGGGGGAAACCGAAGCACCTGGATGAAACCCACATGAACACGGGGAGAACATGCAAACTCCACACAGAAATGCCAACTGACCCAGACGGGGCTCAAATCAGCGACCATCTTGCTGTGAGGCGATTGTGCTACCCATTGCGCTAATGTGCTTCCCCTATATTATATTATGTTATATTATGTTATGTCATATTATATTATTTTATGTTAAATTATGTTATGTTATATTATATTATATTATAATGTTATTTTATATTATATTATGTTATGTTATATTATATTATATTATAATGTTATTTTATATTATATTATGTTATATTATGTTATGTTATGTTATATTATATTATATATAATATATTATCTTATGTTATATTATATTATTTTATATTCTGGTTATACTTTAATAAATTAAGCTGAACTATTTTGATTCATGTTTTGAATAGCCTAAAAGTTGCCTGCATTTTGTACACACTTGCTTTGCACCTTACAGCTTGATTCTGAATTATAACAATTCAAAACCTTATTATATTACTATAAAAATTATATTATTATAAATCTTGATTTATTAAAAATATATATCATCTGTTTAAAGATAGTTCATTACACTCATTGTTGTTGCACTCCAAACGTGACTTTGTGGTTTAGTGTTGGAAATCACAAATGACAATAGTATTTTTTTCTATGGGAAAGGCATGCATATTTGCAGTATGTCTTGCTGGATGGGTCACATTAAAGCAGAATACTTCAAATTAATTTATTATAAATTATTTCAGTCAATATGTCAGTCAGTTTTGTGATTTGAGTTTAACAAAAAACCCTTATGTTTCCTTTGTTGTGCTTCTTTGTCTACAGTTATATCACCTTCTAATTAATTATCTATTTAAGATTGCTTTTGTGCCTTAAATTAATTTATTTAGTGAACTTTATTTGTTTTTATGTCATTTGCACATTTCCCCAGTCATTTGACTTTAAAAGAAAACATTTCTTAGTGTATGTCTCGTTACCATAGTGACGCATAGAATGTGTTCTAAGAATGGAATGTTCCAAAGTGTACATAAAGCCTTGCATCATAGAGAAGCTCTTGTTGGTTTGTTGTATTGGCAGTGAACTGGTGGTGTGTTTGAATACTTCTGTTAGTTATTCAAGACTTTCACAGTGGTTGAATATCTACGTTTGCAGTGTTTCAAGGCTGTCTTACTGATATAATATCCCAGTTCAATGAGTGATTCACGGTGCAAGACCGAAATCCTCACCCTATTCCAGCTGTCCAGCAAGTGCAAACCCCGAACATCTGAGTGGTTCAAGGTGAATGCCCAAAACCCTCTACCAATTGATTTAATGGTTGACCAGTGTGATAACGAAATCACACCCCCAATACTGGGTCTTGAACCTGCAACAACGGTTGTTGAAATGGAGGAAGAAGGAGATATAGTGGAACTTGACCCGGTCTCCCTCCCCAAAGCCAGCGAGATCTACCAGAGCCTGAAAAAAGCACAGCTCGAAACCCCTATAAACAGCACAAGTAGTGAGTAATATTTACATTGTGATATGAATATTCAGCGTTTTCCTGACATAACATACTTACTGTTGAAAATAATGTTCGTAGAGTGTAAATATTTAAATGTGTAAATGTTTGTACAGTATAATAGACAGCTGGTTGAATTGCTGTTTTCCTAAAGAGGCTATAGCAGGATGCAAATGTGATATTTATTTGTCTATAATAACTACTGACATTATTAGCTCATATTTATGATATTGGCCGAATCGAGCATTTTGAAATGAGACGATCTAGCCTACAGAGAACGGATCTCGTCAACAGGCATAAAATAATAAAATGTGTAATGACTTTTTTCAAAGTGATTATAAAACTTATTTTAAGAGATCTGAGGGCAAAACAAGGTTTACAAAAGTTAGAAATAGATTTCCTTTGATCCACAAATGTACACATAAAAATGTAAACTGTCTATAAAATCACTTTTTAGTAAGACATTTCAAACTCTTTTTGTTTTTTAAAATGTGTTTAGATATCCAAGTAAAATAAACCTAATTCATACATTTAATCCAGAGTTTGCTTTTTAAACATCCTGCCATTATCAGCGCGCAATGAATCTTGTGAACACCAGTTGTGTCTTTCAATACCTAGGAAACAAAGGACACATTTGGAGGCTGCATTTGAGGAAGTCTTCGAATTTTTTTAAAAAATGAAACTGTCTTTGTCGCGTCCCGATGACACAGCACACTTCGGATGCATCCTCCGGAGGATGCAGCCTCTAAAATGAGACACAGCTATTATTTCATCAGTGGGCTAATCACTGTGCTACACAGTTAACACATAGAAGAAAACAGTATATGCTGAATTAGTGAAGGTTAAATATTACTATATTTAATAATTAACATATTAAATGGTGAATAATCACTTGAATATTATTGGGCTATTATTGCATTAAAGTTCATCTTAATAAAACAATCCTGTAAATTAATGTCATTTCTCATTTTCAGCTTTTCTGATACAACTTTACTCTCCAATCCCTTAGTAAAACTAAGCATTTACTTATCTTGGTTTTGGGTGAATGTTCATAATGGATATTTAAAATGTATATATTCTTAATTTCCTCAAATGACTGTGGAAAAGTGTGTAAAGATGTGCAATCTTTTCTCTTTTAACAGATGAGGAAAAGAAGAAAGTGAAGGAGAAGAAAAAGAAGAAGAGAAAGAGCAGGATTGCCTCTTTCTTTAGAGCTGTTGGCAGGATCTTTTGTTTCACTGCAAGGAAAGAGCAGCTCAGTAGCTCAGCAGATCCATGCTCTGATGGTAAATTATTGTTTTTGCATCTACATATTATTTAGACTGTAATATTATAAACAAACTGTATTTTTACTTCCCCTTATCTGGAGTTTAATGTCTCCTTGAGAATGACTGTGTACAATGTGTACATTTCTCTTTTAACAGATGATGAGAATGAGATCTATGAGCAGAAGGTTAAGGTGGAAGTGGAGGAGGAGAAGATGGTGGAGGAGGAAGAGATAATAAAGGAGGATGAGGAGGTGATAGAAGAGGAGGAGGTGATGTTGGAGAAGGAGGACATGGTGGAGGAGGAAGAGATGATAAAGAAGGAGGAGGAGGTGATAAAAGAGGAGGAGGAGATGGTGGGAGAGGTGGAGGTGAGAGAGAAGAAGGAGAAAATGACAAAGGAGGAGGAGAGGATGGAAGGGGAGAAGAATATGAAGAATGAGAATGAGATAAAGGAGGAGGAGGATAACATGAAGGAGAAGACAAAGGAGGAGGAGAAAAAGAGACAAGAGAAAAAGATCAGAACCAGGTTGACAGAGGAGGAAAATACAAGGAAGGATACGACTGATGACGGGTGGACAATTGTGGACGATGAGCAGCGGGAGGAGATCGAGTGGCCAAGGTGGAAGCCGAAGCCCATCGCTACTGTTCCCCACATCCCTGAACTGGGCAAAAGTGAATATGTGGTCTTAAAAATAAACAAGTTAAAGAAGTTGCAATGCCAAAAAGCACGATCAAAAAAAGAAGAGGAGAAGAGACTCAAGGAAAACATCAGTAAACAGATAACAGTGGCAAAGTTTATCAGTCTGAAAATTAAGGAGGAGAATGAAAAGATGAGGGCGGAAGAGGAGGAGATGAGACAAAAGAAAATGAGCAGAAGGTTATCCATTGCAAAGACTTTAATTATGAAAATGAAGGAGGAGAACGAGGAGAAGGAGGAGGAAAAGAAAGTAAACGATGATGAAAACGGGGAGGATAACATAAAGAAGGTAAAGAAGAGAAGGAGGAGGGCAAGGAGAAATCACGAGATGAAAGAGGAGGAGAAGAAGGAGGAGGAGAAGGAGGAAGAGAATAAAGATAAAGTGAAGAAGAAGAGAAGGAGGAGGCCAAGGGGAAATTCCACCAAGGAGGAGGAGGAAAAGACAGAGAATAAGAAAGAGAATTCAGAGAAAAAGTGCGTGAATTCAGAACCCCACAAAGGAAAAGACAGAAATCATCAATGGCCCCTCACCAGACCTGCTCCAGTGTGGAGGCAGCAGGAAAGACTACAAGGGAGAGCAGGAAAGACGACAAGCTTTTATTCCGGTGGTGGGGACAAATTCAAAGAGGTGGAGAAGGAAAAGACAGAGAATAAAAAAGAGAAGTCAGAGAAGAAGTGGTGGGGGAATCCAGATCCCCACAAAAGAAGTGACAGAAATCCCCAATGGCCCCACACCAGACCTGCTCCAATGCGGAGGCAGCTTAAGAGCAGGAAAGACTGCTCTTGAGGGGATGTAAAAAAATGTAAATAAATTTCTGTTGTACAAAAATATATATGTTTGTTTGTTTTTCTGTGTCGAGTTTATCTGCTCATTTTTCTGTTTAAAAAGTGTTGAATTCTGTGTCTGGTGTTGTGTTGCCAGTTATTCCCTCGTTTCTAAAAAACAAACACATTGCAAAACCTAAATATTATCGTCATCTTTCCACTTCTTTTATTTTCATGCTTTCTCACCATTTTATCCTGAAAGAGGTGATATGGTAATGTGTTTAATACTTTAATAATGTGTTTAATACCTACTTTACAAAGCCAAAAAAGTTAAGACTATAGTTTTCAATATTAAAGCGTTTTACTAAAATCACAGGTCACAGACTGCTTATGACTATTATTAAATTATAACAGGTATGGTTAATATGCAAATGATTATATATTAATGTGAACGGACTTATTTCATAAAGGTATTAGATTTGTGGCATCTATAAGTTTTATTTTGAGTATAATTGAGCAGATATGTTTGGTTGAAACTGTGGGTAAATTCTATAATGAACAGAACAGAGAGTGAAGTTGAACAACGTTATTTGTAACGTCACATATTTGTCAGTGTAAATAAGAGGTCTAAAGCTATCTTGTAAAATTCATATATTTTCTATGTTATTAAGTACAATTATTGCTGTTATATTATTATTTGTAATGCAGATGCTGAGAACAGACTTACGGATCCAACTGCAGTTTAATAATTAAGGTCGTACAGGTAGAGGTCAGAAATAGGAGCAAAACAATAGTACAAGGGAAATCCAAAAGACGTGGTCAGCATACAGGTGAAAGGTTAGACAAGGCGGCAATAAATCAAAACGAGGAATAAGACAAGGATCAATACACAGGACAGCAAACCAGGAAAACGCTTTATAATGTTCAAACTGAAACAAGAATCGGCAATGTGTGATTGAAGGTGAGGTGTATTTATAGTCCTTGTAATCAGTGTAGATGATCAGCAGCTGTGTCTGTGTGTGAGTGTCCGGATTATTGTCAGCTGCTGTAGGAGTTGATGAGGGCAGGGAGTTCTGAGAGTTGTAGTTCATTCAGCAGTAATCTCCCATATAGAAAACCTCGCTGGCAATTGGAACAAACTACAGGAAGTCGCCAGCGGAGACAACACCACTGGCATCATAACAATTATTATTACTTAACTAAACAAATATCACCAATACTTATATACTTCTATAATAATATTACTAGTAGTAGTAGTAGAATTAATAATAAAAATTATTATTACTGTAATTATCAAAATCATTATTATTTCTGTTGTTATTCATTATTATAAAAGTACTTTTTATACATTAGCACCCCTCATGCCATATTAACAATGTTGAACTTCATTTATTGTTACTTAATTGTCCAAATAGATTTTTAGGCCACTTTAAATATGCAGTTTATCTTTAGTTTGTGTGAAATAATGTGATCGATGGTTTATCAGGCTATGAAACACAGATTTGTTCAGGTCTGTTATTGTCATGCCTAAGGTTTTTCCTTTCAGAAGTGTATGTATGGCGCTGCAGGTCTAGTCTATTATCAGTCCTGGGGTTACTCACACGAGCGGGTCAGTGAGTGGAGCAGGGGTCTATGGCTGGCTCCAGACCGCCAGAAGATCCTACATACAGCTGTTTACTCACAGCTTGAGGCCTTCCTGAGGACTGGCCCCCTCCAGAGACCCTGAGCACAGTGCCGCTACTGACCCCACACACAAACCCTCCCCCAGACTCACAGCAGGTTTACGCTGCAAAGCTGCAAACATACAGGCAGTCTATAAAATGTTCATTTTTTTAAACAACATTTTCCAAGTGCTGCATGTTTATCAGATATTTTTTCATAACAATAACAATGATGTCTAAAAAATTGTATATGTGTAACATAATAGTTTTCATAATTTTAGACTCCTCTGAGATCTGAGAGGTGGGTTAATTTGTGAAAGTATTATCACTAAAAATATATAAACAAGAAACCGTACGATCAGGAAATTAAAATCAACAACAACAAAGAATCACTGGGCCTGTCATGATATCTATTTTTTGTTGTTTGATATATTGCACCAAAATATATTGCGATAAATGATATTACTGTCATTTAAAGACCATTTTTTTATGCCACTCATTATATAATGCCAATATGACAATATAATATCATCACAATGAAAGTAGACTTTCCAAAGAACACAAAGTTTTATTCTTAAGAAGATTTTATTTAATTATAGTCATTTTAACAATTTAATAGCTAGGCATTGGAATCAGAATGTGAAAGCGCATATACTGAATAAATAATATTAAATATTAACAAAAAAGTGCAAGGTAAAAAGTAACAGGGGCTGTGATATCTGCTACCAGATCTATTTTCAGTCGTCACACACCCACATGAATAGTAATTTATAGTAAATACTATAGTGTTTTTAACCATACTGATGCCTCCAATAGAGATAGAGATGTTGACAATCAGCTAAAATGTTGCTAGAATTGGTTTTTATGTATGGCCGATATATATCACATCACCAAAAATGATTGACGTCATGTCCATGTGTTGTGCGATAAGTTGATATATTGATTATTGTGACAGGCCTAAGAATCATTTCTCAGTCTTGTATACACAGTTCATACATTTTTCAAAGTCAAGCACTTTTCAAGCACCTTAAAGATGCATTTTTTTATTACTTTTTTTTTTTACAATATTTATAAATAAAATGCTATTGTTATAGTATCCTACAATATACCATAACTAGGCCTACGCGGAATCTAATATGACAATGTTCATATGATTTATTTACAATACAGTTTGTAAAGTAATATTTTCTGTCTTTTAGTAGATGTATTATATGAGAGACATGCTTTATTTACCAAATAAAAAGATCTGGGGTCCATTCTTTGTACTTTAATTAAATGATCTAAAATGATTTGACAGATCCTGGATCTTTTAATCTTGATAACTGATCTCTGGCTAATTTGGTTCTTCAAACAAGTTCGCGAATCGGATAAAAATGTCTGGATGAACTGATCTGAGATCATTACATATAATTTTTTTACCTGTTTACTATTTTCCCAAGTGTGTATAACTACTACTGTAAGAAAATATCAGCATTCGGTACATGTTTTCAGTATTACCTTTGCTAGAAAAGACCCGATCTATCCAATATGAAATAAGCCTGCTCCCGAGCAGGTTGGAGCTACCACACCTGTTGCTATGACAACTACTCTCGGATGGGTTTTGAAGGACGAAACGATCCTGGATTGTGTCAAATCGTCAATAACCAAATCCAGCTAATTGAGTAATCCGCATATTAAGAACAGACCCCTTTATTTCATTTTAAGTTTTTAGTTACGATACTACTAAAATCAATCCTCATAAATCCAAATGAAATGTAAAATAACACTCCTTACTGTATAAAAAATTCAATAAGATTATTCTTTAATAAAGTTACAAATGGTAACATTTCTTTCCTGAATACTTTGAACTCTGTCAGGCCTTGAAATCATCTGTAAATGATAAACTTTAACATTATGTTTAAACTCGGCAATATCTACACAATTCACATGTGTGTTCTAAACTGTTTCTTCTGGTCAACTATAATCATAACTCAATATTGTACATCCTGCGATGTGACTATTGCAGAGGTGCACATTGCGATATTGGTGCTGAAACGATATATTGTGCAGCCCAAGAAAGTATAGTTCAATGAATCATGATAGTCCATGTGGTCGGAGAGTCTGTAACAAACAGAACAATTTACTGTGCCTGAATACGTTGAACTCTCTTCAAATGTTCAGTCGCAGGCCCTAAAGACTCATGCAAATAAAAAACTTTCACTCCATTATGGGTAAACTCTGCCACATATCGCATGTCTTCTGAACTGTGGCTCTTGATCTACTAATCCTAAAAATTGTGATATCGATGCAGAAACTATATATTGTGCAGCCCTACTAGCTAGTATTTCTTCTCATGGTAGTTAGTTACATCATTTATCCAGAAAGGCACCTCCAACCAATCTGTCATCGTAGTGGTGCGATTAGCAAAATCCGAAATAGTTTGCACTGCTTTTCTTTGGTTGACTGAGAAAGACTGAAAAGTTCTTAAGGGCTACGCACACGTTTTTAAGTGGTCAGCTTCATGTCTGAAGCACCACGGATCAAGGGTTGCCCTTTGGAGGCCGTAAAAGCTTGCTAAACACACGGCTGGAAAGCATCCATAAAGAAAATAAACAGTCATAAGGACCTTGGAGCTCAGCAGATGTGGCGCCGCATGTAGAAAGCCAGCAGCAAACATTTGGTTAACTCCGAACAATGAAAGATCTGGCTCTACAGCATTCGCACTAGTCCGTTGTCCCCATGGTCAGGTGAGTTATCTTCTGCTATTGTGCTCTGTGAATGGGAATAGCTGCAAAACCCTCCCCAAGTCAGTGATAACATCTTCTGGGTAGAGGTTTTATGTAGAGCCAAATGTGCAGCACACAATAGACTGACCCCGAGAGGTTGAGTTCTGGCCGCTCTGATGGGCCGCACTGGGATTTTGTGAAGACCTCGGGATCTGGCTGAAAACAACAGGTTCTTACAAAAGTCTGGGTGGCCAGCAGTTACTGTGGGTTTAGAAAAGAAAGGACTACAATTTAAAGCTGTTTTAGAAATTGCAAATGTTGGACATCTCGGTTAGTTGCTGAATGTGCAGCTTGAGAAGAGACTGATATTAAGAAATTATCAACTGCTCTAAGAAAATTAGATATATATAATCAAAACAAAAATATTACAAAAATAAATTAATTTATTATAATTTTCTAATATTTATGCCAATGAATGCTTTTAGATACAACTTTTGTACTTTCACACATATATGGATTTTCTACATATATTTTAGTGTAATTTGATGTAATATAAACTGCTTGACAAACTTAAAACTCCAACAAATTTATTACAGGATATAAGCAGGAATCTTAATGTAATTTCAATACTTTTTAAAGTCTTTTTAAAGACCTTCTCAGAATACTTTAGGACCTCATAGCCACTTCAGGTTCTAATCAGTATCAAGCCTTTTACTTAATAAACAGTTGTTAATAAACAGTTGTAGTTAAATAAATCAATGGAGCACAACCATGCAACAGAACTCAGATAAGCTCGGAAGAAACAAAGCTTGAAAGAATAAATTATGCGGTTCTTTTCAGTAACAGGCTTCAGCCACTGTTTAAACTCGTCTTTCTCCAACCAGGAGTACACAAACTTACATTTTCCCATTTTGCCGTCTGTTTCGTTCTATGGTTTCGCTACATGTAGAGAGCGACACATCACCTTCCCACGTTTGCCGCAAATTACGTTCCACCACCCGCACGGAGGAACTTACATCGGCCCAAACCAATCATGTGGATTGAGCACATTGTTGTTAATATTAGGCGGAAAATAAATATATTTATGCTTTTTTTTTTTTAAATCAAACACTTTGGTCAATGCTTGAGCAAAATTTAAGACCTCGTAAAAACGCGATTAAGACTTTTTAATACCTTTTAATGGCCTTAATTTTCTCATAATTGATTTATCAACTTTTAATACTTTTTAAGACCCCACGAACACCCTGTATTAGACCACCACAGATGTCACAAACTAACAGTATTAGTGATTACAAAAGTCTGTTTTCTGTAATAGTAAATCTACTTTGTGATGTGAAAGCTTTTGAGTCACAGTAATCTTTCTAATGCTGAAATATAATTATTGTTGTTAAAGATTGTTAAAGAATATTGTTGTTAAGGAATTTATTTTTGTTATTATTTTTATCATTTCTATATTACAAATATATGCATTTTAGTCTATGAAAAGTTACATTTGATTAATTTCTGACTTCTGAAAAATTTCATACACTGGCACAAATTTTATTTGATAGCCCTATTTATATAAATCTTATCTTAAGTACACTGATTGATTAATTAAAGGTGCAGTGGGTGATCTGCCACAATGCTAACTGGTTAGCATAATATCTTTAAAACAGTCTCTCCCCTGCCGTCCAAAGCCATGACAGCAGACAACTCAATCTCACGTGCTATGCTAAAGCAACTCAAGGAATTACATTTATTACTAAGCCATACCTACATGATATTTCAGACCGAATATTCAAAGCAGCATGGTAAACAATATCACAGGTCGTCATTGTTCAAAAATGATCCAATGTGAATATAAAACCAACTTCACCTCAGTAAAGCAGGCTAGGCGGAATAGCACTATTTACTTATGTTTTGTTGTTAAACTAAATAAAAATCTACATTATCGATACTGTAAAAGGTCCCTTATGAAAAATAGTCCCATCAATCTTTCATGGGAAGATTTCAGTGCTTCTGTGCATATAACCCATTCATAATACAACACAATCTACATCAGCTTTGCCTGACTAAAAATGTTTTCAAACATAACATGACCTGTCTAAAAGAAATACTTCAGCCATGGTGTCATCCTTTCTCCAGCATGCAAAAGTAACTCCAATATTGATTCAGGATTTTAAAAAGTTATGATTCAGCATGTTTTTACCTCTTTCTCTCGTGTGCACATGAACGCGCAGCGCGTGTACGCATAAATGGCAGATCTGTGTAAACAGATGTACAAATCTGCATTTGCTGACAGAGAGTTTGGGCTACTTATCAGATTTATGGGAAATGTAGGCCCGACAATATTTAATTGGATGAACATTTTTTAGTCTTATGCCTTACCCAGAATATAAAAATACATATAAATACATTTAGATCATTTACTTTATTCATTACTATTGGATTGTGAAGAGACTTTCAACCAACACAACAAAAAACTGTTTCTGAAGACAATTACCTACTGCACCTTTAAGCTCTTCTGGTAATCTATATGTTGAAATCCTATTTTGAATTATGTTAGAGAAGAAGTAGGAAATGACAGAGACAGGGCAAAAACGGAACAACTGCAGATAATCAAGGCTGACATCATTGGTCTGTCTGTTATTCGTTTCATTTGTGCCTGTGGAAGAATGAATCTGAGCGTAACATATGAGCTGAAATCCCCAACCGATAAAAAATCAACCTCAGCTGTGAACTGACCGGCAGGGTCAAAACACACATTCCATAACAAACACATGCAGGTTGCAGTTTGTGTTGCAGACCTAAACCTTTTTGTATTTTCTATTTATTTATTAGAAATAAGTCTTAGTCTATTAGTTTATTTTTTGGTCTTACACCATATTATTTCGGCAAAAACTTTCTCCTTATACTGGCCACACACTACACATTTAGGTTTTGAAGGGCTCTAAAATGCATAAATCATCTGCTGCTGTCATAGTTCCATGTAGTTTTGGTCAAAATAAAATAAAATAATTTAATTACACTTGATTTCCAAAGAAGTTAAACCAGTGACAATTTTATTGGCGAGCTATTAAACACATAAATCACCTGCTGCCTTCACAGCTCAGTGCAATGACTAATAAGTCCATGTTGTGCTGCAAAATAAAACAAAATAAAAACTTCACCCATGAATAAAGATAGCATTTTAAATCACATTAAATCAATAATGAACAGCAATGCCAAAATATAGCTTTCTATAGATTGTACAGACATCCTTGGTTTAAATCCACCAATCTGTGAGCATGTGGGCTTTTTATGCATTCATTAAAGCCATATAAGCCAGTTTTTGTGTGGAATTATGGACATATATTACAAGCTCAAATATGCATGTACACTAGTCTTTTTGTCAGGGACAGAGACCTGGTGGCCAGTCTGATCACTCATAGGTATTTGTGGCTCTCTTGCAGGATGCTTTAAGGAAATCTGGGATTCCTGTTGGTCTGGAAAAGTAAACATGGCGTTAACCACCAGCCACTGGCAGTGGAGCTGTGCCTGTTCTGTCAGCACACATACAGAAGCTCCTCTCTCATGAGCTGGCAAGCGAACCACAAACTATGACTTAAAGCTAATGGCATTGGCGGAAAGATGGGATTTTGCTCCCAGGCAGGTGGAGGATACATAAATTAAAGGGATCGTTCACCAATAATAAAACTTTGCTGTAAATTTACGCACCATCCAAGATGCAGGTCCACTTTATTTCTTCGGTTGAACAATAAAGAAGTTGTGATCTTTGATGATTGCAATAATCTAAGTCAGTGGTTACTGGCAGGCACTTTGAGATAGGGCTGCACGATATTGAAAAAACTGATATTGTAATATTTTATCTTTCTGCAATAAATATTGCAATATGAATACAGTTTCACCAGATGGTTTGAATAGCTCTATATGACGGTTTTCTAGGGAGTCTAGCTGCATTCAGGTACAGAAATTGAATAATCACAATGCAAACAAAATGCCTTTCTTATTTTACTTTGTCTCGTCTTAATCCAAATATCTAAAAAATCTTAGATCAAGTAAAAATATTTTGTTTATACCTTCAGAAGTAATAGGTCAAAATTAAAACTTCCTAAAAACAAGCAAAATTATTAGCCAATGGGGAAATTAAAATATTCTTATTTTTGCTTTGAAATGTAGAAATCTAGACTAGAAACAAGCCATAAATTCTAGGTAGGAATTAAAAAAATTATTTGCATAAATCGTATAAATAATTAAATACAATTAATATTTCTTAAACCTCTAAACATAACTTTTTTGACTCCAAATGTTTTGAACTCTCTTAAAATACACAGTCATAGGCCTTAGAACATGCAAATGATAAACTTTCACATTATTATTATGGTTAAACTTAGCAGTGGCTCCTGCTCAACTATAATTCAGACTTAACATTTCATATCTTGCAATGTGACTTTTGCAGATGAGCACATTGCGATATCAATGCTAAATCGATATATGTGCAGCCCTACTTTGAGAGTAAAGAAAATACATGCAGGCAAAAAAAAATTAATACCTGAGGTTCCTGATGACATATTAAGGTCTTTTGAAGCCAACAGACTACACTCCAGACTGCCATGAATGCCCTCAGGACCATTAGACAAGGCTGTGGACAAAAAGCAAGAATGTTGTTCAGTTTCTTGTACAGATTGTTTCACTTAATTAAACATAATGTATGATCAGGAGTAGGAATGCCAACATTATATTAACAAACAATAAACTTAATTGACCATAAACCAAAGTAGGGCTGAACAATATATATTGTTTCAGCATCGATATTGCAATGTGCCCATCCAATAGTAACAACGCAAAGATATGCAATGCCCAGTCTGAATTATAGTTGACCAGGAGCTACAGAATTGTATTTAATCACTGTATTTATATGTAAATTATATGATTTATGCAAAAAAACATTTCTTACTTTGAATTTCTGTCTTGTTTCTATTCCAAATATCTACATTTCAGAGCGAAAACAAGATTATTTCACTTACCCCACTGGTAAATAATTTTCTTAAAACTCTTAAAGATTTTTTTTTGATGTTTGGAATAGAAACAAAGACGAAACAAAGTTTTTTGAGAAAACCATCAAATAGAGCTAATCAAACCATCTTCTGAAACTGTATTCATATCACAATATTTATTGCAGAAAAATAAAATATCGCAATATCAGATTTTTCCAATATCATGCAGACCAAAACCAAATATTTATTTTTTGTATTTTTGTCTTACAGGACAGTAGCTAGACAGGAAGCAAAGTTGAAAAGAGAGAAAGAGAGAGAGAGATTTGATTTTTAAAATTTACGTTATTTTACACCATATTAAAAACTCCACAATTAACAAAAGTACGTTTTACTCAAGCCATTTTGTAAATATTAGTTCTCCACCTTTAACAGAGCATGACATATGTTTACAAATCCACACATTTTCAAATTCTTCAATATTCTAGTCTAGACATTCTTATAAAAAAACTAATTCAAAATAGATTCACACTTTAATTAAACTCTTAAAATCTTGCACCACATCCTGACAAACTTCACCCTCTATCCTTTCTTTTCTTGTTATGTAAATTACCATTTTGGCTTTTCCTCCAACAAAATTAATGATTTGCTATTTTTTTCTTTTCTTTTCTGCAAATATGTACAGATTGTTTTACTTGACCAGATCTCAATGTATGGTCAGGAGTAGGAATATCAATATTATATTAACAAACAAAAAACTTAATTGACCAAATATTTATTCTTGTATTTTTGTCTTACCACAGAACAGTAGCTAGAAAGGAAGCAAAGACGCAATGTAAGCAGTGATGCTATATGTCGGTGCGCTGCCCACTAGGTTGTCTATGCCAGCGGTTCTAATTTATTTTCATAGGATTGGTGTGTTTACGTTAGATTAGCAACACAGCAATAGCATCAGCTGCTGCAGATTGATTTTATAGCACCAGGTAAAACTTTATGACACCTTAATGGCAATCAATTACAATAAAAATAAATACAGGCCACTAAAGAACATTGAGGATGATCATAGTGGTGGTCTCCAAAATTATACCAATAGACTTGTGCTGAAAACATTGTGCCTACCTGTCTTAGGTGAGGTTAATTTTAAATTAAACTAATTAATAAATGACTATATAAATTATATGGTTGTTAGACTGTTTAACTTTTTTGTGTTGTCAATATGCTCGTGTTTATATAGGTCTATTGTTGTGTGTGCAACATTTGTATGTTTATAACCACCTCTGAGGAATATGAGGGTTGCGAGTCACTAGCGTTATTTTGGGGGTCGCAGGCTGAAAAGTTTGAGAACCCCTGGTCTATGCCCACTGGCACAGACATAGACCACATTTGCAACTACAAATAGTCTCTAATGTTCTACTGAAGCAAAAAAAATCACATTGAAAATTCAGAGGGTGCATAAATTAATTTAAGAATATATAATTTCTGTGTAAACTATCCCTTTAACTGCTTAAGGTAAAAATATTAACCATCATCATTATGTAACATAACTCTAAAGTGCATTAAAACGCACAGAATCCATCTAAGCCTTATCTAAACAATGGAATTATGAATATTATGAGTTTTCCAGCTTAGATGATGACTTACTCTGACATACACTGAACCTTGATGCAATTAACCCCACTGCTTTCCCTTTACTCACTTTCCCTCAATGGTCTACGCATCTGTTGGTGATTTCTCATCTTTTCCAAGGACTTCAATGTGGTCTGCATATGTTTGGCTGCATTTCCTTGTGCATTTAGCCCTGATTCCCTCTGAATTAGTAATGTGTTGAATTAGTAATGTGCTTTATGCCACCATGCAGATGTCCACCAGCAGGCAGTTCTCTCAAATCATATTTGGATCGACCCTTTTCAAAGCTAATTGGTGATGAATTAGCAATGACGCACTATTGCTCAGGCTCTCTTCGCATCAGATGTTAAATGTGGCTTGTGTTCCTGTCTTTTTTAATGCTCCGTGTCACAAATTTGGTGGTCTGAGGTTTCACTACAAAAGCGGGCTTTTCATGCAGCGACATTCAGTGGATGTCACGGAGTAAACTTTCAGGCACATGTCATTCATTTTATCTGCAGCTACAGACTCATGGAACCCTCCCAGCATGCTGGGGAATAAATTATATCAGTTCTGGGAAGCTGCTGTAATGCAAACAAACAGCAATGTGCTAATGGCTGGAACATTTCACACCTAGCAAACCAGTGTAGTGTATGAGACTGTCAACTTTGATTAACTGTGGCAGATGTGTATTTTGTCTCATTTTAAATGAGTTAGAGTCAGATTATTTAAGAATAAATAGTTCTATTTATAGACAATAATCAGCATTTAAACCAGGGGTGCCCAAACTTTTTCTTATGTAGGGCCAAAAACCAAATTGATTGAGGGTGGTGGGCCAGAGGTAAAAATACTAAACTGTATTACATTAAAATTGTTATGGTCATTTCATAATTTATTAATATTGTTTTTTAATTAGAAAAAAAAATACTTGAATCGTAATAATAATTATACATTTTTGTAAATTTTATAATGAACTTCTTACAATAAAAAACACGAACAATCCCATTAATAACACAATGAAGTTCAATACCGAATCAGGCCCGGCGCTACGTTTTTTTGCCCACTCAGAAAGAATTTGTGCCCCCTCAGTTTTCATAAAGGATTAGTTTACTCAAAAGAGAAAATTCTTTCTGTCGTTAATTACTAACACTCCCGTCATTCCAACCATCAAAACACACATTTAGATATTTTATATTATGAAAAAGCAATTAGATTATGAAAATTGTCAAATTAAAGCAATAGTCCAGAGATCTGGTCCCTGCGTCAGGTCAGGGTGCGCCCGTATAAACACGCATATACGCACTCTAAACTCAAATGGGCGAAAACTGGACTACTGGACATGAAGGCGAGCAGCCTAATTCATAACATGTTTTGGTTAACTACATCTTTAAATACAACTCTCTTGACCTCTAAAAGGAAGAAATGCAAAAGAAATTTGCAGTTAAATTAATTTTAGCAAAGACGCAGCTGCCAGTCATTTTCACATTAGTTTTTCAGTTAGGGATTAATATTAGAGTATAGCCTAATAAAAATGTGTTGCACAGTCCCACAGTAGTCTACACTATAAATAATATTATAATTTAATATTCATTATTCGTAATATTATTAAAATTAAACTATAAAATTGACAAAACGCAGAAACTTTCTGAATGTTTGCTTTCATTTTGATATCGCCAAAGCGCATTTTAACAGTTGTGAAAAGAAAGCATCTTAGATGATGCGAAGTCAAGTTTACAGTGATAATGAAATAGGTATATAGTGCATGGTGTGGAATGGATTTGCCGTGGATCAACTTCTCACATACGCTGCAGGTAGGCTGAATGATCATCTTTAAAAAATATGTAATTTAGGCTATACTGCTATTTCCTCGGGCAAAATTAAACACCAGAAAATATATTGTAGTCCTATTTTAACAGCTAAAATACAGTTAGCATATCGATTTTATTTTGACTTGTAGCTCATGGCCCTAAAAATGAAAATGTAACCCGAAAACAAGTTAATAAAATAGACTAAATAAATAAATAAAATGACGAGTAGGCCTAATAGCCTAATAGTTTATGGTGGTGTTTTTACAAATGCCAACTGGAAAATTTCATGAAAAAAAAAAACACTTATGATAGCCTAACATAATTAACTCTTTATTTTTTACCTTTACCTTTAAAGGTGCTGTATGTAAGTTTTTGATTCTTCTAAAGCATAAAAATACCATAATATGTGTGCAGATATTTAAGAAACATCCCAAGTGAACATACTTGTTTAACTGAAAAACAATGCTGAAGTCAGATATTCTGCTTTGAAAATGGTTTTTCCGTGCCGGAACGCTGTCTTTGTTTAGGTAAAGTTAACCTGCAGAATGCCAGTTTAGCCAATTATAATTCAGCACTCCGGGTTGCCATGTTGGAAAACAGCGTATTTCATTCATTCATTCAGAAAGGCTCTGAAAGCATGCGCCCGTGACCGAAATGGACAGTATCAGACGTCGAAATGAGACAGATTCAGTTCCACATGAGGTTATTAATTAGCAAATGATATAAATATTACGAACGTAAACATTAGGTGAGCAGGTTACATTGTAATCTCGTGTCCTAGCAACACGGAAACAGCAGTTTGACTCTTTGCACCAGACGAAACACGACAAAAATGTAAATACAGCCTTTCAGAAGCACAGAATAAGCACTCACTCACGAAACGGTAAGGTTTAGAATCCATTCAAACTCACATTGTTAGCATTTAGCACTGAATAAAACACACGAGGCTTACCTGAGGTGCACTGTCATAGGTTTCACATGTTGAGCTGTGAGAAATAGAAACCGTTTCTAATATCTCAATTCGAGGTGTTGGTTAGAACTAAAACTCATTTTAATATGGAACATAATTCCTTCTATCGCGTGTCGTTGATTTTATTTAGAACACGGTTTAAATCACTCGCTCCTGTACTCAATCTCTGGCATCCCACGCGTGTGTTTATTTTGATGTAGGAGTGCAATACCCAGTTCAACCACTGGGTGTCAAACTTACATACTGCACCTTTAAACTATTATATTATTTGACATAAAACGGAAATAAGGAGAATAAAATCAAATTTAAACCACTTGTTTGGCACTGAAGCCATCCGTCTGCGTTTAAAACAGTATCGTTGCATAACCTTCATTGATAAAATAAGTAATAGCGAAACTGTGCATATTATTATTACTATAACAAAGTATATTACTGCCAAAGTAATAATAAATAAGTGAATAAATAGCCTAAATGAAAAGAACAAAAGGGACCAAAATTAGTCACCAGGTCTAGTGCCCCCCTATGGGATTAAAATGCCCCCTCAGTTATGACATCCTGGTGCCGGTGTCATGAGAAATCGGGTCCCCCCTGCAATCGAGTCCGCTTAGGACCCCAATGGGTCGTCTGCGTTGAATGCCTGATCAAAAGTGCTTTTTATAGTTTATTCTCAGTCTTGACATTATCATAACAAGACTTATCATATTACTAACATTATTTTAACAAGATTTATCATATTAGTAACATTATTATCGGTAAGTTAAAGACATGCATAGTTAAAATAATTGAAATGGTCCTAAACATTTAATGATGCCCTTTTGATGTTTTTATGGATTTATATGTAACATTATATATTTATATAAGAAGTGCTAGTAAGTTGTAGTCTATCTAAAATAAAAGCACCAAAGACAAATTCTCCATGACACAACAACTTGTAAGAAATACATAATTTAAAACAGTTTTATGTCATTATAACGCTCTTTTAAATGACATGCATTTAAATGAGATTTCGCTGCATATATATATATATATATATATTAATATTAATAAGGCGCTACTAACTATACCTAATACAACTCCAGTGAACCAATAGGATCACCCAGGGTCCTAGGCGGACCCGATTGTCAGGGGGGACCCGATTTCTCATGACACCGGTGTTCTGTCAATTGGTCCTACCTTGTCAAATTGCCCCACCTCCCATTCAAAAAGTAGGTAGCACATTTTGATGACGCAATATGCTACCCATCAGATTGTGCTACCAGTGTAAATTTTAATGTGGAGTAGTGTGAAATGAAGCTGTAATATCGCCCTAACCTACCTAATCCCTAACCCCAACCTCAGAACCATTTAAATACAGTGTTGGTAGCATAATCTGATGGGTAGGATAAAATATCAGAACACCGGGCCTGTACCGAATACACATAAGAGCTGCATAATGTCTTCTGCGATGCTCCCTTTACATCGAGTGACAGTACTTAATTTTTTCCTTAATCTGATTCACATTTAATTGAAACATTTAATTTCAGTTAACTTTATTGTTGCTCAACAATTAAACAAACAAAAGGTTGTGTTAAATTAGAAATTACAATCTATGTTAAAGGCATTCCTCGTCATTCTTCCACTCTTCTCAGATAGGATGGTGGGCCAAATCAAAGGTTACCATGGGCCTAGTTTGGCTATATCTGATTTAAACAGTCAGAAAGTGAGGGTTTTTACCTTTTTGAGTAGGGTTACAACACACACTCACAAACAAACTATAGATGGCGACATAATCTATTTATTAATTAACTCAAACAATATTTATCAAAGAGTCCCTCAGGAACAATAGTGTTTGTTTACCATTAAGCACTGTTGTGTTGGTGAGAGATGTCGCATGACGGTTATGCTTCGACTTGTTTGGAACTTAGTTTGAAACAATCACCTTATCAACTTAAGTCCACAAATAAACAAATGTATTACCAATACCTATGCGTGTTTAGTCATATTTTAACGGGTGAAATCCAGTCATTTCAGTCGGAATCTGCTAGAAGAAGAAATAGAAAAGTAAAGAGTAGTAGTAATGAAACCACTTTTAATTTGACGCACTTCTGAGTTTAGTTTAAAAGTGTTTTGTGGGAGTTTTAGAAAACTTGCTAAAGTAAACTCTTACTTAGCTACTTTCTGTGTAACGTTAACTTACCCATCAGGAAAATCCTCCGTGCTTGTTTTCAAATCCTATCAGCTAACGTACTGTAACAATCACAGGAAATGAACCGCCCAAAATAGTAATAGGTTGACTCGAGATCCGCTATATGACCAATTCAATCGGATTCTTGAATGAATCAAATTGTATTGAGTGGTTTAAGAAAGAAAATATGATTAAAAAAAAAAAACAATACGAAGGTGTTTGTTTCCGCCTCTGCCTGATTCACCATGGTGATGAAAGCAATAATCTCACGTGACCACATTATAACGTTTGAATATTCAAGAACATCTATGGATCTTGTGTTTGACTCGCGTGATCTGTGTATTCAAAAAAGTTTTAATCTCGATGAAAAATACAGTAAACAAAAATATTATATTCTTTAAAGTGTTTTTTTCTCTGTTTATTTAACTGTCTTTGTCACTGTGCTAAAACAATGGTGAGAGTATCAGGAAAGCACATTTTGATTGACAAAAATTTGATATAATTCATCAAGCTGTAAATATGAAAGGAAATATCATCTGACAGCAATGACAGATTAGTCAGATCGAAATGCTTTACAAAATCACTATTTTTGTTCTTCTTTTTTCTTAGCATGTTATGTTCATCTGCATGACTGAGTCATCACAATGCCAAACCGTGGTAAGAAATACCATGTGATAATGTCAAAAACCTGTATTAAATTCCAGTTTCCCCCACAGTCCAAAGACATGCGGTACAGGTGAATTGGGTAAGCTAAATTGTTTGTAGTGTATACGTGTGAATGAGTGTGTATGGATGTTTTCCAGAGATGGGTTGCAGCTGGAAGGGCACAACCTAAAATCAACCAAATATCAACGTTATTTGATGTTGGTATTGGTGATCAAAATAACATTGTCCTTAGACACTGGCTAGACATTGCATTTTGGTCACCTGACGTCACAACCTAAATCTAACCTATTATTAATGTCTTATGACATTGTGTGCCTGCTGGACAATAACTAAATGCACTACAGAATGTTACGTTTACACACATCCACATATTACATGTAAATGCATCAGCTTTTTATAGCGTAATACTCACTACTCCTGAGTACTTTTGAAAGGTCTTTTTACTCATACTTTGAGTAATATTTACAACAGATACTTTTACTCTATTTGCACATTTTTAAGCAAGTAATGGTAGGCCTACTTTAACTCAAATATGATTTTTCAGTACTTTTTCCTCCACTGGCTCTTAGTAAAAGGAGCCTGGAGTGGTCGAGTTTGCGCTGGAAGCTGTACCCATTCAGAGCAGGAGGCTTTGATCTCGGCTCATCACGGGCCATTCCCCCAGCACCCATATGGACTCACTTTTCTCAGGTCTGTTTTGGATCTCTCTCTCTCTCTCCCTTATTTATAGCTCCAAGAGAGGTTGTAAAACAAGTCCCACTCAAATGTTGCTCTCATTCACCAATGCTCGCTGTGAAACTTTTGCCCTGCCATTCAGCAGCTTTTACTACAGTTTAAGGGACACGAACGTCATTGTAAACCTGAAAACGTCAGCCTAGTTTTACTACGTTCGTTCATCACAACAAAACAGGGCAAAAATATATCCGCAGGTTTGGTATAATGGGATTTAGTGACCAAATAAATCAAAGGTAAAATATTTTTAACCAATTAAGTATTGATATATAAATGGATTGGTTTCACCAGCCCCCAAATATTTCCCCATTGTGTATTCAACAGTAATTACGCCTCCTAATGCATTAATGGTTTGCAGTACATTGAGAAGACATATGCTTGGAAATGGACTTCCTAATTATTCGTAATGTATGGCCAAGAGCAAAGGCCACAGGCATACACGAAATAACCCAATTTGGTTGTCTGTCTTTAGAGCCAGGTCTTTATGTTCGCGCAATGTCCTGTGACCATTCACTCCCGTATTTATTTTTGTTTCCTCTCGTTGTGAGAGACAAAGAGCAGGCGTCCCTCTGGCCTCCAGGGGCTCTCAGTAAGGGGGTGTTTTCTGTGCAAACAACCCCAAATTCAGGTACAGTTATCTTTGCCTGACTCCCTGCACCCATTTCCAAGCCGCTCATGCTTTGAGATCAGTATGGGAGCCATGAAAGCCTGACCTCTAATAAATATTCTGTTTTAAGAGTGTAATTCCTGCTTGTTATTTCCACTGATAGAAAAAGAAACATTACGACGAGAGCTGTGGGAGAGCTAGAGAGTGCCATGCTCACTTCAAAGGGCTTCAAACACATTTTTTGGAATTGAAAAAAATGTTACCAACAATAAAACATTTTCTGCTAACTCTTTATGATGGTTTATTGATTTTTGTAAGTGTTTCAAGTGATTTTTTTTCTTTTACTGATTAAATTACCCATTAAATTTAAGTATTATTAACTTTTACACCAACCCCTTAGAGTAAAAACCAACTTAATTGTTGTGCAGTCAGTGTCACAATATTAGGGTAAACTGTAAAAAGCGATTAGTATACTTATAAAGGTGAATTGCTTTAAAAGTGGCTTAATAAAAGTGAGTAAACCCTTGGAAACTTGGAACTGTTAAGTTGACTTTAAATTATACACATAGTTCCTTTACTTAATTTTAAGGCCATGGGTTTACTCACTTTAAGTCAACTCATAATTTTAAAAGCAACAGGTTTACTCACTTTTTCAAAAAATAAAGTCAACTAATCAGTAATCGTTTGTTACAGTGTATATTGATGTGTGCATGTTCAAATAGCCACAGATGTCTCACTTCTAAACATTTCTGTAATGTGAAGTGGGACACTGACATTGTTTCTTGTCTGACATTGTTGTGGATTCAAGTGCAGATCCAAGTGCAGGTTTATTACACAGAGATGGTCAAGCAAGCAACGGTCAACACGGGCAAACAGATGTATACAGGAAATCCAGAGTCGTAGCCAAATATCAGGCGAGTGGTCAGGAGGCAGGCAGCAGCCAGGAGTAAACAAAGGGTATAACACGGCAAAACTGTTTACAAGACTCTCCAATGAAGTGTCCATCTGTGCTGTGTATATAGTCCTCGTAACCAGTCCATAACAATCCTCCAGCTGTGAGTGTGTGCAATCAGCAGATTCTGGAACAGGTGCGTGTGAGCGGTGCATGACTGGAACTTGTAGTCCATGTAATGGCGGATTTGTAGTCTGCATGTTTACCAACTGTCACGGTTACCAGCGAGATAAAACCACTAGAGATAACTGGTGCACACACACACATTCACAAGAATTCTGTAACCAGGGGATGTGACACTGACAACAAGGGTGCGGATCCACATGAAGGTTTATTAGCAGGATGGTCAGGCAAGCAATGATCAGAACAGGAGCAAACAGATGTATGAGGGCAATCCAGAGTCGTAGTCAATATAACAGGCAAATGGTCAAAGGAAGGCAGCAGACAGGATGAACAGACAGACGTGGCAAAGATCAAAACCAGGCAAACTAGACAAAGAATAACGCGTTGTGGTGTCACTGTAAACAGATAACAAGACTCAGCCACAGTGTTTGTGTTTGAACAGTACTTATAGTCCATGTAATCAGTATCTGAGCAGCTACAGCTGTGCCAGTCTAATCAGTGGAGACTTGGAGCAGGTGAGTGTGTGTGTGTGGCCTGACTGGGTTTTGTAGTCCATATTTCAGCAGATTTGTAGTTCTTGTGAATGTGTGTGTGCACCAGCGATCTCTAGTGGTTTTATCTCGCTGGTGACCGTGACACAAGCGATCTGCCAGGATTAGATCACTGGTGATTGTGACAATGTTGTCCTGCTAGAACAAACTATGAAAAGATGGATTGGCAACAATATTCAGGTACTGTAGATGGTCAGTTGGTACTCAAAATGTCTCAGGAAAATATCCTTCTGACTATTACACCACCAGCAGCCTAAACCATTTATGCAAGGCCGAATGGATCCATTCTTTCAAACTGTTTAAGACAAATTATGATCCTAACATTTAAAAACTGCAGTAATAATCAAGACTTATCAAACCAGGCAACCTTTCTCCATTCATTTTAGTGAGTCTATTTGAATTGTAGCCTCAGTTTGCTGTTCTTAGCTGACAGGATTAATATAGTGTGCTTTTCTGCTGCTGCTGCTGTAGCACATCTGCTTCAAAGTTGGGTCTGTTTTGCTTTCAGAAATGCTCCTCTGTAGACCTCAGGTTTAGTTATTTTAGTTATTAGAGTTGTTCTCTTTCTATCGGCTCAAACTAGTTTCTGCAAGACATAATAAAGTAGTTGTAAAATGTAACTCGATATGGTTATACTTTTTTCATCAACCATTTGGCAAAAAAAAAAAACATAATTAGAAAAGTAACAATGTTACACATTGTTTCTTTAGTTTTTTTTTTTTGACAGACTCCCCTAATGTTGACGTCTTGTGCCTGCTTGGTGTTTAAGGCCATTACAGTCATAATACAGTAAACATCCGTCATCTTCTCATCAGTGACCTGCATCTAAACAGTCTCTGTGTCAATGCGTGTATAGATTTTGGGCATCTTCTTGCACACGTTTAATGCTTCCAAACAGTTTGCTGCAATTATAAATCGCCCATGTCTTGAGGTAGTTCAATATGATGCGATTTACCTTTTATGTCCAAGAAAAAATAAAGTAGTGACTCCAGGTTGAAGGAAAGTAGTGGAGTAAAAGTGCCGATTCTGCACTAAAAATTTACTCAAGGGAAAGTAAAGGTACACATTTTTTAAACTACTTAGTAAAGTACAATTTCTGAGAAAAATTACTCAATTAGAGTAATTTGAGTATTTGTAATTTGTTAATTTACACCACTGGTGGAAATGGGCTATAAATGACAAAACTATCCATTTACAGTAATGTTGAGAAATTAGCTAGTCTGAAAACAATTCAAAGTATATTTGCAATCTAGAAAAAATAAGTGGTATGCATATACATTATGCATGTTCTGTTTTTAATGACAACCATTAATGACAGAAGAAAAAAAAAGGTCATCAGGCACTAATGCCAGTGAAAAATGCATCTGCCAAAACCGCTGAGGAAATCCACTAAGTGGGCTTCCCAGAGAACAGAAGGGGGAGAAGGAAAAGGTTACTGACCTCCATTGCAGCACCTGACTTGGACTCGGTTCAGGTTGTGTCCTGGCTGAGGCATTCAAGCGATGCTTAATGTGAAGGCAATTAGATTATTAGTGCAGCAGATGGCAGTTACATAGCGAGATCGCTATTCAGTGATAAGCACTGCAGAAACCCTTCAGGGCTCCAATCTTTGCTCAGCTTTGTTACCCAATATGTAATAATAAGCAGAGTTTTAATAAAGACATTCTACCAAGCCAGTTGTCTAATTCATTTTGCATTAGCAAGACTTAAAACTAATGCTTCTTTTCGTCCAAAAACAAAATGTTCCTCTTCTTAATTGGTAATTGAGAAAAGGAGCACATGTGTTCAAGGCAACTGTATCTGCGAGGGCATGTAAACTCCATCATGCTCGAATTAAAAACCACTGGTGCTGGTGTCCATTTACTGTGACAGCTGTAGGCACTTTATTTTTTTGTGCTATTTAAAAACATTTATGAGACGTGCAGCCATTTTACACTTCATTTTCGAGGTTATTAATACAAGTAAGACAGTATTTTGGGCTTCGAGAAGGGTGTGGATGGAACAAAATCATTTGGTATAAAGTATTAAAAAACTTTCACCACATTTTACTGAAATCATAAAAAGTAGCACATCGATTTAGTAGCAGTTGTGAGGTTGTAATTGACTCTAGTTTTAACATATTCATACACAAATGAAATAAACATGCTTCTGTAATTCAAGCACACATGAAAATATCAAAGTTTAATTTATTATATCTGCTCACAGAGGGTTTAATACAAAGAAAGATGACTGTAGAAGCATTATTGAAGTAGAATGGTGTGTGGTATGGCACTTTGCATTTCACAGACCACCAGAAATCCCCTATAAGTCAAATAACTGGGATTCATATAGTGCATAGAATTATTTGATTATCCACTTCATAGCAACGAGTTACAAAATCAAAGGCAATAAATACTGTACAATGATAAATCTGAAGTTAAAAATGACATTTTACATTACTAAACACATCCTTAAACAATGCAGCATTCGTCCCTTTACAATAACAATTTTTTTTAAATCAGGTAATTGTACAAGTATAATTCAATATACGATTATATATACACATATAGTATGCATATCAATATTTAAATAAAGTGCCTTTCTTTTTGAAGCTCTGAAAGGTGAAATATTACTATAAAATGTACCTAGAAATAGTTTTGTATGTAAACATCATTAGTCAGTATAGTGAATTAAATAAAGGTATTGATATTTCCATTTTAGTCAATGGAAAAAACCCTATTTGTCAGTTTATTCAGCTGTAATATTACAATCAACCAAGGCCCATTAAAAACGAATTACCGTTTGGAACATTTCTCCAAATTGCGTTCGTTCATCTAAACAGATGAATCCTACTGCAAACCTGATAGTGTTACACAAGTTGAGATAAAATACATTTGGCATCCAAAGCATCCGAAATGGAAATTTGCAAGTAATTTACTCACCCTCATGCTATCCAAAATATAGTCAAACTCCCTTTAAGGCAAGTCATTTCATTCGGCGGCCATCTTTGAAACACTTCTCATGCATTCCGTTTGAATGGGGAAACATCAAATTCTCCAAAATTGCTTGCCAAGCTTATGATTAAATTTCATATTAGGAAACACCAGTAAAATTAAACAACAACTGTCTCTTTAGTGTCATTTCTAAACGTTCGAGTCACACAAAATCTGCAGAAATTCATATCTGGTCTGAGCCCCTCCCCCAGAGAATCGTCAGTCTATAGCGATCACTGATTGGCTCTTCAACTAGAAGGTGGAGCTTCATTCACCATATTGACCGTTACACCTTTCCCCATTTAAAACAATACGAGTGACACGTCTTGTGTATTCTATTGTCTTTGATATACAGTTGAAGTCAGAATTATTAGCCCCCTTTGATTTTTTTTTTTCTTTATTAAATATTTCCCAAATGATGTTTAACAGAGCAAGGAAATTTTCACAGTATGTCTGATAATGTTTTTTCTTCTGGAAAAAGTCAGTAAATAAAGCAAGCATATTGTAGACAGCTGATTAGTCTCGTGGGTGTAATATTCACTATGTTAAAAGTTTATAGAGAATGGGAATGTGTGGTTATAGAGCAATGCATTCTAGAAAATGTCTGTCACTTACAAATAAGCCGTTTCATTTATTTGATACGCTCCCTCTGCATCTGTGCTCAGCTTCTCTAGTTACATTTTAACGCTAAGACAGAATATGCATGGAATCCATATTTTAAGCTTCTCAAACACACAAAGCTATCTACACATTAGTTAATTTTATCCTGAGTGTTTTTAAGATTTAAGGTTTACATTGTGCACTCCTGAGTGCGACCGAAAACATGGAAGAACGCGACTCGCCATGACAAAGATTCTCATTCTCGATTCTGCAAATGCCTTTACATCTCCAATTATTCGCATTAACCCTTAGTCCAAAAGCACCAAAAGAGAGTATTATAACTTTTTTGCAAATTAAGGAATTTTATTCAGAATTTTGAATTTTCATCACTTGTTTCTTGTGTGATACTTTAAAATGCGCATTAATACAGGGCAATGAAACTCGAGCTGAAACTGATGTCTTATGACCTGAAATGACTTGTCTATGGATAAACTAAACATTATTTTTATTTTTCACATTTACCAACATCTTTGATAGTCCGAGGGTGATAAAATTAACAAACAAAAAAGTTATTTTGTGGTGAACTAGCCATTTTAGCTTGTTTCCAAATGTCTTTTATCTCTGTTATTACGATTTACATGGGATTCATACCCAAGTAGCAGATCTACATCACAAAAGCCATACAAATGGAGTTGCACTGTAAAAAAAGGTAACACTTTATTTGGATGGTCCATTTAAGTATTTATCTGTCTACTTAATATCTGTTGTTACTGCTGCTAAACAGACATTTAACTGACTTTAAGAAACTTTGCAAGTACATATCAACTTACACTAACCCTAACCCTAACCCCAACCCCAACCCCAGCCTAACAGTCAACTTATAATCTAATGAGAATTAGTTGACATATAGATGCAATGCAACTTAAATTCAACAAACGGACCATCAAAAATTAGCAGTTTTATGTATTTTGTGATTCATGTTTTTCATTTTCGCCATATATTTATGGTTCTGAATTGCATTATTGGACCTTGCTAATTCTTCCAACAACTTTTAACTTTTAAGAGTAACATTTTCAATTGTTTAAAGTGATATACTGTCTGGGTTGGTGTTGTATATCACAGTACAAAAACCTTGTAATACACTCTCAGAAATAAATGTACAGGAGCTGTCACTGGGGTGGTACCTTTTCAAAAGGTACATATTTGTACTTAAAGGGCATATATTGGCAGATATAAAGCCATATAAAGGTATATATTAATATCTAAGCATTCAAGGAACATTTTTGTACTTTTTAGGTACTAATATGTACCCTCGAAGTATTAATAAGGACCCTTTAAGCACAAATATGTACCTTTCCATGTACCACCCCAGTGACAGCTCTTGTACCTTTATTTCTGACTTATTTCTATATATTATTTCATATACATTAAATTATTTCAAACTACTAAAATGTCAATAGAAGTCACTTTGTTAAACTGTAGAGTTGAATTTTCAACATTAAAAATCAACAGAGCAAAGATCAACATCCCATAATGCAATTCACAACCATAAATAAACAGAAAACACTTGTGTATACGGAAACTGTTAATTCACAGATATTTTTTACAGTCTGGTTGTGTTGCAAACATCAAAAAAGTAATGATTTACAATTCATGAGCAATAGTATAACTTGGTTTGAGGCCATAACAGTGTTTTGCAAGCAATCACACTATAAGTCTTTGTTATTAATCAGTAATGTCAATGAAATTTCTAGGAAAATTAGAACATTTTTCCATAAATGTAGGTAAAGGTCAAAGTTGGACAGAACAACATACCACAACAATGATCAAATTCATGTCTGTAATATTTAAGGCAAATACACCATAACACTAAGAGCGGTATATCTGAATGTTTACAGCTGGACTGAACCATCTTTTCACGGCTGGCATTTATTGTACATCTCAATGAAAATATCTTTACGGTTTTGCTCAGGTCTGACAGGGATCATAAGCGATTCTAATGTGCACTTGGCGCAGTTCTACACTTGGAGATCTTTTCTTGCACAGTTTACTGTTTTTATAACCTGTCTGTATTTTTCATGCACACGCAAATGCCTTCATTATCTTTTTCAGGAGATAATCTTCAGTTTAAAAGTTTATTTAGAGTCAGATCTAAACTCTTCTGGAATGCTGATATTGAGATGAACCAAGTATGAATTTGTATGTGGATGATTTATGTTTTACATTTATGTGTTTGAGTAAAACAAATTTTGTTATATTCTGTAAACTGCTGATGGCATTTCTTCAAAATTTGAAATAAACATTTTATTTTGAGTATTTTTGGTGAAAGAAAACCTAACAAAAAAGGATTTCATGTTTTCAGACGTTTATATAACTTTAAGTCAACACAATACCAATTATTTTTTACCTTAAGAAAAGTTTAGAAATCAATATTTCGAAAAATAAACCTGATATTTAATCACAACAATTGAAAAGTTAGATATTTTAAGTCATTTTCTGGAAAAAGGAAAGCTATAAATGACAACATTTTTATTTGAAATTTGGAAGAAACATTATCAAATATGCAACATAGGCTCATTCTGAAAACATCCTCCTATATACATTTCTGGAGATCATGAATTACGTAGCCAGAAGTACGTATGGCTGCATTTCGCCTTTAAAACGAATGCTACGGGGCGGTATGATGCCATTCTTTTTTACGCTTAGCAGCTGACCGCTTACCTCCGTATGGGCGGCTTTCCCGCTGTTACCAGTTTGTCCAGTAGCTCGCCATGTACGTCGGCGGACTTGAGACGCAGAAAGGAGTTGACCGCAACGACGGGATTTGAGTTCGCGGGTAAGACAAAAACAGAAGCCAAAAAATAAAATAAACAAGTAAATAACAGGATGAGAATGTGGTCAAATCTGAAAACGTGGTAAAAATCAGACTAGGGTTTTTCTTGTTCTGGATTGCTTTTGAAAAATATCATTTTGGTTTAGGGAAATGGGTGGCCGGGTCAATCAGTGCTTTTTAAAACACTATTGGTTGGGTTTAGGGAAGGAGGTCAGTCAATCAGTAAGTCAGTTGACAGCGGCCTCTGCTGGATTTACGTGAGAACAGCAGGCGCGAACGTCACTTGCGAGAGAAATTTAAGATCTGAAAAAGCATACACAACGGCCTCTAGTGGATTCGCAAATATAAAAACTGCAAAAAAAACATAGCTCCTGAGACCTATTTGGCACCCTCTAGAAATGTATATAGCTATACGTTTTCAAAATGAGCCTAGGTTGCAAATATTTATAGAATAAAATAAATATTAACATTTTACTCAAACTCATTTTGAATCTAGAGTGAATTTAGAGAAACTGAAAATTTTCAAGTGGTCTCCTATTTGTTTTTTTCCTTTTCCATAGCTGAATATTGCTATATCCAATCCTTAGCTAAAACAACCTGGGATTTGAAGCATGAACCCTTTGGTTTCAGTTTCAACAACACTCAATGAGCATTTTCATTCATTTATGTAGTAAAAAAAAAGCAGTTTTGATACTGAGCTGAAAGGAGGGTGTGATTTTGCCAAGTACGATGCGATCCTGGAGTAACATCTATGTTGATCCTGGAACATCATTTTTGTCTGAAAATGTAATCCATACCTATTCCCTACACCTAAACCCAACCATAACTGTAAATTAATCCCAAAATCAGAGGGGAATAATAGCAATCATGTATAAGTACATAACCTTAACCAGCACAAAACTTAGCATAAACAGTAAACATATGCTTTAATTCTGATTGGCTGATTGGAATGTTGTTCCAGGATTAACATAAATGTTAATCCAGCAACATGTCCCACTTGGTGAAATCACACTAACCAAAATCACCCAGTTATCAAAGGTGGATGTTCATTGCTACATAGAACAGTCGTCTGTCAGCAGGAATTTGGGAATCAAATCTCCAGCATTCCATGTCAACATCTCGCAAAGACATCTTGATAACGGTTGTGCTGAAAAGGGCGGCTTAGGCTCTTCAAACTACATCCCATGTAAACCTCCAGGCTTTGATTGGGACTCAAGGATGAACGGAGCCACTGAAAGAGCCATTGTATTTAAAGAGACTGTTTGTGTCAAGTGTCACCTCGATCTCACCTTTGGAGGAAGACTTCAATCCATCAACGGAGCTCCGACAGCCCCCTGTACTGCTGTCTCATATTGCATGCAATACAAAGCTGGGTTGTGTTGAAAGGCAAAAAAGAAAACAGAATGGGATCCAATTATACTTGAGATTTCCAAAAAACAAGATTCCCGTTGCTGAAGGATGTCATGTTAAAAAAAAGATTCCCCCTTAAAACTTAGGTCAAAGGTCAAACATTATTCCATAAATATCTTATCCACGGTTTTTGCATATTTTTGAGTAACAATCCCCAAGAAGAGCTGTTCTCAGAAATGTGTTGAATTGCTTTGCGAGTGGTGCGGCTTGTGTTTGATTTGTTTGGACTGACCTCTCATGGATTGGAGCGAGGCCAGGTTGGAGCTTCAGGTTCAAAGACAACAAAAATCAGCATTCTGTCGCATTTTTGAGCATCTCGCAATTCTAGCAGCTTTGCTGGAATTCCTTTAATGGCATATTGGAGGACACTGAAGGAAAACAAGCACCGATCCAATAAAAATAGAGTGATCTCGTTCCAGAGAATGCCATTGAAGAACTGTCGCTGAACTCGGTGCGGAGCACGTACCTAACGTCACAGAAGACAGAGAAGAAATTAGCATCGTGATCTTTCAATCTGGGCTTCGGGCCAATATGTTCAATCAGTTGAGCAGTACGAAACAGCTCGTGACAGTATCTTAACTACAGTTTCCAGACGAATCTCTCCAAAGTTCCATTTAATATCAATAAAATTTGAGAGAACATCTGTGAAACAGTCACCCAATCAGAAAGTACTGTACGAGGATTCAATTGCCTTCAAGACGTCCACTCTGGTAGGTTTCCTTGAATTCAGTACTCTCCTGCCTCTTCTAGCAAGTTCATGTAGATGCCTTCCTGCTGGTAAAATAAAATTCAATGGGCATTGATCAAATGTCATTTTGTAAATGCAGGGTTACTCCATCAAATCTTGCTTTCTTGACTCTTCAGTTGATTTAAAAAGCTGCTATTGTGCTGTCTAAATTTACTTGCTCTATTTAAAATAGTATTTTGATCTTCCAATCTGTGCTTCGGGCCAACATGTTCAATCAGTTGAGCTGTACGAAACAGCTCAAGACAGTATCTTAACTACAGTTTCCAGACAAATCTCCAGACGAAGTTCCATTTAATATCAATTAAATTTGAGAACCCAATCAGAAAGTACTGTATGAGGCTTTAATTGCCTTCAAGACGTCCACTCTGGTAGCTTTTTGATGTAAAATTCAGTACTCTCTGGCCACTTCTAGCTCTTACTATTGACGTCTTCCTGCTGGTAAAATAAAATTCAATGACAATTGATCAAATGTCATTTTGTAAAGACTGAAAATCAGCGTTATTCCATCAAATCTTGCTTTCTTGACTCTTCAGTTGATTTAAAAAGCTGCTATTGTGTTGTCTAAATTTACTTGCTCTATTATCTGGGCTTCGGGCCAACATGTTCAATCAGTGGAGCTGTACGAAACAGCTCGTGACAGTATCTTAACTACAGTTTCCAGACAAATCTCTCCAAAGTTCCATTTATTATCAATTAAATTTGAGAGAATATCTGTGAAACAGTCACCCAATCAGAAATCAGGCTTCAATTGCCTTCAAGACATCCACTCTGGTAGGTTTTCTTGAATTCAATACTCTCGTGCCTCTTCTAGCTCATTCATATAGACGTCTTCCTGTGGGTTCTCAACACACTGTAAACCATTATTGGGAGGCCGAACCGAATGAAAGCGGCTCCAGTCTCCTTTACACAGGATCCATGGGAGCACGTCCACTTTGTAATGAAGCTCCGGGGAGAACTCTGTACTGATGAGGTTTGGGGCTCCAGCACCTTTTCCTCGTGTGATGAGCTTCATGTGATCGTCGTAGCAGCAGTGTTGTGCTGCCAGAGTGGTGCTGTCGAAGGAGAGCATGGAGCGAATGCAGAACCTGGCGGAGGGCTTGTAGATGTCCAGTCTCTCTTTTGGGCCGCTGGCGTCTCGCCATCGATAGGTCTTCTGCAGCTTCCTGTCGAAAACGTTGACAGCACTGTAGACCACCTCGGATGGGTAGACGCAGGGGCAGTTGGGTAACTCAGTCAGGACTTTGTGTAGGTATTTCTGAAGGAAGTCGTTCTTGCAGTTCAGCCACTTCTCACAGCTGTCGACATCTATGGGGGATATAGATCAGTTTAGTGAAAGGTGGCAATTTTTTTGTGACTAATAATAGTTAATAAATAGTAAAATTGAAATACATGTTCACACTTTACAAAAAGGTTTCATTAGTTTATCAAGTAACAATGAACAATACTTGTACAGCATTTATTATTCATAGTTCAACATTTACTAATGCATTATTAAAACACAAATTCATTCTAGTTAACATTAGTTAATGGACTAATGAAACGTTATTTCTATTGACATACGTTAACAATGATGAATAAATACTGTAATACATGTACTGTTCATTGTTTGTTCTGTTATTGTTATTGTTAATTATTGTTGTTAACTAATTCAGCCTTATTGTTCAGTGTTACCAAATAAATTACCATTTTAAAGTACCATTATACACACATTTATTTAATGATATATTAATTCATTAATTTTCCTTTGACTTAGTCCCTTATTTATCAGGGGTCGTCACAGTGGAACGAACCGCCAATTATTCCAGCATATGTGTTACGTAGCAGATGCTCTTCCAGCCACAACCCAGTACTGGGAAACACCCATACACCCATTCACACACACATTCATACACTACGGCCAATTTTCTTTACCCAATTCACCCACAGCAAATGTCTTTGGACTGTGGGGGAAACAGGAGCACACGGAGGAAACCCAAGCAAACACGGGGAGAACATGCAAGCTCCACACAAATGCCAACTAGTCCAGCAAGGACTCGAACCAGTGACCTTCCTGCTGTGAGGTGACAGTGCTAACTGCCAAGCCACCGTGTCGCACTTAATTATATATTCATTTATTAATTTTCCTTCGGCTTAGTCCCTTTATTCATCAGGGGTCACCACAGCAGAATGAACCACAAACTTATCCAGCATAGGTTTTACACAGTGGCTGCCCTTCCAGCTGCAACCCAGTACTGGGAAAAATTATATATTATATATACAGTTGAAGTCAGAATTATTAGCCCCCCTGAATTATTAGCTTCCCTGTTTATTTTTTCCCCCAATTTCTGTTTAATGGATAGAAGATTTTTTTCAACACATTTCTAATCATAATAGTTTTATTAACTCATTTCTAACAACTGATTTATTTTATCTTTGCCATGATAACTGTGAATAATATTTTACTTGATGTTTTTCAAGAGACTTCTATACAGCTTAAATTTATGTGTTCCTCAGTTTGTACATGGGCTACCAGTAGCTGTGAGATTTCAGTGTTATTTTTTTATACAATACACTAGGAACTAGTGTACCTTTCTTGGCTTTGAAGTAAAATAAAGGAGTATTGCAATAAATCGTTTTTATTTGTTTCTCTTTCTTACTGTTGCTATTGCCTGAGCATAGAATAACAAAAATAAAAAAAAACACTTATGTGTCAAGCCATCAGAACTGAACCAAACCGAAAACCATGTTAAAAAACCGAGGTATTTATTGAACCATAAGCTAACTGTATTGTTGCATCCCTAATATATATATATATATATATGATTAATATTATACATAGCTTTGGGGGGGCACTAGAAAATGTATTTATCTGGATGTACTCAATTTATCAGGTATGTTTTAAGTAAATTGTTAATGTTTGCTTTAATCTATAAAGATTTATAACAACTCTTCCTAATAAAAAAAAAATCAATGTCAATTGATCAAAGTACAAGATGTTTTCATTGCCATTTTGTAAAGTCTGAAAATCAGGGATATTACACTAAATATTTCTTTTGTGATTCTTCAGTTCATTTAAAACGCTGCTATTGTGTTGTCTAAATATGTATAAAACACGTATGAAAACATGAAACATTACTTTGACCAATTATCATTTAAAGGGATATTAAACAAAAAGCTAAAAATGCTCCGAGATGGGCGTGGAGTGCTGCGAGCAGAGAAGGAGTGGGCGTGGCTGGCAGAGCAGGGGGAAAAAATGGGGAGCAGACAACTGTAGTCAGTTGGCTCACAAAATGAGACACAAACCATGAGGAGACCCTTGATTCTATAGTTTACAAAGGTAAAATGCAAAGAAATAAACAGTAAGTAATTTAATTTCCTGCTACATATGTTATTCGTAATTTCATATAGACATAACCACAATTTGTTATATTATTATAAAGATAATCGTGTTTATATAAACACTATAAATGAGGAGGACTTCTGTCATCCTCAATCTCTGGGTCTGAATGCAGACACAGTGGATAGCAGTGCAGCAGGTTTTTTGCTCTGTCTATTCCAACCATTAGCCCTGCTGGTAAGCTGGACGATTTTAAACATAGGCGAACACAGTAGCACAGATATAGGCGATGTGTCTGAATGGTAACGAACTCAACTGATAAAAGACAAGTCTGCCATTCTCCAATTCTCGCACAGCTCTCCCAACAAAAAGTACTTGCTGCAAATCAACAGTTTTGCTGTATCGGCCCTGACAGATTTGTAGGATAAACATGCAACAAACCCTGTGCATCATGGAAACAAACACATACAACCCGTGACATGCGCAGATGCGGTCTCAACCAGTCATAGGGTCTCACAACTTGGCAGGTCTGCTTTGCCTTCGGAAAGCATGTGCTGTCATCAATAATTAAGAAGCAGGGTCTTCTCATAGGATAAGAAAACTCAGCTATGAATAATAATGAGAAACCGACGTGTCATCACTCCACTAGCAGATTCGCACTACATCACAGATTTTGATCCCGCCCCCAAAATGATTTTAAACCCGGAAGATAAAAATTAGCTGACAAAACCTCAAAATTATCCAGTTTTCCCCACAATTAAAGCTGGCAGATGCTAACGTTGTTTTAAATGATGCTCAACACACACAAATCTGTTCAAACTTCAAAAAAAGTACTCGACGGTGTCTTGAATCTTTAATGCTTTATTTACTGTAAATCTGGACATAATATTATGAGTAGTTTGCAGAAATGTTTTTTTTATATTTAAAAATATAATTATAAAAATATAAAATTCTCTCAAGTACATCTTATGTATTTTTATTTATTAATATAAATAACAATTTTATATAAAACTATATGAATAATAAGAAAAAATGTTTGAGTTTTCCAGTAAGAATATCTCATCTTTATTGATAGATGATTATGTCATGAAAAAGTGTCATAAAATTGGCCATATTGAGATCTGTGGTTTAACACGCAATGGGGGGTTGTCTCTTTTTCCTGCCAAAACATAAAAAATATGTGAAGGCAGCAGCGGTCAGGCTAAAGCACGGTTGTTATTAACATTTATGTTCCATTGTGAGGAGATATATAAAAAAAACACTTTATCCTGTTATGTTTTTAAACTACTTTCATTATTATTATGGTTAAACGAAAAGAGCTATTACATTCAAAGTTCAATGCCAAAAGTGAGAGACCAAAAAAAACTAAAAACTCCAAAGTAAATAGTGGGTGTTTTGGAAAAGGACTCTTTACTTTGTGGTCTCAAGACGACTCTCTGTGGAGCATTTGTGAAAAATCTGAATGTCAGATCTTTTACAGTCTAACAGGACTCCCACAGAGTTCCTCAGGTCTCAGAGGGGCAGTTTCTACAACCATGCTGATTAAAAGCCTTTTGAACAAGACATTAAGATAAACGAAAGCTAAGGCAAATCAATAAACATTTCAACTAATATAAATGTGCATTAAAAGCTTGAAAGGCAATTAACTTAGCCTCCATTAAGAGATCTAGTTGTGCCTACATGACAATGGCTACATCAACAAAACATCTCAATAATGGATTTTTGTACATGTTCCTTGTAAATAACTAAGTAATCAATATTTTTATATGAATACAATAACAATGCAGCCTACAAAACAGCACACTAATTATTATATATGTGTATATACATACAGTGCATCCGGAAAGTATTCATAGCGTTTCACTTTTTCCACATTTTTTTATTTTACAACCTTATTCCAAAATGGATTAAATTTATTTATTTCCTCAACATTCTACACACAATACACCATAATCACAATGTGAAAAAAGATTTTTTGAAATTGTTGCAAATTTATTAAAAATAAAAAAGCTGAAAAATCACATGTATATAAGTATTCACAGCCTTTGTCGTGAAGCTCTAAATTGAGCTCAGGTACATTCTGTTTCCACTGATCATTCTTGAGATGTTTCAGCAGCTTAATTGGAGTTCACCTGTGGTAAATTCAGTTGATTGGACATGATTTGAAAATGCATACACCTGTCTATATAAGGTCCCAGGGTTGACAGTGCATGTCAAAGCACAAACCAAGCATGAAGACAAAGGAATTGTCTGTAGACCTCCGAGACATGATTATCTCAAAGCACAAGGTTGGGGAAAGTTACAGAAAAATTTCTGCTGCTCTGAAAGTTCCAATGAGCACAGTGGCCTCCATCATCCATAAGTGGAAGATGTTTGGAACCACCAGGACTCTTCCTAGAGCTGGCCGGCCATCTAAGCATCTAAGCTCAGACTGGGGTGACAGTTCATATTCCAGCAGGACAATGACCCAAAGCACACCGCCAAAATATCAATGGAGTGGCTTTACAACAACTCGGTGAATGTCCTTGAGTGGCCCAGCCAGAGCCCAGACCTAAATCCTATTAAACATCTCTGGAAAAATCTGAAAATGGCTGTACACTGTCGCTTCCCATCCAACCTGATAGAGCTTGAGAGGTATTGCAAAGAGGAATGAGCAAAAATTCCCATAGACAGGTGTGCCAAGCTTTTGACATCATATTCGAAAAGACTTGAAGCTGTAATTGCTGCCAAAGGTGCATCAACAAAGTATTGAGCAAAGGCTGTGAATACTTATGTACATGTGATTTTTCAGTTTTTTTTTTTTTTTTTTTTATAAATTTGCAACAATTTCAAAAACTCTTTTTTCACATTGTCCTTATGGAGTATTGTGTGCAGAATTTAAGGAAATAAATGAATTTAATCCATTTTGGAATAAGGCTGTAACATAAAAAAATGTGGAAAAGGTAAAGCGCTATAAATACTTTCTAAATGCACTGTAAACATGCTCACATTCAAATGACATAACTGGAAAAAATAAAATAAGTAAATAAAAATAATAAATAAATAAAAATAATGAACTGAAACATAAAAAAAAAGATAATGATAAAATAACAAAAACAATAATACAATAAAACTGAAAAACAATATGCTATTCATTTGTTACATATAAAACTACTATAGTATAACTACAATACTGAAGTACTAAATGTCCACACCACAGACAAGCGAAAATCAACCAACCTGTTCCCAAAAGCTCTGTGTTGTTTGCCATTTCATGAGGACTCGGTTCCGTTACAGGAATGATGTCATCTGTAAATGTAAGAGAGACAGAATTTGCTTAAAATCAGCGGGATAATTCAATCTTAACAGACAATATGAGCTCAACAACCTTGAGAGAAAAACTAGTAACAACCTACAAGTCAAGCTAGTTTTCCTACCATAATAACCAATTTAGACTGGTCCAAATTAAGGTAGAAAAGTTTTGGTTGGTTAACCCCTGCTATTTGTCAAAACTAGTCCAACAAAATATCGGTAACACTTTGAGTATTAGTAGACTGTCTGCTTAATATCTGTTGATACTGCTCTTTCAACAGACATTTAACTCACTATAAGAAACTTTGCAAATACATGTCAACTTACACTAACCCTAACCCTAACCCCAACCTAACAGTCTACTTATAATCTAATGAGATTTAGTTGACATGTAGATGCAATGTAACAAACAGACTATCAAAATAAAGTGTGACCAAAATATCTCACAACCAACCTATACATAGATATAAATATTTAATTACAGAATAGTAATTAATTTTATCAATCTCCTGCCTCAACCGCCCTCCTCCCCCGTCCACTGTTCACTTTCACTTTCTTCCGTGACTCCCCAATCCTCTTCACTTTCGTCTGTGACAACCCCGCCGCTCTTCACTTACACGTCTACATCCACGGGTAACATGCCGGATCCGTTACCCCGATCTGTTCTGGGACCTCGCAACACACAAATTAAGCACTGAGTGTATGCAACATTTATTTTTCATGATAATATTGTAATTCTTTCTTTAATATTGTTTATGTGTGTGACAAGAAACACTGTGTGATGAAGTCTAACAGAATGCAGTCATAACAGGCCCATAATTCAAGTTATTAAAGGTGGAAAAAGTCTTTTTCACGTAGAATATGCTTTGTTTTTTAACAAACCATTCTAGTGAATGATTCAATGATCTATTCATAAAGACAGTGGCTTGTTCTTTTCTAAATGAATCACCCGTTTAGAACAAATCATTTTAATGAATGTTTAATAGCGGTATGACGAGATCCGATGTTTCTCGTGAGATCTGACTGGTCTTGGCTCAGAGCGCCAAGTCAGTTTAAATGCTGGTTCGGAGCCAGAGCCAAGTTCAAATTTTGTCTTTTTCTTTCTCTTTCGACACCCAAAACAGCGGTTATGAATCAGGAAATGTGGTTCTTAAGTAGTACCGAAACATTGCTGGGCTAGAAGGAAGAATCTCTTGCGTCAGGGCCTAAAGGAAGGGTTACCATGACCAATGATACAAATAGAAACTCTTTTGAGTGCCATATTTGAAATACCAGCAAAACATCATGATTCTAGTCTCTATCAATTCAAATTTGAAATTTGCCAATTCCATGTATGTGTTGCTGGGAAAGATGAAGCATTTGCAGTGATGTCTACCATAGCACTAAACGGTGGAAATTAAAAGCATTTCCTACAATGCTCGCCTGAAAAACCAGCTCCGAAAGGGCACTAGAACTTAGGGATGTGATTCTTACGGATATGGATTTTCCAAGCTCAATGGGGCGACCACTGTAATTTGCGTAATTCCAAAGTTTTTTTTTTTTTGGTGGTGGTGGTGGGGGGGGGGGTCTCCATCATCATCAAAGCAGACGACCTGCTTCATTCTGGATGTCTTTCAGGGATGTAATTGTACACCTACCTAGGCAACTGTATATATACCATAATAATATTGTGTAGTTCTATAATGTGACGAAGCCGCTGACAATATGCAAGATTATGAAATGGCTTTGAATGTGTGTGCAGCTGTGCACACTTTTTCTGTGCTCACATTTGCATGTCACGACCACGTGCGCTCTATGTACATTATAAATAAAGCCAGTAGGCACATTTGTTATTATCCTCTGCAAGTCATCTGTTCTTATGTCTTCATTAACTCAGTGCTACAGCTGGGCACCTCAAATTTAATAGCTGAAAGTGTCATAAGTTTAGATGATATTACAAATTTATACAAATATATTTTGGAATTAATTATGATTATTAAAACACAGGAACTAAGCCGAAGGAAAGGGAAAGTGATAAACTCTTATTAGCGATGTATGATTTTTTTTTCAGGGTGGAATGTTAAAAGTATATTACGCTACTCAATTCAACTGGACTTAATATTTTTACAGTTCGAATTGTTGATTGACTAGTAGTTTATTCATCACGTTGGAATAAAGAATCGACTAAATTACAGGGAAAGTTATATTCTGTGAACACAAGAACTAACTGAGTTAGTGACACCATCTAGCGGTGGTGTGTGGATCTGTCCCGACATTGAAGTACAAAGTATAAAGCTATTAAATATTAGGTAGGTCACTATTTTTTTAAGGGGGGTGGGGGGTGGGGGTCTTGTCTTCCTTCTTTTTTGTCCTCGGCTGATCACATGCCTGAGAACTGTCTCCGAACTAGCACCTGGTTCATGCTGGTGGAAGGGGGTATACAGTGCCATTGTGCTTTGGGTGTTCAAGTTCAAGTTTCTGCATACAGTGCATCCGGATAGTATTCATAGCGCTTCACTTTTTCCACATTCTAAGCTGAGCGATCGGGGGGGTGATTAGTCAGGGAGGTGATCAAAACCCCGATGGTCACTCTGTCTGAGCTCCAGTGTTCTTTTGTGGAGAGAGGAGAACTTTACAGAAGGACAACCATCTGTGCAGCAATCCACCAATCAGGACTGTATGGTAGAGTGGCCAGACGGAAGCTACTCCCCGCCTGGAATTTGCCAAAAGGCATGTGAAGGACTCTCAGACCATAAGAAACAAAATTCTCTGGTCTGATGAGACTAAAATTGAACTCTTTGGAGTGAATGCCAGGCGTTACGTTTGGAGAAAACCAGGCACCGCTCATCACCAGGCTAATACCATCCCTAAAGTGAAGCATGGTGGTGGCAGCATCATGCTGTGGGGATGTTTTTCAGCAGCAGGAACTGGAAGACTCGTCAGGATAGAGGGAAAGATGAATGCTGCAATGTACAGAGACATCCTGAATGAAAACCTGCTTCAGAGTGCTCTTGACCTCAGACTGGGGCGACAGTTCATCTTCCAGCAGGACAATGACCCAAAGCACACCGCCAAAATATCAATGGAGTGGCTTCCCAACAACTCGGTGAATGTCATTGTGCGGCCCAGCCAGAGCCCAGACTTAAATCCTATTGAACATCTCTGGAGAGATCTGAAAATGGCTGTACACCGTCGCTTCCCATCCAACCTGATAGAGCTTGAGAGGTACTGCAAAGAGGAATGGACAAAAATTCCCAAAGGAAGGTGTGCCAAGCTTGTGGCATCATATTCAAAAAGACTTAAGGCTGTAATTGCTGCCAAAGGTGCATCAACAATGTATTGAGCACATGTGATTTTTCAGGCTTTTTATTTTTAATAAATTTGCAACAATTTCAAAAAATATTTTTTCACATTTTCATTATGGGGTATTGTGTGGAGAATTTGGAGGAAATAAATTAATTTAATCCATTTTGAAATAAGGCTGTAACATTAAAAAATGTGGAAAAAGTGAAGCGCTATGAATACTTTCCGGATGCACAGTATAATTTATTAAAATATAAGTTTTATTTTATAAATTACAGGTTGATTTCAAAATGCACCTACAGTTTTTCCCCTAGTTAAATAGAATAACATTTTTTACTATATATTTAACATATATTTTATCATTGATGATTTCTATAGTCTAAAAATCTCATCTCATTCTCGTGGGATCTCATCACACCTCTCACGTTTATTGAATCCATCACTGAGACAGGGATTTAGTATATTTTTGTATATTTATGTGAAACTAGCCTGGGAACCAGCACAAAAACACACACACTCTGCAAAATACCTATTAGTGTTATCAATAAAATCCCACAAAAAACAGCAATATAATTTTTGGTCAAACGTTTTTTTCATTGTTTCATTGACCAGTTTATTTTGGAAGATGTTTTCAGGAATGCTTTCTCCTATTATTACTGTTTTCTTAGCAGCTCAGAATGTGTCAAATGAAGCTGGTGTTTATGTACATCAGCACTGTGGAGCCTCAGATCGTGTTTAAGTTTGTGAGCGAACACATTTTATGCATATGCCTGTTTTCTGCATGGCAGGTTGTGGGCCGCCCTGTATCAGGGGCTTTTAAACTGAAAGCCCTTATTGAGCTGTCATGCTAAAGCCAAGTAAACGCCTGCTGCTCTCAAAGAGTGGTTTCATAGTGTATACAGTACACACACAGAAGGCCAGACTTCTCCTTTTCTAACATGAATCTGGTGCCCCTGGTGTTTGTTCGACTTCTGCTCGCTTGACAGAGATGAATGAGAAGCATTAGTGGACTTTTCCATCACTATCAGCATAATTAGAAGCCGGATGGAATTAAGATCAAGATCAGTAGTGAGCACATTTTGGGGAAGTGCATCGATACATACATAGTGTGGAAACTAAATTTATGCAATGAAGTGCATTGTGGGGTTGAAAAGGCCAGATTATGACGCTGTTTCCATATGGTATAAAAATGTTTGTAATAATGGGAGCACAAATCAGTCGAGACACATTAGCGTTTACACTTAGTATTATTTGCATTTCTTGGGACCACTTGTGTCCAGATTTCACCAAGACCCTTCTCTCTTATTTCATCATGCTCTACATTACTTTATCAGAAACACTCCCATTTTCAGGGCGAGAGGGGGGTTTGAGCTTAGGTAGACCTTGAGAACTCCACTGCTTATTTATGGCTAATGACAAATTAGGGATTGCTACGCCAATTTGGTTTGGTCAGTTCACTTATGTCGAATGTCTTTGGAGTACACGCACAGAAACGTGGCCTGGTAAGGACTTGAAGCAGTGACATTCTTGCTGTGAGGCAACAGTGCTAACCACTGGGCAGCCGTGCCGCCCTATCTAGGAAAAGGGAGGAGGAGTAGGGGTGGAAGGGGGGATTCTTCAAGACGAAGTTAACTGAGGTAAGAAACTGGTTATTTAGGGTGACTTAGGAATGATCTGATTGGTGATTCATGTGTTAGCTAATGCGTGACCAGCCATGGTCAATCATAAGCACGTGATCCTCTCGAAATTAGTTTATAAATAAACTTCACTTGTTAGATCTGGGGTTGGCAACCAAAAGAGTTGGATAATTTTTGCATTTTGCTAGATCAACTTTGTCCAATATATGAAGTATTGCCCCATTAATGACATGAATAATAATGACGTGTCCTATTGTTTATTTCAAATTAGGAAACATTATCATATTTCTGCTAAAGAACTGCTGAAGTTGTTTTGTAGTGTATACCAACTACTTTGTTGTTAGTACTGTCTCTGTTATTTAGTATTGCATTATTGTAGTTTAGTGTCAAACTACAACTGTTTTGCGCCCATGGTTTAAAAGCATCATTTTGGCACTGGTATCGTAAAAGACCCAAAGATGCCCAACCCAAGGTAGATCAGTCATCAGAGAATAGCTGGTATTTAGTGGCTATCCAAATGCATTTAGCCACATGACTTTTTACATTAAGAAAATAATCTAATTATATCCATTTCACAGTTGTTAACTGTAATTTGTAACTGCAATTTGAGTGAAACAGTTGAGTTTTGTCATTTTTCAATCTGTTCAGCTGATCTCTTGATTCTGGCAAGAGCACTTTTAGCTTAGCATAAATCATTAAATCCGATTAGACCATTAGCATCTAACATCCATGGCTGCAGCAGGTGCAATGATATTATGTAGCACTTGAAAATAGGTAACAGCGCTGTGTAATATCATTGTTCCTGCTTCAGCCATGGTACAGCAGCAAAGTCCCATTAATACTAACCCAGCATGCAAGTATAGTTCCTAGCCTTATCAACCTAGAAAGTATATAAACTTTTCATTTTCCATTGGTTTTACTACACAATGTAACACAATGTACACAATGAAGATTCATTCATTCATTTTCTTTTTGGCTTAGTCCCTTTATTAATCTGGGGTCGCCACAGCGGAATGAACTGCCAACATATCCAGCATATGTTTTACGTAGCGGATGCCCTTCCATCCGCAACCCAGCACTATGAAACACCAGTACACTGTTGCAGTCACACATACACATACTCTACGGCCATATCAGCTTATTAAATTCACCTTTTGAAACATGGGGAGAGCATGCAAACTCCACACAGAAATGCCAACTGACCCAGCCGGGGCTCGAACCAGCAACCTTCTTGCTGTGAGGTGACAGCGCTACCCACTGCACCACCATGTCACCCAACTACGGAAAATTCAAGTTTTAAATTGGGAAATTATCAAAATAATTTTTCGAAATTTTGAGCGAGATGCTAATGGTCTAATCCAATTCAATGATTTATGCTAAGCTAAAAGTGCTCCTGTAAGAATCGGAGACAAGCTAAATGGATTAACATATGGTAAAACTCAACTGTTGTAAAATAAGCCTATTTCCCAAAAAAGGTGTCGTGTTCCTTTAAAGTCACCTTCACTGTAAAAAGCAATTAGTTGCTTTACTTTAAAAAAAGTGTGTAAACCCATTGCCTTAAAAGCAACAAGTTGATTTTACTTAAAATCAGTAAACCTATAGACGTAACTTTTATAATTATGCACATAATTTGTTTACTTAACAATTAAAAGGCAACAAGTTTACTCTCTTTTTTTATGTAGTCAACTAATTGCTTTTTACAGTGCACTTGTGATAAGATCGATGAAAACGTATCTTAAAGAGCCCCTATTATGTGATTTTGAAAACGACCTTCCATGCAGTGTGTACCACAGCACTAAGTGAATGAAAACATCCAGCTGAGGTTTAAATCTGAAAGTGCATCGTGTTTAAAACTATTCATTCTTTAGCGAAATAGTCGACTCAGAGTCGAATGAATGAATCGTGTTGGGTTCGGATCTTTTGCTTGAATGCGTCGATGACGATATTGTACATCTCCAAATATGTAGTTCCAGATCCTGTAAAATGTGAATGTGCTTTTCATTCAGACACTAGCGGAGCACTGAGGATCACGGGACTGATCATAATGCAAAGATGACGGATCACTGACAGATGGAGATTTGGCTGCGAGCAATAAAATGTTAAAGTTCATTTTCAAAACAACACCACAGTATAGCCAACCCCAATAGCCAATAGTGCTGTGTTTGCTCCAGTCATTTTTCTGATAGCTTTTGTCACTGTGTGGATTAATACTAAATGTGTGTCCGGTCAGTGCTTAATTTGTGAATTGCGAGGTCCCGGAACAGATCGGGGTAACGGATCCGGCATGTTACCCGAGGATGAATAGGTGTCGCGCACGAAAGTGAAGAGCGGGGGTTTGTCGCAGACGAAAGTGAAGAGGGTTGGGGAGTCGCGGAAGACAGTGAAAGTGAACAGCGAATGGAGGAGGAGGGCGGTTGAGGAGGGGGAACGGTAAAATGAGGTGCCGGATCAGATTTCAGAGGTTTAGGTTTAAGAGTAGAGTAATATGCTGCTGTTTAACCGCATTGCTTTATAGCATTCCTGAATTTGATTCTCACATACTTTCTGCTACTTCATACTGTAGTCATTGTGTGTGTTTCTCTCTGTCTCACGCTGAATGCAGTTGACCAATCACAACAGATTGGGTCATTGGTCCAATCAGCGCAGATTAGCTTCATGTGGGGAGGGGTTGGGGAACAAATGAATTGCTAAACTAATCATATGGGAGCCGCTGGGATAATTAGGTAAAAATAAATGCATCTTATAAAACAATGAAAGTGTTTTTTGAGTAAACAGATCTTATAAGCGATAGAACTGACAGCCTCACCAGGACATCTCTCTAAATCACATGTCCGTGACTCTGTAGCAGTGCAGGCGTAGCCACACGAGCGAATCCTCTTCTGATTCCCCTGTCCACAGGTGGCACTACATGGTGACCAATCGCTCCATTCTTCCTCCTCATATTCTGCAGATAAAAAAAAAATGATTAAAAGAAACCTGAGACAAAAAGGATGCCCTGTCTACAAATTGAAGCTAACAAATTCCTCACACAGCATGTGGGAATGTTATGCAATGCAGGTCAGACCACAAATGAGTTGGAGTAATGGTAAAGGAATTTCTTTACTCTACATAACAAGCTTTTAAAAGAGAAATCTTCAACAAAAATAGCTCAGTTCTCATATCTTAAATTTTACTATTCAGGTACAGACTTGCATTTGAACAGGACTGACAAAGGACACATAAAATCCCAAATACAGCCAAGATGGTAAGTGCATCTATCTGTTGTTTGCATAAGAAAGCAAATGATGTGCAACTAAATTAATATTGCGTATTTCTTTGAAAAATATAATCTCTCTAATGAACAAAATGTGGGCCCTCCTGGCAGGCCAGACTTACTTTTTTTGGGTAATAAATATGTCAAAGGCAAAGTCAGCCGCTTACAGCTGTGAGAAGTGAGCCAATACAAACACTTCAGCAGGAAGGCAAGGCCTAATAGCTTAGACGCTTTCCAACAATGCTCTCTTTCCACCACCATGCTAAAGAGATTAAAGTTTCAATGCGCTCCATGGCAGTAGAGATGGAGAGAGAAAAATAAGTGCACGGCTTCCTCACTAATGCGTTTTGGCTCCGTTGTTGCTGGTTACCAGGTGTTGCTGCTAATTGAGAATTCGGATTCTGATAATGAAGATGTCCACTCAGCAAAGAAAACACTGATTACTTACTCGCTTGTAGAGGTTAATTGTAAATAATAATAATATAACAACAAACACAATTAAATAAATAAAAGTTATAAAATATAAGGGCAGCACGGTGGCTTATGGTTAGCACTGTCGCCTCACAGCAGGAAGGTCGCTGGTTTGAGTCCCAGCTGGGTCAGTTGGCATTTCTGTGTGGAGTTTGCATGTTCTCCCCTTGTTCGCGTGGGTTTCTTCCGGGTGCTCTGGTTTCCCTCACAGTCCAAAGACATGCAGTATAGGTGAATTGAATAAACTAAATTGGCCGCATTGTATGTGTGTGAATAAGTGTGCATGGATGTTTCCCAGTACTGGGTTGCAGCTGAAAGGGCATACGCTGCGTAAAATATATGCTGGATAAGTTGGTGGTTTATTCCGCTGTGGCTACCCCTGATGAATAAAGGGACTAAGCTGAAGGAAAATGAATGATTGAATGAAATAACTGGTAAAATGTAATTAAAAAATAAAATAAAATTAACTGGTATTTATTGTGTATTTTCCTATTAAAATTTACATTTACAGTTTTTCTCAGTCGCTTTGGTGCATTTCTCACAACACTATTTACATTTGCACAACAGTTAATGCATTTCTCAAAACAATTAGTCATTTGTGCACATCATAGTAGCAGTTTCTCATTCCTTCCAGCAAATTGCAAATGCTTTTGGACATGCATCAATTGCTTTCATACAACTCTCTGCTGTTTTATAACATTATCATTTGCTTATGTCATGTCAGTCAAAATTAACAAACTTGTAGATGGTCATTCCATATAAAACTAAAAGTCCTCATTTCATTACTTGAGTTATTGCATACAAAAATGTTAAACTCGTTCTCAAAATCTGTCAAGCTAATTTTATTTTAAAAAATTATAATCTTTTTTTTCCTGAAAATGTCTCCTAAATTGGACAATTTCATGAATGATTTACAGACCTGTGTACGTTGTAGGTTCAGTTCCAATAGGTACTGCAATATTGTTTACAGTTGTGCACAGCTCTACCCAAAGGGAGTTTATGTTTGTTGTAAATAAGGGTGTGTTTATTTTTTTGCACAATGCTGTGAATAAAGTGTCACCCAAATCTGACTTTTTCGCATGGGAAAAAATTAATGGAGTAAAGTGTCATAATGAAAACATGACAAAGCCATTTGACTATCTTGTTCATAGACAATGGTGTCAGGACTTTTCATCTTGATGACACTGACACTTGCATTGACATAAATACTTGCTTTTGAAGAATAAGCTCTCCATTTTGAGCAAGTGACATGCTCTTGCAGGTTATCAACTAGGTTTTGCAGTTTGTACTAATTGTTTTGAGAAATGCATTAACTGTTGTGCAAATGTAAATAGTGTTGTGAGAAATGCACCAAAGCCCCTGAGAAAAACTGTAACTTAAGCTGTGTGCCTTTCAAACAAAATGGTTACATAAAAGCTACATAAAAACTGCCTCCCTCATTTACATCTTACAGACTGAAATGTAAAAAGAAATCCAAGCAAAAATAAATGAATATTCAAATAAATAAATAAAAAAACTGTATAAAAATAAATAATTAAATAAACAAATGCATAATAAAAATAAATAAATGCATAAATAAATAAACTAAATATAAATGGAAAAAAACAAATCAACGTTAAACTGAATAAAATCTAAATGAAAAAAATATAGTGCACAAAGTAAATATAATGCAAAAATTAATAAATGAATGAAAAAAACTATAGGTGAAATAATTTATGACCACATTTAATTAAAATACAACGTATATATTTTATTAAGCCATACATTACTTTATTTTTCTATTGCTACATTTATTTATTTATCTATTTATACACACACTAGACAGAGAGACAGACATACAGACAGACAGATAGATAATATTCAATAATTTTAATTATAGTATGCAATAATAAAATGCAGTGTTACGTTTAACGTATGTTTTGTGGTGTTTTCTGTTTGTTGTCTGTTTCGCTTTCTCTTCTTATTTCTGTTGTGTACTCTGTTCTGCCCTAGGTGCATTGGTCGAGAAGGCTGTCAATCATCATTATGACGCCACTCAGCACACCAATCAGTAGCTGGTCTGCCACATTTAAAAGCCATTCGCTTAAGCTGTTCAGGAGTAGCACTTGACCCGCCACCAAACTCTTTAACGCTTTATTAATTAAATAAGTTTGTGCAGCTCAATTTACCCAATTATTAGAAAGTTGAATAATTTTTATGAGAATTGGATTATCAGATAAGCTCTTGTTTTGCTAATTGCTAAGATAGATAGACTCTAGTAACTCTGAGCAGCATAGTTTTTTGTGTTAGTTAGTTTATGGAGGAGTTGCCACACCTGTAATTATCTTTTGAATAGTTAAGTAGTTTAGTTAAGCACCGCATACGCTGAAGATTACGGTTTTGTTTCTGCATTGTTCTTTGGTTAATAAGTTTAGTTAGTTGGGGTTTAGTTAGATTGTTTTGGTTAATTATGATTATTATTTCTTTGTTTTGGCAACACTCCTGTTTTTTGTTTGATTTGGTTATTTAAAATTACATTCTAAATTTATATATTCATCGTTTAATATCATAGTTTAAAGAGGTGGTCCACAGTGTATTTTTAAGGCTTGGTTGTGTTTATAAGATGCAAAGCAATGTGTGCTCATGCTTCATTTGTAAAAAATCATGTTATTTTTTCATATATCTTACTTTGATTATATACAGCTACTCAGCTAACATGAAAACCAATATTTCCTAGTTCCTCTGAAAGGCCTGCCCTCAAGAGGCTCTGATTGGTCCTAACATAATGTGCTGTGATTCGCGGATCGGCTCCACGTCACGCCCCTACAAGCGGGTGCTTTTGCGCTGTGTGAACAGTCCAGTCAGAGGATCAGAGCAGCTGTTAGCAGCATTAACTGCCTAAATCAAACAGAAATGGAGAGCACACAGCTCACGCCTGCTCTCTAAAATAAAATCTGATGAGTGTCTTTCACATATATTCGGAATAAGCTTGTGTAAGTAATATAAAACGTTCTCATATCTTTAGCGAGTTGGTTATTTGAGATAACCGCATAGAGAAACACGCATAGAGACACTGCACGCGCTGCGGAAGAGTGTGTGTTTACAGCAGTTTGACTGATAAATATGAATTTGTAGCTAAATTGTTAGCTGTGCTAAACAGCATTTTCTGTTGTTTACATCCTTGTTTACGTCCTTGCTACAACATACCGTTAACGTTAGACACTATGCATGTAATTGGTCAATTTTAACAAATAAGAATACTTACAGGTTGTGGCTCACAATCCACAGCTTCGTCTGTTGGAGGAGTTTTAACCGAATCCAGCACTGAACTGGGAGAGATTCTGGAAGCTCTCCTTTGTCAAATGGTAGCTATATATATTTTTAATAATTCTCTGGAGCATAATTAAAATTAAACTGTAAGCACTTCTCTCTTTGTGTCGTGTCCTATGGAAGCCCAAATACAGAAACAGAACAAGCTCTGTGGAAATAGCAGCGTTTGAACGGCATTTTAGCTTTCTCTGCTTTAACATTACAGCACCCCTGGCCAAGCCCATTCGCTGCGGAGGGTGTGTGCGCGAGGTGAATGCATGTAACCGGAAGCTCTTGTGATCTCACTAGCCTGGATGTATTTTTTTGTAGTCCCCAAATTCGTTCAATGTATGCTTTGCTAAACTAACTCTGTAAAAGCCAATGTCTCCCTTTGCATTGAACTTTGAGCTACATTACACATCAACTAAAGTTTAAAATATGATATCGTAGTGGACCACCCCTTTAATTAATGGTTATTTTTGTTTCATATATCATTTTGTTGTGATCTTATTTTCACCCAGCACCAGTAGAAACTCACTTAATGTTACGTCTTATCCTACATAACAACATAAACACGTAACAATAGCATAATAACAAGGCAGATGATAAAATGGCCTCTTAAGTTTCTATTTAAATGGAGTTGAGCATTGCTGCCATTTCAAGTGTAAAATCTGATTGGACAGTAATCCACAAAACTGTAAAATGTAATATGCTTTGATAATGTGCTGTGTCACATGATTCATTTTCAATGAGAGAAAAGACACGATTCATTTTCAATGCGAGTTGGTGTTTTCTAGCAGCACAATTGACTGAGACCTCACACATACCACAGGCAGTAATAAGTTACTATAGTAAAACTGTGGTAAATAATTTTCATAAGGGCAGCGGAGAGGAAATAATGACCTAAAACTCAAAAAACAAAATTCTATGAAGCTGTTGCCGAACATGGCCTGTCTGTAATTCTGCGGCTCACCATAATTGCAGAAAAGCGCTTCATTACTGTACGCCTCCAGCTCAGACCACATCATTAATAATGTGGCTCATTTGCCCTTCTCTGTTTCCTATTCAGGCCTGTTTGTACACAACGCACTCCTATTCTTAAGTACACTCATTAGGTCTCTTTTAGAGTAAGGGGATCCAGTGGGGCGACAGAAAGAAGTCGGTTGGATTTGGTAGCCACATCCTCAGAGGCTCTACTGCTGACATGACCACAGTATGCATGCTGCAATTGCTTCTTTTTTGGCGGGGTGTTGGATTTGACCACACACCACCAATGCACTTTCTCTCTAATGATGCTGACAGAACACGGTGGAACACAACCTCAGTGGTGGATCACCCCGAAAGCCAATGACAGATGGAGGAGAAAAATGCCCTTGTGAAATAAAGCTGGTTAAAAGATAAATGTAGATTCCCAATTTTGAGGCTATTGCAGCGCTGGTTTAACTCACAAGTTAAACAATCCTAATGAGGGCTTATTTGTGTGAAGGTTTTGTGTAGCAATTTTTTTCTGCTTACTATGCTGAAATGCCTAATAGTATAGGCTTCAAAAATGTCAAAATAATAATAAAAATGTATTAAATAGAATTAAATTACCAAATACCAAGATGGGTTTTGCTTTATATTTTTAACTAAATAAATACCAGTTACAATCTAACAGTATGTAGTAGGGCTGTGCGATTAATCAAAATCTCAATTTGAAATTTTGCAATTAGCTAATCGCAAGAGGCTGCAATATGAAATATATACACTGTAAAACCCAAAACAGGGTTCTTGCACAATTTTAAAAGTAAAATTTTATGCTTTTTAAGACCTCATCAAATATAATTTAAGACCCAAAAATTTCGTAATTTCTTTGGAATAGGTTCCTCAATTTATTGCCTCCTACAAATGGAAATCAAAACTTTAAAGTTTTCCATTTGGTATCAATTATGTGCAATGTGTGAAGTCGGTAAGTAAAAAAAAGCAAAAATACTTTTCTTTGAGACCTTTTTCCTTTCTTTTTTTTTGTTCTATTGTGATGTAGAACAGAGCCAACATAACATAGATAAATTGGAATACACTAAACAACACAATGCCTTGTATGAAGGAACCATATAGAATAGAATACTGTAAATAAGCTCTATGAAAGTCTTCAAAACAGCATTTCACAAGCCAAAATGTTGACAAATAATCTACATAACTGTTAGAAAACACAAATGTTATTACATGACTTTCAATGAGAGAACGTTTTGTAACATCCCAAATTTTCCTCAAGACATGTTGGCATCTCTCTTCTTATCTTCTAGGTCCACCAACTCCCTTCTCTTTTCCTTGCATCTTTTTCTAATGGAATTCGATTTAGTGATAAGTTCTGCCATCTTGGTCCCTGCTGTATTCTAAGTGTGTGTGTATATATGTATGTATGTATGTATGTATGTATGTATGTATGTATGTATGTATGTATGTGTGTGAGATATATATATATATATATATATATATATATATATATATATATATATATATATATATATATATATATATATATATATATATATATATATATATATATATATATATATAAATAAACTACACTGCTTTCACCGGCGTTGCACATAGAGAATAACATCTTTATTCCGGGATTACCAGTCTTAATAAACTTTGCATATGAAGTAAATCATATCTCAAAGCATTTACTAGGGCACTGTCGATTTTCAAATTGGGTCTAGCGACGCCCTTTTGCTACGACCTTAAAACGCAGCAAGTAATATGTGAATGTTTACACATGGATTATAATTTTGGCTCGGGGGAGAGGGGGGCACGAGTGAAATTGGCCAAACTTGAGGGGGCGTGTGTCCTAAAAGTTTGAAATCCCCTGGTATGGAGAACCCACAGTACCTGTGACTTTTGGGTGTATGGCGGTCAAGTGAAACTTGTTATAGCCGACTGTGAGGTGGCGTCTGAACTAGTAACATCGTTAGGTCGAGCTGCAAACAATGCAAGGATTAACCTGGACCCGCTATGACTAGATGCTGCAACGTACCTTTTTTTTTCCTTTCATGTGCGACTCGGCGGCTTTTTGAGCCACATAGTCACCCCACCAAGACAACCGCATAATGGCAGCACGCAAGTGACGCAGACTGACGTCAGCGTCTGTAGCCGACCTACCATAATAAGCTAATAAATCATGGAGATCACATCATTTCTGTCCTGTTTCACACATACTAAATGATCAACTATTAGATGTTTTACGGTGGACCACTGTGCTTCCCTATCGGCATTAAACACACCGGATTTAACTCAAACCATTTGAGGAAACCGATTGCAACAAACCATTTAAGTTCAAAAACTAATCCTAATGAGTACTGTGAACCTAATCCATTTGAGTAAACGAAGCAATTTGAGCACAGTAAAACCCAATAAATGAAGAGAACTCAAACCAACTGTAAAATTCAATAAGTTAAGGCAACTCAAACCATTTGAGGAAAGCGATTGCTACAAACCATTTGAGTTAAAAAACTAATCTATATGAGTACTGTGAACTTACTCCATTTAAGTAATGAGGTATTTAATTAACTCATTATCAGAGGTGTGTAGTAACGAATTACATTTACTTAGTTACATTTAGTAAAATAGTTGGGTAACGTGTACTTTTTGAGTACATTTAAAGATGTGTACTTTTACTCAAGTAAATTATTAGAGTAAAATCATTACTCTTCGCTACATTTGCCAGCGTTCCTCCATTGCTGTCCAGTGATAATAAATATGATTCATATGAATTGTTTGCAAATATTACGAGGCGCCGCATTGGAAAGGTTGTGTTGCGAGAGGTTGCTACAGAGAAGCGTCTCCCACTTTTGGTTAGAGTGTGCGCCTATGTTGGAATGATAGCTGAAGTCAAGGAAAACGTGCAAGTTTATACTGCAGTCAAGACATGGCCGGTTCCGAGAAGGACGGTCAACGCTGTCTGTGCAGTGAGTTTATTGAACCAGGTCACCCACAGCCTCAAGTTCAGTCTATGTTTTCACTTCAAGATGTCAACAAGAATAGTTTGATAAAGCGATGCACGCTGTACATCGAACTGACATAGCAACATATACATGAATGACAGCTCCAACCTGAAAAAACACAGTGGAAAGTGTCAAAATTATGCCAATTTGAACCTTATTAATGGTAACTATGGGATAACTAAAGGTACTGCTGTTTAATGGAATAACTGATTAGCCCTGCACATATAGTCATTTACACTGTTAACCATTAAAAATATAACGTTTAAACATTATTTTTTTTTACATAAAAATGGTGTCTGTATATGTATATACAGTTGAAGTCAGAATTATTAGCCCCCCTGAATTATTAGCCCCCCTGTTTTTTTTTCCTCAATTTCTGTTTAACGGAATGATTTTTTTAAACATTTAGAACACATTTCTAAACATAATAGTTTTAATAACTCATCTCTAATAACTGATTTATTTTATCTTTGTCATGATGACAGTAAATAATATTTTACTAGATATTTTTCAAGACCCTTCTATACAGCTTAAAGTGACATTTAAAGGCTTAAATAGGGTAATTAGGTTAACTAGGTAGGTTGGTTTGTTCTGTAGACTATCGTAAAAAAATATATAGCTTAAACAGGCTAATAATTTTGACCTTAAAATAAAACTGCTTTTATTCTAGTCTAAATAAAACAAATAAGACTTTCTCCAGAAGAAAAAATATTATCAGACATACTGTGAAAATTTCCTTGCTCAGTTAAACATAATTTGGGAAATAATTAAAAAAGAAAGAAAAAATCAAAGGGGGGCTAATCATTTTGACATGTATATATATATATATATATATATATATATATATATATATATATATATATATATATATATATATATATAATATCTAATAACTCTTTTCTCTTTGCCATGATGACAGCACATATTATTTGACTAGCTATTCTTCAAGATACTAGTATTTAGCTTAAAGTGACATATAAAAGCTTAACCAGGTTAATTCGGCAAGTTATGGTAATTAGGCAAGTCATTATATTCCAGTGCTTTGTTCTGTAGACAATCAAAAAAAACATTGCTTGAGAGGGTCGTCTGTGTGTGACAGTCTTACTAGCCGATTGAGTAAGCAGAATTCAGAAATTGAGCAGAATTGAGCAACTGAACTATGCGGAACGCCCACAATAAAAAAAACTGTAAAGCGCAGACAAGTGGGATGATGGCGTCTGCCGCTTCAGAAGCATTGACAGACGAATTATTATCAAAGAAAAACAGCACATTGGTAATATGGAAATATTTTGGTTTCAAAGTCATAGACACAGAACAAAGACAGGTCATTTGTAAGAGCTGTCGCAGAACTGTTGCCACAGCATGAGAAAATACAACAACCAGCACCTAAAAATGCACCACAGGCCATATGAGGAGTGTCTTGCTAAAAAGTCAACTGAAAGTATTGCCAGTTTTAATTTCTAAATATTTAAAAAAAAATTCAAATAACAGTTGGAGTTAGTTAATATCTATTCATTTCTTTTTTTTTTTAACTAACACTCACTAGGGTTGTCATAATACTGGAATTCGATACCACTCGATACTGAAATTTAAAAATGTCCATTTCCAGCGAACATTTAAGCGCTGTGGAGCACGTTCTTAAACAGCGCTGATTTGCCCTTGTGTTCACGTGTTCAACAGAAATGACTGTGATTGGCCGTGAAGGTCATCGTTTCACCGAACTCACCGCTGTTTACTGCGTGTAACCACAGATACAGGGGCACTGGAGCATTTTACAGCTAAAATTCATCAGTGGATCGCTCGTATGTCAGCTTATAGACAAACTAGCTGATTGACGTAGTTTCATTCTGCTGGGGACCCCTGATAAATAAGAGACTAAGCTGAAGGAAAATGAATGAATGAATGCATAAAACATTTCAAAATACCAGCCTATTAGGTACAATTCTAAATGTTTATTGTGACTTGGTCAATTTTAATGCATGCTTACTGAATATAACTATTAATTTCTTTAAATAAATAAATACTACTGACCCTAAATTTGTGAATGATAGCGTATATCCTTAATTTGTCATCATTTTAACCATTATTACAGTAAGTGGTGCCAACTAGAGACAGAAAATAATTAAAATAAATGTTTTAAGTAAAATATTATACATATCTACAGTTTAATATTGTTTGGCAATTTTTTTGAAGGCCTCACACATAAAACATAGTGACTGAATGCTGTAAATTACTTGGGCAGAGAATATAACTTTGGTGTAAAAAAACAAAAATGAAAAACAATTTCCCTCCAAGGCCTGATAACTGCCACAAATTCCAGAGAGAACTCAAAGGTCCAGGCCGTGTGAATCACAGCGAAGTGCCAGTTTGGGATGAAAACACAGCGGATGCTTTCTTTGTCAGCCCAAGCATCCTGGCCCTTCGTTCAATCTGCTGTCTAATTGAACAAAAATATTAGTTTTTTAGCCAGTGTAGAGCCCCCATGCTGCTCTTAGCAAGCGTCGAGGCATAGGTTTCAAATAGCCACGATTACTGGTGTCAACTTCAAAGAGAACACACTAAGCTGATGCTCGAGCCCGATGTCACTAACATGAACCAGACACAGTGTTGAGTTTGCTCCTGCAAGCTCTTATCCAATACTTTCACTGTGTGATACTTTATTCAGTGTATACTTTGAAAAGGTTCAGAGCACTTGATGATAGCTTGTGTTCTGCTTCTAACGGATAAAAATCCCATTTAAATTGTATTTCAGCACTACGGTTGGCCCCGAATGTCAACATTTTGAGGTAATGATCTGCCTAACCCACAATGAAGCAGTCTAGTGGGGAGATAACATGCATAGCACAGCTAATATTGTGATAACATATTAGGGCACAAAGCACCGGGTCGCCTTTCGCTGTTTACCGCTGATAGGCATCAAGAGAAAGTCTCTGGAAGTGGCGACAGGAATGACATGTTTATGTAGCAGTTCTTGACTACAACCCTCAAAGCATAAATCATAATGTCAAGACTTAAAGAGGAGGCTGGGGCCCGCATTGCTGAGGAAATCAGCGCGCTATACGTGCCCCGGCGTTACACGAAAGCCCCAACATGATCACTGATTCTTCTGATAACGAGGCTGGTGAAAAACAAAAACTGAAAAAAGAGTTTCCGATTTCACAGTTGAAAAAATATGAAACATTTTAATCCGGTTTGATTATTTTTTCCATGGACTTACAAACTCTGTTTTTAATACTGTTCTTACCGTAATTGTCTGTGGAGCCCCAGCCCTTCCATCGACTGTTCCAGTCTGCACCCACACCACTCAAAAAGGAGTCCTCTCCTTCATAGATGAGGTCCTCCTCATTCTCTTCCAGACTGCCTTGTCCGGGACCTTCCTGACTGGAGTCGTGGTATTCCCAAAACAGTGGCCAGAAGAGCTTTTTATGGCCCAGCCATTCCTCCGAGCTCAAAGACCAGTCGTTTCTGCTTTCCTTGGCCAGATCCATCTCAATCTCCATCTGTGGGCTGTCCACAACCTCAATGGTCACCTAGTAGAGAGATCAAAATTTCTATGTTTATCTGAAATCAATGCATAGTTCCACAAAACCCAGTTTATGGTGGTCAAACTGGATTTTGGAACACGATAACCAGTTTATTGCTGGTTGAAGACGGCCAATCAGCCCAAATCAGTTTGAATCCATCTCTAATCATCTACATGTTTTGATCAGTTAATTACCAGTTTGGACCATCTAGAACAGTGTTTCTCAACCACGTTCATGGAGGACCACCAGCTCTGCACATTATCCATGTCTCCTTAACCAAACACACCTGATTCAGATCATCAGCTCATTAGCAGAGTCTGAAAGATCTGTAATAGGTGTGACAGACAAAGGAGACACCCAAAACATGCATTATTGGTGGTCCTCCAGGAACGTGGTTGAGAAACACTGATCTAGAATCAATGTAAAAAACCCTACTACTGAAAGCTTTTTTAGTATGTTATTTGCAATTGAGAAAAGTAAGATTAATAAATTCTCTTTTTAAACTGTAAATTAAATTATTAATTGAATTAATTCCTAAAACTAAACGTTAAACTCCTGCCATTGGCCATTTACATCTAGTATTAAGATATCATGTAGATGTGGTAAACCCAATCCAATATACACTTAGTGTTATAATCTGTATCTTTTGCCCATTTAAATAATATTTTTTAATTATTTGAAGAATATGTGGGAAAATTGAGAAATAAATTCATGCAATTTACATTTAAACACAAAAAAAAGTATCCGAAAAGAAGCCAGCAGCTTTTGTTTTTGATCTGATCTTATCTGAAAAACTTTGTGGAACACTGTGGGTTTGTATCATTCATGCTACCTGGCAGAAATTCACCTTTATTCACATATTTGCATTGACTTTTTATGTAATATACTCACACTAATACCTAATTTAGCTTTTGTTGTGAACCCAGCATTAGAATAAAGACTGGTAATAAAATATAATTTACATACATTTTCACCTTTAACCTTATTATTTTAATTCAGTTCAATTCAGTTCAAGTTTATTTGTATAACGCTTTTTACAATAATTTTGTTTCACAGCAGATTTACTAAAGGTGCATTACATTCAAATTTGGAAAGGTTATGGTTATTAGTTACCATAACATTATTAGTAAGAACTTTAACTAATTAACCAGTAACTAATAGCTTATAACAGTTAAAGTTGTCATATATAAACATGGTAAACATGCAGTTTAATAGCATTCAGGTGATGTCTATGTGTATAAGTTCAATGAAGTATATTTGTTTGATAGGTGTATGTGTTGTCCTTGAAGTCTTCGATGGCTGGCATCATCTATCATATTGTGATTTCACACAATAAAGATAAAATCCTGTCTGTGTAGCATGCTTCAATAATATGTCCCCTAATTTTTAAGAATTATGTCAGTAGGCAGTGAAGAGGTGGTCTTAAGTGGATGTTTAAACACATTCAACAAGTTGAGAGTCCACACTACAAAGGAAATCTGAGCTAATGCATTTTCAAATACTTTGGAAGAGGTCCAAAGTGGACATGCTCTAAGCGTTCCAGATCCTGTTTACACTTGTATTTAGCATTGTCCACTTGTGATTGACATAAACGGAACTTAATACCTGGTTTAAACAGGGCCACGGTGGAGAAACAACTGATGGGAACTCTATCAGCCCTTTAAATACTATGCTTTGCCATTCAAAATTGTTTTTTATTCTCCTGTTTGTTTATTTCACAAGATGTTTTGAGGTGACAGATTTGTTCTATGCATGCTTGGGCTTGTAGAATCCAAGTCAGACAGACCAAAATGATAGCAAGTATTCCAGCAGGCCAAGACAAAAGACTGGTTGTTTATTTCCCCTTCAGCGTAACAATCTGATGGCTGCAGCAGCTGTTTATAAAGGCACGGAGCAGTTTAGAGTGGGTGATTACGCTACTGTAACTGCACTGTTTACAACAGTCGGCCTCCACCTCCTCCTTGAACTAATCATAGCTCTATTCTACTCCAATACTTCCAAAGAACACAAGACGCTGCTTTAAAGACAAAAAAAACATCCAGGGTTTAGATCACTAGAGGTCCATTAAATGGCAAATTTAAATTTAATGGGAACACAGATGTTTAAGAAATCTTAGCTTCTTTTTAATTTGCTTCCACTCAAGAATGGAAAAAGAAGATAGCATAGAAGTTTTTTGAACTTTAGAAAATACTGCAAATATAATTTTTACCACAAAACCTGCTAAAAGTAATGCAAGGGTTAAAGAATTACAAATGGGTAAATCATACTAGTTTGAAGGCAATTGGCCCTAAAATCTAAGATCTAAAATTGGAATTAATAAGTATTGTGGGGCTTCACAATGAAAGATCAAAGTATTTTGATAAGGGATGCAACCAATTTCACTATTAATTGCCAGTAGCCACAACTCACACATGTTCGCCCACTGAAGCTAAGCAGGGCTGCACCCGGTCCGTACCTGAATGGGAGACCACATGGGAAGCTAGGTTGCTGCCATAAGTGGTGTTAGTGAAGCCAGCAGGGGGTGCTCAAAATGCGGTCTGTGTGGGTCCTAACGCCCCAATATATTGAAGGGGACTGTAGACTGCTCAGTGAGCGCTGTCTTTTGAATGAGACGTTAAACCAAGGTCCTGACTCTCTGTGGTCATTAAAAATCCCAGGATGTTTTTCGAAAAAGAGTTTAACCTCGGCATTCTGGCCAAATTTGCCCATTGGCCTCTATCTATCATGGCCTTCTAACCATCCCCATATCATAATTGGCTTCATCACTCTGTCTCATCTCCACCAATCAGCTGGTGTGCGGTTCGGCACAATATGACTGCTGTTGCATCATCCAGGTGGATGCTGCACACTGGTGGAGGATGAGGAGATTCCCCCCATTGTGTACGCAATTTGAGTGTCTAGCGCTATATAAATGTAAGGAATTATTTAATTCGTCATGGTTAATTAATCACAAAGGCTTCTCAACACCGCGTTTCTGCACGAAACAAAACTGCTGCAACGTAGATGTCCACTAGTTTAAAGTTCCAAGCTTGTACACTGAGGCTTAAGGCTGATTTATACTTCTGCGTACGCGTATGGTCCAGGGCAGCCTTCGTGCAGTCGCATAGCCCTCGCCGTGGCTGACGTCGTAGCTGACATACACCTCTCAAAAAACACACGCACACTGGATTAACTACTAGGCTATTAACTAAGGGTAGTTGAGGACATGTGTCACGTCTTTTGTGCACACAAGTTCATTATTTCCAATGGAGGCGCACGACTTGTGCGCATATTGGGATCAATGCATTCACACTTTCCAGGTGCACCTTGTTGAAAGAATGTCACAAGTGCACCGCGAGGTCATGTGACAGGATCTGGGCCGATCAGCTTCGTACTTTGTATGGAATTTAGGCATTTCTACTCCAACGAGAGAATTAAAAAATATAAAATGATAAAACCAAACTATTTTGTTGATCAAAAGTGCTTTTTAGACAGAGGTTTAGCAGCCTTTGACTACATTTTAAAAGATAAATACGTATGTAGCTTAGATTTACATTAGATAAATAATTTGCATTTTTATTTATTTATTCATTGTTCTGTCATTTATTTTCAGTGTAAAATTATTACTTGTTTAAATGCCAAAAAAGTTATTTCACTTATATTTAAGTCCAAAACGAAATTAACTATTGTTTGTTTTTATTATTATTTTGTGCTGTATTATTTAGCTACTGAGCAGCAACAAATAACACTTTAAATATATAAGGAGTTTTCATCTGATTTTCTAAACTAGTAGTGTTTTGAAAATAATAAATGCATAAAAATTGTGGTAACCGTGAAATCATGATTATTCCTCAGACTATAATCGTACAACCAAATTCTATAATCGTTGCATTCAAACTTTTGATATGTTATTAAAGGTTTCTTGTTCTTAATATGTCTGACATTTCAATGCTTTGTATATAAACTACAAACTACATTTCAGTGGATTTCTTCAGAAAGACATGGTGAAATTTTTTGATAGTCTAAGCTTCAACTTTGAATGTTGTGATGTTTGACAGACCCTCCTTGTCTTTTTATGCCATATTGGAGACACATAAAAACAAAATAGCTTTTTCTAAAGAGTACGAAAGATGGACCCATCCCACTTGGAAGACTTTGGAATTTTCCCTATTATAAAAGTGAATTTGCTTACCAGGGATCTCCTGTGTATTTTTTCCCCTAAGTCTAACTTTGTTTCCTCTCAAGTCCACTTACACACATAAACTTCATAACAGTACTAAAAATATAAAAATCCCTTCTTTACCGGTGTTGTAAAAACATTTAAAGATTGGGATCTGCTCTTGGAGGGAGCATTAAAAGTGGCTGTAAAAATAATACTCTGGCCTTTCACCTCCTAGATTTTCTTGGGATTTTTTTTTTGTAAACTACGTAGAACTTTGAGAAGTGTGGCTGAAATGAGCTACACCAGAATAAAGGTCTCGCTTGGGGTAATTTAAGAGGCCTCTCCGGTTTAGCGGCAGCTGTGACATGACCAGCAAAAGCACAGAAACCTGAAGTCCCTACTGCAATCACAGCAGCAATAACAGTGAAACAATGAGTGCATAGGTTAATTACATTCACCACAAACTGTTGCCAAGTAAAATCAATCCATTACCCAACTCATTATACAATGATTTAGTTCACCCTAAGGAAAGAAATGACAAGGTTTTGGGAACGCTGAGATGTTAAACATATCTGGAATAACAAACTACCCTCATAATATTAACAACTGTCTTAAGAAGAACTAATGCCAAGATATATAGACAAACAATGAAAAGAAACCCAAGACAGAAAAGGACTGATTTAGTTAATTGACCTCATTTTTATATGGTCCAAGATCCTGTAAACATTGATTTTTTTTTTTAAATCATGTATATATAGGAAGAAATTTGATTTTAAGGCAATCAGAATAACAATAAAGTGAGATTGAGCTTGGTCTTACTTGAATGTTTGGGTTCTGGGATCCCAGGTCTGCATTGGCAAGGTCAGGGAAGTTCTTCAGGTCTAAAATGAAGGTTTCCTCTTCTTCCTCTGGAGCAGGTTTGGGAAGGACTCCCTCTGTGTGAAGCCGTGACCATCTCCTTTTATGACGGCGAGGCAAAGGCAACTCGCTCCTCAGTTGGTTTTGACCCTGAATGTCTTGCAATGACTGCTTGACATCCTTGGAGCCACCATGACCTCTAACCTGTGAACAACACACAGAGTGTCCTCATGAAAGAACCATCTGGTGATCCAGCAAGCCTTGTTTAGATAAAAGCGCAAGGATTCCCTATATGCATAAAGCCTCTAGAAAAGCCCAAAGATAAATAACTTCTGAGAAATTTCGTCATGCACGTAAAGAAGTTAGAAGATCTGTCTTAGTTCATCACCATATCAAATCTATACAGCTGTGACCTTACGGCCCGAATGAAAAAGATGTCTGGGTTTCAAATAAACCCATCTGGAGTGAAACGTCTAACACATGACAGCATATCAGGTGGATTTTGGAACAGGATTAGTAAAAATCATAGCAATAATTTTTTTACTTTAATGATGCAGGAAAAGCCTGTTTCCCAGACCTCTGGAAGGTCTCTTTTAAGGTTTCGTATACAAAAAAGTGCTCGACTTCTTTGATTTTTACAGTGCATATCTGTCAATCGATGCTCCGCTGGGTTACCATTAGCAACATAACAAAACAGACAGCAGAGAAACATCAACAAGGAAGAGGAATTGCATGCTTGCTGTTACCGCTCATTCTGAGACAGTCATGGCTCACTCTCTTGACAGCTGTTTGACATTACGGGTAATGCCGCGTTCAGCGGATGGAGTGGGCCTGCAAATTCCTGGAGGAAGACTCAAGAGTCGGGACGGTGCATGCAGGTAAATGATTACACATTAAGGGATATGTATCTCTTTCATCTGGTTTACTTTAATATGGAGACATGCAGTCTATGAGGGAACAAAAAAGGCTTCCCGTTGTCCTCAAACTATGACAGTACTCCAAAGCACTTGGCTGCTTCTTACTAATCATATCAACCTAAAGCCTCAAACCTCAAGAATCAGACAGATGATGGTGATTTGTTTTTACATGTTAAGACAATTTAAAGTGATTGAATATAATTGTATTGTTTAAAGTGTAAAATGCATTAGAATGTAACTGTAATTATAACATTACCAAGTTTCTTTAAGCTGCATCAGATTCTGTAATGTCTTCAGACTAATTATTATTCATGAAGTAAACAAAAAATAAAAACCTAAACGACCCGATTCGCATTCTCAATAAATGCGAAACAAAAAATCATTATTAAATCATGAAAGATCAAACAGTAGTGAAACTGAATTGTGTTTACATTCGGTGTAATAGTTTCAGGAGTTCACACTTAGCTATTGCTTGATATAATTGCAGATTTGGCATGTCCCAGGAGAGAACCCTGAGCTCTGAGATACTTGAGCCCAGGGTTCCCGCCTGATCATGTAGCATGACAGGGGGTTCGAGATCAGGTAGGTGTCAAGAGCTCCCCCTAGTAAAGGAGGAAAGGGGGAGATGGGGAGCATGTTTTTTTTTCAAAAACGAAGATAAAGAAAGTAGAATGAATGGGCTTATTTATTGGAGGTTAGAATTCATCTGATTGGACTAGCAATGATTACTGATGCGAGGCCAGCCGCAATCAATCATATCACGTGCTCCTCTCGATGTTAGTTTATAAAACTTCATTAAATACCAAACACTTGTCAGGCATATTTATACCGAGAAATACCAAGAAACACTGGATAAACTATATTTACTAATTACCCAGCAGGCACAGTACGTCAACATGATATAAGATTGACGATGTACCCCAATGTCGTGGGGACGTTGGATTTTGTTTGGAAATTAAATTCAGGTTGACATCAGAACCTAACGTTAGGCCGTCGTCAATGTCCAACCTAAAATCAACCAAATATCAACGTCTAATGATGTTACAGCTTGACGGTGAGTGGATGTTACCACTATGACATCTATCAGACCTTGGATTTTGGTTTCCTTACCTGACGAATAAATGTCAATGTCAGTATTTGACATCAATATGACGTTGATTTAAGATGTTGGCTCGATGTTGGATTTTGGTCACTTTGGTCAAAACCTAAAATCAACCAAATATCAATGTCATTTGACTTCGTTATTGGACGTCAAAATAACGTTGTCCTTAGACACTGGCTAGACATTGAATTTTGGTCACCTGATGTCACGACCTAAATCTAACCTAATATTAATGTCTTATGACGTTGTGTGCCTGCCGGGTAACTCTCATTTGAAATCTTTATACTTTGCCATTATCATTCAATCAGTTAACCCAGGATTTACCAATTTGTCAGAAAGAAGATTTCAGTCTTTTAAAATAATATAAACTTGAGTATGTGTTTAGTATCACTTATTAATACAATACTATTTAATAAGTACAGTTTAGGATATTTATGTTGTTACATGAAAATATATGTTACATTAAATGGCAAAATTACATTATTTCACCTATATTTTGACTTTTTGTTTTTACATTAGTCATTTGAAAGATGATTTAGACTTGATTTAATTTTATGTGGACACCAAAAGTGCATGCCTCAGCTTGAAAATAAGAAGAAAATGCTTTTGTCCTAATGAAAAGGATAAAACATATTATCACAGCCTGAAATGAAACATGGCTCCTACATTTTGGTTTTGTTATTACTACTTAAAATGAATATTTGCAATATTTTCCCCCACCACACATACAGTAACACAAAACCAACTTTTTAAACTGACGAATTGTGCAGAAAAGGCTCAGGGACATTTAAGTGTCAAGACATAAAAAGGGTCAATGTTCATGTTGTCTTTAGCTGCATGCATCCTCTCCAACATGCAATAAGCACCAGATGAAACACAGTTTCGACTTTACATTTTTGGGTCATGCTGCGCTTCAAAGGCTTCTTATGGAGGCCCTGTCTATAAGCCACCAGAGACTTCAAAAGAGCAGCAACACACAAGCATAAATCAGGAAGAGAGACATATGTCCTCATCATGCCCACATCATACTGAAAGCCACTACATCAGCCTTACTTTGAAATCGGCATCTCAAACTCTCAGGGTGGGTTGCACCAACAAAGATTAAGATTTAATCTAGATCAAATCAAGGATAATATAATAATTCTGTTGCTCTAAACTTTAAACTTTGTTTATAAAAAAACAAGCTATATTTAAGGCATCGGTTTGATCCTGGAATTCCACAATAAACCTGGGTTAACTAGAATTATGAAGTGATTACGACCAACAAAAGTTGATCATGTTCTATAAACAACAAACAAAGCTTTATTCCTGATTATGACTAAATCTGTGAAAATTTGTTCAAGGAAGCTTTGTATGATCATATTAAATGTTTTCATCGACTTTTGTGTGTCTGAATTACCCATTCACACAAACCTGGATTTAATTTCACAATAAACCTGGATTAACTGAAGCTCCGACACATTAAACTAAGATTTAAATTTCAGACATGAATTAACTTTACACTTGCTAAGGTTAAGGATTCTCAAAATGGATGTACTTATTTAGACTCATCTTGCTTCTTTTTTTAACTGTCATGTTCTCTGTCCTTTTGTCCTTAAAATATTGTCTCAATTTGTTCCATTTATTGATATAAATAATTTTCCATTGGTTATAAAATGAGCTCCTAATACACTGCCATTTTCTCATTCTGTATGGGTTAATGATCTGAAAGTGATCAATATATTGGCAGCTTATTATTTATTGATTTATTTGCATTCAAATTACTACCACTTGCATGCATGAATCCTTTGAAGTCACTCAAATGTAACAGTAATATTGTATACCTCTATTTGTACACTGAAGAAGAATTACAGGTTTATTTTATATATTAATCACATATTTGATAATATGTGTGTTAATATTAGGTGGTGCTAATTAAATTAAAAATAAAACCCAAATCAATTGCTTTAAACTACACTACTCTGCACTTTAATCCTTGCTGGTGCAACCCACCCAGATCACTTTGGTGGATTTCAACATGTGGCATCTCTGCTCTTCCTCACCATGAGGCTCGGTTTGATGGTCCCAATGTTCCCTTCTGACGCAGCAAAGGAGAGAAGGGGGTGTTTGGGTCTGTCTGATCAAAGCTTCTCTCTACTGATCATGCATGGCCTGCCTTGTCTCACTTCACTGCTAGTGTGTCTCCCACACGCAAAACAGATGTCCTCCGCTCCAGACGATAAACTTCACCCTGGCTCTCTGCTCAAGTTCATCATCACATGGGGCGGGAATAAGAAAGAGGAAGCTATATTAATATTTTTTTTTTACTTTATATTCAATATGTTATGATTTGTTCCACACAGGTTGCGTGTGATTACCGAACGTCAAATTGATATTTTTTCAAATTCATTGATTCCCGACGCAATACAACTACAACTCAGTCCTCTTTCGCTTACTGTGACAAAAAATCATTAATGATAAGATAAAATCTTCGCGAGATAGCTTGTATTCGTCTATTCAATGTTGTCATTTTGTGCGTCAGATTCCCATTCGTACGTAGCACGAGTTATGATGTTCGAATCGATGCTAACAAATGACTCATATGAAGTGACTCTTTTTAGTGAGTCTGTCGGACTTTACATGGCTGCGGTTTGAATCAAACTCAGTGAGTCAGTGACTCGTTTGAAGCCGTTACTTACGCTTTTGCTTGAATTGAATGAACTAAAAACTGTTTTTGTGACGTTTACTTGATGTTCATGAAACTTGTTTATACAAGACGTGTAATCATATACTGACAACAAAGTTATAAAACATATTCAACAAATAGCCTAATTTTAGCATCATAATCTGGGGTCACGTGAGCACAAAAGCGCAAGTGAACGAACCAAAATTTAACACGTTTTCAAACATTAAAGTCTGTACTGCAGTTTAAGTAAAGCATTTGAAAGTGATTATTTTACTATTTGTCGTGTTAAATGTAAAATAAATACTGTTAAACTGTTAGGCTTCTATCTTCTCAAGATTTTACCTCAGACCGCGTCAAGGAGTGCGCATTTTAACCAAACAGGGCATTTAATTCTAAAATTACTTAAAAAGCTTACAAAATACAAAAGTAGTCATGTTAGGTAGTGGTACTTTAGTTACACAGTCATAACTAGGCCCACACGGAATCTGCGCGCGCAGAATTCCGCAGATTTTTTGCAGATTTTCCGCAGATTTCCGCAGATTTTTAGCCCATTATTAATTCAGTTTATTTACTTAAAGTTAACTCGTTACAGTTAATCTAATTGGATTTGCATTTTAAACATTAAATACAAGTTAAAAAGATATTATTTTTTATTTCACATATTAAGGTTTTAGTTATGATACTCCCAAAATAATTCCGCAGAAATCCGCAGATTTTTACCAAAATTCTCCGCAGAAATAGCAAAAAACGTCCGCAGATTCCGTCTGGCCCTGGTCATAACTGATAAATAACTGTTGACCTGTTCCTCTTCACATCTAACCAATGTTATGATTTCGACCATATGCGTCGGGTAGCCTATTTGAAGAGTCAACTTCATTTCAACATTGAATGAATGTTTTATCCTTGATATAGAAACCTTCCGATGTACCGAGTCTACCGACCAAATGATGAATGTTGTTTTAATGTTGAAATTTGATCAACGACGCTTATAACCAATAATCAACACTGATTCAATGTCAGCTTGCTATCTGGGTACTTTCATCTATCATGATATCTTTGGAAAACCATGTCTGCACTGGACATGTGACCAAGCTCAAATCTTTATGATTGCCAAATTTAAGTTTTAAAATAATTATTATTACTTGTTGCAAGTAAAACAGCACTTATGTAAATAACTGTTACATTGATTTACGCTGACATCATAACCTGAGAAAGAAGTAAGCTGCATTATTAAGGCAATTTCCAAATATAATGTAAAAAATGTGAGTAATCTGTGTATTTTACCCTTAAAAATTCTAGATGTTATGAGTGTTGTGATATTAAATGAAGCATTAAATATCTCTAAGTACACCCCAAAATGTCTGTAAGGAATTCAAATAGACTTCCTACCATATTTTCCATATCTGTTTCTGCGATTTTTGTCCAATTTGCATAAGATGCATAAGAAATATTTTGAGTATATCTTGGGTCAGCAACAGGAGATAATGTAATGTAATATTTTCACTTTGCCAACAACTGCATTTCTGTTGTGATCTGAAATGGACACATATACAGTATGATGAGAATAAGCCGGTATGATTGAGTATTCTTGCCACATCATGTCCTATTTTTGGTTAATTTAGATGTCTTTCATTTGTTGCATTCCAGTTGAACTGCATCAGAGTTCATTAAGAAATGTAAGTGGCCCAAAACCTATTTTTTAATGGCTTCTGTCCACTTGTTTGGTTCAAATGGCAGCATTCACCTTTATCCAAATAAACCTCACTAACAGAGCAATAGCACCAGAGTTTGTTTTCATCGAATCAAACCTTACAAATGTGAACGCACCCTTCGAAGACAGTAAACAGCGAAGCAACACATCACAATTCAAAGCAGTGCAAACATATCAACTAAACGAAGTGCACAGTTGAAGTGCAGTTAGGAACTACTGTCCATTTTTTACAGCTGTGTGGAAACCAATGAGATGTTACCATCAACAAAGATTTCTCTGCCTGCCTGTAGCGAGTGCAATGAAGGATTTCAAGTGTTTCCTTCCTTTGTGCGCCTTCCAGAGATCTTTCATACCTTTCCCTTCAATCATTCGATAATCAAACCTCTGAGAAAAAGTCAAGCCAACATAAGCTCCTCACTCAGCATCGCCGTTTGTATTAATCTCCTTCTTCACATGGATGAAACTGCTTAAACACCAGCTGAGACGAAAGGGATGGCTATGATTTCACAGGAGTGCTACAGGTTAATACGGGAAATAAGCGGCTCACAATAACTGACTTGAACAGAAGTCCCTGAAGCCATAATTCCTCCACCAAGAGGGCCAACAGAAACAGCAGAGGTAAAACAGCAATGCTGCTTGCGAGCAGAGTGACACGGTAATGATGGAATCCTGCCCAGATCCTGGCAGAGACCATCATTGTCTTCATGCCTGTATGTTGTTCTTTCTCTGTATTTTTTCTTCCAGCATACCACCATGTTACAATCTGATTCTTTTGGCATGCCTCGACAGCATCAGTGTACCATGTGTTATCTCCCCTCACAAACAGTTATTGTGTTTTATAGGACGTGCCATCTGGACGTGCATAGAGACCTATGAGAATAAACGAATACATCTCTGCCAAAATAAATACCACACACACACACATGGTCCGAGGATGCTTTGAGCGGAATATGCTGGAGCCGTAGTGCCACCACAACAAGGGGAAGACATCAGGGGACCAGAGCTCGAGAGGCAACAGAGTCCCAAAGCACATGAAACATTCAGAGTCTGATTTCCTCAACACCCTCGCTAAGCATTACCTCTGACCGCTTAAAGAAAGCAAGTGGGACGCATTAGCGACAAAAAACTGAGCGGCTTGATTCAATGAAATGGATGGATTTGATTATTCTCTTCCAAAAAGAAGGAAAAGAACGTTTTTCTTTGAGCCAAGGATTAATCACACTGTCAAAAGTCTTTATTTCTTGTTGGCATGTCATGCATTTAAGCTCATTTCGGCCTCTGGGTGAAAAATTGTTAATGTATTTCTCATTTTAGGGTCTTATATAACACAACTGCATTGTCTTATAATTGCAACTTAATTGATCACAATGCATATGTTAGTTACTGTACTTCATACCTCAATTTTATCTATCTTAACTGCAAACAGTTTTCTTAGAACTGTGACTATAACTCTCTTATAAAGTTATTTACAACTATTATAAAGATTAAGTTCTTATAAATGTGACTTTATACTTTATAATGTGAATTTATATCTCAAAAGTTTGACTTAACATTTACAACTTTACTATCTGATTGCAGATTTGCAGATGCAAGCTGAGGTATGCAACCTCAGACATGCAGTCTCAGACACATCCACTCAACAGAGCTAGTGACTTTACTGTGAGGGGTTAGGTGTACGCATTAACAGCATTGCATGCAGTCTCAGCTTGAATGTGCATCCGGTTTGCAGACCCTTCTCACTTCTCATATCACTATTTCTCATAAATGCAACTTCAGGTCTCACAATTGAGACTTTCTTCGAACGGTGATTCATTATCTCAAAATTGCCACTTCATATCTCATAATAATAATCTAATATCGCACAACTGTGACTTTCACACATTTATAACCTTATTTTATGGACTGTGGCTTAATATTTCAATAATGTATTTCTAAAAACTGCAACATTCTCAAAACCGTGACTTCATATCTTATAATTTCAGCTTTATATAGTGCAATTTTATTTATTGTAATTTCAAGTTTATTCCTCATAGGAATAAACAACTTTATCATAGTTGCAGCTTTATATCTCAAAACCGCAACTATGTTTCTTACATATTCATTCATTCATTTTCTTTTCGGCTTAATCCCTTTATTAATCAGGGGTCGCCACAGTGGAATGAACCGTCAATTTATCCAGCGCATATTTTATGCAGGGGATGCCCTTCCAGCCGCAACCCATCACTGGGAAACATCCATACACATTCATTCACACTCATACACTACGGACAATTTAGCTTACCCAATTCACCTGTACCGCATGTCTTTGGACTGTGGGGGAAACTGCACCTGTTTTTAAATCCTACTATTGTACGATGGCCGAGAGAGCTTAACGTGCTGCAATTTAAGAAAACAACCGTTTGACAGCACAAGTGCTGCAAATCCTCACAACGCAAACAATTTATGAAAACACGCTACATTTTCTCACCATACTTGCAAAAACATCAGAGCACAACGGAAATGGTTCAAGTGGACCAAAAAACTTGCCGTGACTATTGCTCAGTGAAGCTGTAGGTGATCTTTTATAGGTGAGTTTTTTTGTTTGTTTGTGTCTTTAGTATTTATTAGCCTAAATAACCATAGCCTTAATGGCCAGGGGTCTGTTTCAGTAAGGAGGTTCAAACAACTCGGAGTTTAAACTTGAACTCTGAGTTGATTTACCGAGAGATTAAAAACTCAGAGTTTTTGGTTTCAGAATAGCTGATCTGGGTTGGATCAATCAACTTTGAGTAGACCAACTCAGAGTTAAGCGCGCACACTGTGACTATAAAAAGGCATTATCAATGGAGCGCAGATATTACGAGTTCTCCAGCTGAATTTGATGTGCTCATGCAAAGTTATAGCAAATATGACCATATACCACTGCATCAGTGAAACAGAGACAGTTAGCGTGGGAAAACATAGCTGCTCAAGTTAACGCGCAAGTTTACATTTAAAGTATTTAAATAATTAAGTATAATTAAAAAAGTAATGTAATGTGTGACGTTTATAAAATTTTTACTTGAAAAAGTGGGGAATTGGCCATAATTTTGAAGTTATTTCAGATGTAATTGCATTAAATTACATAAAATAGGCTAGCGCATTTCTACAACAAATCTGACAAAACAAGAATGCAGATAACCTTAGCTTAATGTTCAGTGGAAATGTTTCATTTAAGATTTCCACTTTTACACAGGTTGATAAGTTTTAATAGATTTAAGTGCACTTGTGTGTTTGCCTTTTTTATTGTTCGAGTGGTAGAGGATGATATGACATTTATAATGTAAGCAGAACTAAAAAAAATTGTTTTTAGAAAGAGTAATAATACCATTAATCTAGTTAGTAACGTTACATGTGCCAGTGGAAGGTAAGTGAATTTAAGCTAATTAATTATTAAAAAAGGACAAACTATTCTCGTACGTGAGTTTGTTCTTTGTGTGACTGAAATGTATTAGCTATGTTTCCATCCAAAAATGCAAATGAAATTTATGTGCAAAACTGGAATATCGCATAAAAAATGTGCGAATAAAGCAGCGTTTCCATCCAAAGAATCAAAGAGAACAAAATTGTCACTTGCTGATTAACTGTCGCCAAATATCAACAGTAAAAACAGAATTTACTGTTTTTTTTTTAATAAATTACTTGTGCCTCAAAAGACAATGCCGACACACAATAAACGCGTGGTGGCGTTTAAGATGCACAGACGCTCTTGACACGCTGCAGACTCTCTGGAGGTAATTTATAATATAATAATACTGAAACGGTTAAGGCGTTTTAGAATGACCAAAACAACATTTCAGATGTTTTACAACGTGCTCAGCCTGTTGGTTTGTCCAGTCACACACATTTTCATCATCATATGATCTCTTATAACAAACCTTTTTTAATGTGTATACTGGAATTTGTTCAGTAAAAGTGTTTCCATCGTAGTTTATGCACATCTTTTCTTATCGAATAAAAAGTTTCTCCTACTCAGTTATGCGCATGTTTATTATGCCTATTTTCAAAAGTTATGTGCATCTTGGCGTTTCCATCAATCGATTTTTTTTATGCGCATATCCAAAATGCACATTAAAATAGGTGTGTGGAAACGTAAATCTAAGGTGAGAAATACTGCTTCGTCTTTAAAAAAGGGCAGGAGACCGACAGAAACTCTGAGTTTAGAGAATAAAACCTGCTCCTGACCAGGTTAGGTTCACAGAGTAAGTTACCACGGTAACTGACTCTGAGTTAAAGTTACCTCTCTTTCAGAAACAGGCTTGACTTACCCTACTTTCTTGAGTTTGACAAACCTGCCATTTTGAAACGGAAAACCCAGAGTTTCTCTCATTTCAGGGTTAAAATACTCTGAGTTTTCACTTAACCTCCTTTCTGAAACAGGCCCCAGGTCTGTCATGTTTTAGGGTCACCTTGAAACATTTCCACTGTGTTCTGTGCTATTTGAAAGTGTTGTGTGAAAATGCAGTGCGTTTTCGTAAATTGTTTGCATTGTGAGAAAATGCAGCATATTTTATAAATTTGTTAGTGTTGTAAGAAAATGTAGCTCGTTTTCATAAATTGTTTGCATTACGTGAAAATGCAGCATGTTTTATTAATTTGCTTGCGTTGTGAGAAAATGTAGTGCGTTTTCGTAAATTGTTTGCATTGCATGAAAATGCAGCATGTTTTATTAATTTGTTTGCGTTGTGTGAAAATGCAGTGTATATTTTAAAAATGTGTTTGCATTGTGAGAAAATGTAGCTCGTTTTCGTAAATTGTTTGCATTGTGAGAAAATGCAGCATGTTTTATAAATTTGTTAGCGTTGAGTGAAAATGCAGCATGTTTTTTTTTATTGTTTATGCGTTGTGAGGATTTGCAGCATGTGAGCTGTCACTTTATTTTTATGGACTGTGGCTTAATATTTCAATACTTTATTTCTAAAAACTGCAACATTCTTAAAACGGTGACTTCAAATATAACTTCCAGCTTTACTTCTTATAGTGCAATTTTATTTAGTCATCTTTTGCAAGTTTATTCCTCATAATTGCATCTTTATATGTCCAAATTGCTATGTTTACTATATTTATTGCTATATATAAACTATGTCTATTACATTTGCTTTTTTTTATTCCACTATTCCAACTTTTTAAACTTAATTTCTAGTAAAAGCAACTGAATTTCTTGATTGTGTTTCTATGACGTACTGTCACATTTACCTTGATTGTTTTTTACACAGGCAGAACTGGATTTCCATACAAAACACTTCTTTGTGCTGCAGCAAGTGAAACTCAAGGATAGATGAATATACAGTATCCCACACAGATCCACGTCTGGCTTCTCTCAGATGGCTTGTGTCAAACACTGTTCATTAACGTCATGTAAGCCTCAGAAATCACATCCCGCTAGGAGGAATTCCTGTTGACACTCGATAACCAACTGGTACCAAGTGCACCAGCGGTCCTACACTTTTGGATACCAACAATATTAACATTAGAAGTTTAAAACAAATGTGAATTGGATGCATATCTGCTCTTTTTACGAGCTTCAGATGTTTATAATCAGATCTCAGTGCTGCACAACATGTTTTGTAGGGCCAGGACCTAAAAAAAAATTGTACTCAGTAATATGAAGGCACGTTATTAAATCTATTTCTACATTCAAGCTGGTGGTATGTGTGTGTTCTGGTGGTTTTTGTGAAATATTATCAGGGTTTTCTTCATTAAATTCTTCGAATATAGCTTTTCGCAGTCTCTTACCAGGGCATTCGCTAACAGATTATGGTTTACAGTTTCAGCTTAACCTCAATTAGAGCACTGGACATTTGAGAGCTTTCCGCACCCGACTCATAAGAAATGGCAACATGAACTTCGAAGTGGGGCTCAAGAATTTGGCGCCATTTGTGGAATTGGTGTCTGCTTGGGTCGAGGAGAGGAACAGCCCTGTGATTATTGGGCTTATCAATTATAGCACCAAGGCCGCTGAACTCATATGCAATTTCCCAGAGCGTGGCGTATCAGGTTCCAGCTGGCTGTTTAGATTAGTAAGTGTCAGCTTTTGTGTAAAGCGAAGACTTCCTGTTGCGCAGGAGAAACAATGGCCCTCCCATGTCTGCATGAACCCCGGTGGCTACTTTAATAAAAACATCTTTCCCAATTGGCTTAAAAGGTGGGGGGGGGAGACGTGATGTTTTTGCAGAATGCACAAAGACGGTCTTGTCCCACCCTAGTATCACCGCACAGAGATCTGCTTTCTGTAAGATCTTCGCACCTTGGAGCAAGATGTGTTTTTAACCCCCTGCTCAGGTATTACATAGAGAGTGGAGTATATGTTATATTGATGCATGAGGGGCTTTCGTTTTTATGTTTTGGGATCGTGGACTTGTGTTCGAAATTCTTTTCAGGAGGGAAATGACTATTAAAAGGCAGCCTGGGGTGGGCTTGCATTTCCTCTCTGCGTTAACACTCCATAAAGCTGATCCGTGAAAAAAAAAAAAAAAAAAAGTCACTGCATAACCCAGGATTCAATGTGACCTCACTTTTCTGCTGAAGGAGAAATTAATGAATTAAATACCCAAAACAAGCCATGAACATTAGACTGTGGTTTATCATTTAACAGATGGGGTAAATTAACCACTCCGACATTCCAGGCATTAAGCACATTTTAACTATGGAAACTGTATTTCGGTGTGGTTTGACCTCGAAGAAACTTATTCCCGGTTCTTTCTGGATATGAAGTGATATTATATGAGATGAAACGAGATTTATACACTACCTGTCTGACACCTGCTGCTCTATATAAAGACTCATTTGAATTCACTGACTTCTGGCACACAGTAGAGAAGACTGGGGCTACTGTAGGTGCACACATATATCGATTCACTGTTTAGTGGTACTGGTACATTTGATTATTCATTTTCTTTCGGCTTAGTCCATTTGTTCATCAGGGGTCGCCACGGTGGAATGAACCGCCAACTTATCCAGCATATGTTTTACGCAGCAGATGCCCTTCCAGCTGCAACCCAGGACTGGGAAAGTATTAGTACATTTAAGAAATATATTAGAACTTTTTGAATATTTGCTGATCAAGGTCTTCTCCTGAGAGTTTATTCTGGAATATATCCCATGTGACAACTAGTCGTAAGCTTTCCTATATATAGCCTCTACTGTTGACCAAAGCTAAACAGCAAAACACAGTAATATTGTGATCTGTGGTGTAAAGTAACGAATTACAAACACCCAAATCACTGTAATTGAGTAGTTTTTCTCAGAAATTGTACTTTACTCAGTAGTTTTAAAAATGTGTACTTTTACTTTCCCTTGAGTACATTTTTAGTGCAGTATTGGTACCTTTACTCCACTACTTTCCTTCAACCTGCAGTCACTACTCAATTATTTCTTGTCTATGGTGATTATAAAAATCAGTCCTGTGATTCCTGTCCAATCAAATCACACATAGAAAGTAAATCACATCATAATGACAACCGTGTTGCATAATGAACTACCTCAAGAATTTGGGCGATTTATAATTGCAGCAAACTGTTTGGAAACATTAAAAGTGTCCAAGAAGACGTCCAAAATCTATACATGCAATGACCCAGAGACTGTTTAGATACATGTCACTGATGAGAAGATGACAGATGTTTAGTGTATGATGACCGAAATGGCCTGAAACACCCAGCAGGCACAAGACGTTAACATGATGTTAAATTGAAATTGTACCTCAATGTCATGGGGATGTTGCATTTTGTTTGGAAATGAAAATCGGTTTGACGTCAGAACTTAACGTCAGGCGTATCAGATGTTGGATTTTGGTTGCCATACTGATGAATAAATGTCAGTTTTTGACGTCAATATGAGTTAAGATGTTGGCTCGACTTTGGATTTGGTCACTTTTTTTAAACACAACCTAAAATCAACCAAATATCAACGTTATTTGACATTGTCTGGCTAGACATTGAATTTTGGTCACCTGGCATCACAATCTGAATCTAACCTAATATTAACATCTTGTGATATTGTGTATCTACTGGGCAATAACTAAATGTACTACAGAATGTTACGTTTACCCACATCCACAAATTACACATAAATGCATCAGCGTAATACTCACTACTCTTGAGTACTTTTAAAAGGGCAACTCTTTAGTCAAACTTTGAGTAATATTTACAACAGATACATTTGCTCTACTTGCACTACATTTTTAAGCAAGTAATGGTACTTGTACTCTTTCCACCACTGGCTGTGATATATTGTCTTATTAATTTAACTGCTTCCCATTATATTTTTATATTAACTGTTTTCTGTGTGAACATATTTTATAATTTATTCCTTTGTTTTAAAGCTGGATTTTCAGTATTATTCAATGTCACATGAGTTTTTATAATTCTAATATACTGATTTGCTGCTCTGTTGTGCTAAATTATTTTTGCTGCTCCAGCACACATTAAAAATTGTACTTATATTTCTGAAAAAATGCCACATGTATACATCACTCTTAAATAATGTGTAGTAATACTTACATTCTTAAATTAATTGTATTTCATCCATGATTGGGCACAAAAAAGGTTCAGATTTTATTGATTCTATTGATTAATTGGCATTATAAGTAGTCAAATTTCCAAGGTATGACATCAAGTCATTTATTTAGACAACTAATTAACTCTACCACTACTGCAAAAATGATGTTAAAAAGTATTTTGTAACATATTGTCACTTGCAATCAACTGAATGTGCCTTTGATGCATACAAGTATTTATTTTAAAATTAAATAGATTTAAGACATTCCAGATAAATATTAGGCAGCACAACTTTTCTCAACATTGATAATAATCAGAAATGTTTATTGAACAGCAAATCATTTTTTTAAAGAATAAAATAGCTAGATATTATATTATACCTATATAATAGCATGGTAAACTTGTTTTATTACAATGCCATTACCATCCAAAATACTTTTTAAAAGACTTTTAAGTTATTTCAAGTTTTACGTTATGATATCATGCATTGCTTCGTTACAACAATCTAACTCAGCTGTAGTTGTAAAATGAAAGGTTATAAAAGTCTAATACACTTAAATGCATATATATATGTATAAAAAAACTGATGTCAATCATACCTCCAGAGATGCACCACTCTTGTTCTTGATGTGATTTGCTCTGCGTCTTTTTGCAGGGAAGCCCTTCACCAACAGAGCACAAAGTGTCAAGAAAACTGCCCACCGTAAAGCCTGGCTTCGAATAAGCATGACTTTCGTGGAAAATAATAGTAAAGTCACTATATACTACTTTGTTGCAGCTGAGCTGCACTTTTGATCAGATGAAATGCCCTCTTCAATTCCAAAGTTTACTTATGCTTATCTACGAGCATCCCTCATAGAAAACCAATCCATCTAAAACCTCAGAAACACACATTTAACCGCAAAAGAGCAGCCTTCAAATATCATGTCCGCGTGTTCCTCAGATCTCCTGACTCAAAGCGCTTCTTGGTCTCCAAACGAACTTTAATATTCCTCTCGGAGTTCTTCAGATGATCTTCCATGTGTCGCGAGTTTCCTTCTGTCCAGTGGATTTGCGTGAAGACCGCTCTGGTTTGTGTGTGCGGGTTTATAGCCCCTCAATCACGCGTTATTGAGGCTCCAGGATCTACATTCGTCAGCCGTGAATGAATGCAGGTCTGTGATGCGCTCTTGAGTGATCCAGAAATAAGTCTACACCTCATGCAGGTAGTGTGTGGTGTGGTGAAGGACCCTCAGTCTCTCACTGGCTGGAGGAGACATTGATCTCCCTCTGCTCGTGTGACGTTTCTGGAGGAGGGGTTCATATATTATTACACGCTAACTGACTGACTGACTGACTGATTGACTGACTGAATGAATGAATGAATGAAAGCTCGAGCTCAGAGGGGCTGTAAAATCAAGATAACAGAGTGAGAATGAGGTTTTGTGTTTAGTTTTAAGGCATTATGTGTGGTTTGTATTGGGTAAAAAATGAGTAAGGCATATAAAGATAGATTTTTTTTCGTCAGCAAGGAGGCATTAAACATATCAATATGCTATTTAAATAGGTTTCTGTTTCAAATAAATGCTTCAATATTATATGAACAAAATCTTGGCCAGAAAAAAAGGTTTCCACAAAAATATAAAGCAGTACAAATGTTTTAACCATTGATAATAGGAAATGTTGAGCAATATGTAAATATTCAGCTTTGACTGACATAATAAAATATATATTTGTCCCTTTATAATATAAATTCATCTTTCACAAAATTGTTTTTAACTAAATGTATATACTGTTTATATATATAAATGATATTAAATATAAATGATATCATTATATAAATGAATATATACAAATGATATAGTCGGACTGGAGCTCTCTGCCCTTTACTGATCCAGCCACGGGCCCATCAAGACTCCCTCTCATTTCATCAGTCCATAAAACCTTAGAAAAATCAGTCTTGAGATATTTCTTAGCCCAGTCTTGACGTTTCAGCTTGTGTGTCTTGTTCAGTGGTGGTCGTTTTTCAGCCTTTCGTACCTTGGCCATGTCTCTGAGTATTGCACACGTTGTGCTTTTGGGCACTCCAGTGATGTTGCAGCTCTGAAATATGGCAAAACTGGTGGCAAGTGGAATCTTGGCAGCTGCACGCTTGACTTTTCTCAGTTCATGGTTCAGTTCTCAGTTATTTTGCGCCTTGGTTTTTCCACATGCTTCTTGCGACCCTGTTGACTATTGTGAATGAAACACTTGATTGTTCGATGATCACGCTTCAGAAGCTTGGCAATTTTAAGAGTACTGCATCCCTCTGCAAGATATCTCACTATTTTTGACTTTTCAGAGCCTGTCAAGTCCTTCTTTTGACCCATTTTGCCAAAGGAAAGGAAGTTGCCTAATAATTATGCACACCTGATATAGGGTGTTGATGTCATTAGACCACACCCCTTCTCATTACAGAGATGATCACCTAATATGCTTAATTGGTAGTAGGCTTTCGAGCCTATACAGCTTGGAGTAAGACAACATGCATAAAGAGGATGATGTGGTCAAAATGCCTAATAATTCTGCACTGCCTGTATATATATATATATATATATATATATATATATATATATATATATATATATATATATATATAGCTATTCGTATTTCTTAACTAATAGTTTAATATATTACCTATAGTCAATAATCTATAAATAAAATATATAATATGAATGGAATATATCAATCTCATTCTAGCCTGTCTTATGTAGACGTATTTTGCGAATTGTTTAAACCTGATCTCTGCCAAAGATCAATTCCAAGAAGCTTAATATGTCCAGTATGTTTCCTCTAATGTGGTCTTGTGGTCATTTATGTCAAGTTCTCAGAGGTAATAATTCAAAACTATCGCACTTGCAATCTAGCAGCCACCGGATTACAGTCATGATTTAATTTGGAAGAAACTTCAGACAATATAGAAATGTGCAAAAATGCAAAGTGAGAAAAGAAAACCAAGGAGCTCAACAATACATTTAGTCACTGTAATTTAATTTCCTTGGAGGAGCAAAACAACTCCTGAACCGATGAAGCCCACAGTGTACTTTGATTTAAAAGTAGGTCTTAAAAACAGTATGCACAACAGGCAGCAAAATCCAAGTTTATGTATTAGAACACATACAGCGAATGTATGTTATATGCGGTATATCCAAGCAAGACGTCTTTGTATCAATATGGATCAATCATTGCTTCCTTGAAAAGTCAGTCTTTAAAATATCAAGAAAATAGATGTGATTGTTGATGTTTTTTCTAGGTTGCATATAAATGAACAGGTTAAAATAATTAGGTGATAAAATTAGCCTCCCTGGATTTTCATGTCTTAAAAAGCTTGAACTAAACTAAAAACATAAGAATGAACTACCTTAAAGCAACAGAAGCCACATGAAAAAACAAACAGAAAAAAAAACAGTGTACAGTTCAGCACCTTTAAAGCATCATAAACCAGCAGATTCAGTGTTTACATCCCACATGCTTCGCTGGGAGTAACAAAACGATATATAAAAATACTCATCAGTAGTATGTGCACTGAGAGCTTGCACATCATGCATGTGCATATGAGAGGATACCTGGAGCTGCCGTTGATGATTAAAGTACACTTCTCCAAATAATAGAAGATAATGAACGAGAATAATAAATAAATATGTACATTGTAGAGAGATAGACATATAACATTAAGCTCTTTGATGAATGTTGTGTGGGTAACACTTTACAAAATGGTTGGATAACACTTCATTCAGGTCACAATTCATGCTATTAAGTACTGACTTATTACCTACCTATTATTAAGATATTAACTGTTCATTAGTAGCAACAAAGTATGATCTTTTTCTAGATCCCTAATCCTACCCAAAACCTAAACCCAAATTCTACCTTACTAACTTTAAATAAGCAGCTAATTAGTCGTTTATTAAGCTGGTAGTGTTAGTTAATGGTTTGTTAATACCATGAATTGTGACCTAAACTAAAGTGTTACCTAAGGTTGTATTAGTTAATGTTAGTTAATGCATTTACTAGCATGAACAATATATTACAGTATTTGTTCAAGTTAGTTATTGAAAATACAGTTGTTCATTGTTATTTCACGTTAACTGACTGTGAATTACCTAATGCTAACAACCATGAATGTGGATTTTAAGAATGCATTAGTAAATGTTGAACTATGATTAATAAATGCTGGACAAGTATTGTTCATACTTAGTTCATTTTAGTAAATACTAACATTAACTAATGAATCCTTATTGTAAAGTGTGACTGGTGTGTGTTTTAAAGTGCCCCGTTATGCTTTTTCAGACATTTTATGTAGTGTTTATTGTACTTTAACATTTAAAATAATAATAATAATAATAATAATAATAATAATAGCAAAGCTTCAGTTTAATTTCCTGCAGTTTTGTAGCAAATTTGCATGCCAGTCGGTGGTCTTTGGTGACCCATGAACATTGTTTACTTGGACTTTATGCATGAACAGAAAATTATAAGATGTTAATTATGAGACAAAAAGATGTTGATATTTAATAATTTATACACTGTATTCTATGTATACGCTATTTATACAAGTGTTCTATTGTAGTAGAAGTGAGTAAACCCATTGCTTTTAAAGCAATTAGTTGACTTTACTAACTAAAAAACAATTAGTAAACCTGTTGCCTTAAAATTATGTAAATGAACTATGTGCAATTATGTGAAATAAAGTCAATTATTGATGCCAACTTAACATTTTCAAGTTAAAATGAGTTTACGCTTTCATCCATTTTTGTTTTTAAGAATAGTATTCAACTTGTCGCTTTTAACCCTTTATCAGGTGACGAACCAATGAAATGTGCTATGTAAATAAACTTGCCAAAAAAAAAACAACAACCCCAAGTATCTGAAAAAAAAAAAATCACACAGGTGATTGGTTAACTTGTTGTATGTTGCATGCATTAAATAGGCACTGAAAACACACTATTGGACAAAAGCTAATAATTTAGGCCTACGATTTTAGCCCTTCAAAACAATAATAAAAATATATATATTGTTTATCTCTAATAATGGGCTGAAATTCAGATATGGTTTTATGGAAAAAAGCTAATCATTAAGGCCAAAGATTGTAGCCCTTCAAAACAATATTAACAATAAAAAAATAAAAAAAATGTATCTTTAATAATGGGCTGAAATTCAGCTATGGTTATGACCATTTGGTTAAATTCTGACATGTGCTGTAAACCATAGACCAAATCACACAGACCAATTAGAGCAGAGTATGGACTCAGAGAGGTGGGGTTTAGAGAGACTGAATCTTTGAACAAACCATTTCAGACACTAAGAAAAGAGCTGATAAGAAAAACTAAGAATTCTTTTGACTGGATGCATCAAAATCTATTGCAGGAGACTCCAGATTTCAACTAGGAAACTTTAAAGTAGCAAAATAGGGGCGCTTTAAAGACTTTGAAAATAAGGACAAACTCTTGATTGAAAGCGATCTTAAAGGGATAGTTCACCCAAAAATGAGTTTGAACGATGCAAATCCGTAATCAATGACTTTTATAGTTTTTTTCCCCTATTGTGTATGTCAATGGCTACAGGTTTCAACATTCTTCACAATATCTTCTTTTGTGTTCAACAGAATAAAAGAAACTGGTTTGTAACCACTTGAAGTAAGTAAATAGTGAGCAGATTTTTCATTTTAGGTGCAAGACAACAGCTATTTCATGTTGCTTTAACATATTTTAATAAGTTAATCAGGTTTCAAAAAAAATTGTAAGTTACTATTTGTAGTCAGTTTGATGTAATTTGAGATGACTAGAAAAGTTGTTAATTTGATTCAACAAAAAAGTAAAGCAAGAATCTTTTTACAGTGTGAACTATCCCTTTAATAGTCATCCATGGCGTTGCAAATACAAGCTTATAAGTCATCATATTAAAGTGTTGCACATTGATCAAAAATGAAACCAATTTAAATGTTGCAGTTTCAACAAGACTTTGGCTTCCCGCAGCACATCTTGCACTCCGACTTGCATACAATCACCATCCAAGCCTCCTCAGAGGTGAAAATTTGATAAATATGCATGTTTCTACCTAGACTTCCCTCAGACATAACCAACTGCGATTTGTATCTCGGCGAAAAAATAAATACCGTCGTAACATAAGAAAAACCATGGCCAGATTGAATCAAGACATCAGAGTTTGCCGCAAGTCAAAATCTGTGGAAACAACAACAACCGGAGAGCCAAGTTGTAGAGCTTTGATTTAGGTAACGCCGTGAACATACTGACAACGCAATAAGAAGAACCTGTAATTCCTTTCATAGGTCAGGATCCTCAGGATTAGGGGTTCACCGACAGTCTGTTCTCACTTACTGAAAGGGGAAAGAACATTTTCTTAAACACAAAAATGGTTTTGAGGGCTGCAGTGACATATGGCTTTAGCAAGTACACAAGCAGCGAAGACTCCTGTGGCTGGCAGAGAAAAATCAACGTATTTATTTCTCTAAACGAATGCCACAACTAGTTAAAAACAGGCCCTAAACCTCACGTCATAACGAACCCGAGGTGACAAATGCTCTTGAGGAAACTGGGAATGACAAAACAAAACACTTCTTAAAGCATCATTGTTTTGTTGTTTTTCAGAGCTTTGTGTGTTAAAATAAAGATAATATACCTAAGTTAAAAAAAAAAAGTTATATTTATTAAGTGGTTCGCCGCCTCCTTTCGGAAAGCAGAAGATGAGCAGTGCACATTTGGTTCAGATTGGAAGTCTGTCACTCTTCGTTTTCTTCATATGTGGTTTCGTCAAAGGGTCGATCCAGCAAGGGGAGGACTTTGTGCCGCGAATACTTCAACTGCAGCAGATCTCCTACTTCACTGATCACATCCAGCGCCTGAAAACAATCAACATGCTCCATTACTTTTACGGTTACACATGTAAGTCATAGCATGCTAATGCTGAGAAATGGCTGCCTCCTACTAGGATGCGGAAATACTTTTTTGCTTCAGATTAGCGTTAAACATCATGTATTGTCAATTATTAAGTCAACTTAACTCTATATTGGCTATACATTCATAATGATTAATGAAACTGCAATGATTTGAAAGACCTTTTTAAAGAGTTCTAAGGTAATTTTTTGACATAAATATGACAATGTAAGAAAAATAGAGACACTTCTGTAGCAAAAACAGCATTAGTGTTGTAAGTAAAATGAACTGATTTAAAAGTTTGATTCAATGATTCATTTGCATCCTTTAAGTGTTCGGAGAAGTTTCTGCTGGACAAAAATGAACAAATACATTTTGGAGCATATAAATAAATAAAGAGATGGAATATTCATATTTACATTTGTTATTTATACACTCTTTATTAGGTACACCTTACTAGTACAGGGCTGGACACCCTTTTGCCTTCAGAACTGCCTTAATCCTTCGTGGCATAGATTCAACAAGGTCCTGGAAATATTCCCCAGAGATTTTGGTCCATATAGACATGATAGCATCACGCAGTTGCTGCAGATTTGTCGGCTGTACATCCATCATGCAAGTCTCCCGTTCCACCTCATCCCAAAGGTGCTCTATTGGGTTGAGTCTGGTGACTGTGGAGGCCATTTGAGTACAGTGAACTCGTTGTAATGTTCATTAAACTAGTCTAAGATGATTCGCGTTTAGACGCGTCACGTTATCTGGAAGTAGCCATCAGAAGATGGGTACACTTTGGTCATAAAGGGATGGACATGGTCAGCAACAATACCCAGGTAGGCTGTGGCGTTGACACGATGCTCAATTGGTACTAATGGGCCCAAAGTGTTCCAAGAAAATATCCTCCACACCATTACACCACCACCAGCATGAATTATTGATACAAGGCAGGATGGATCCATGCTTTCATGTTTTTGATGCCAAATTCTGACCCTACTATCCGAATGTCGCATCAGAAATCCAGACTGATCAGACCAGGCAAGGTTTTTCCAATCTTCTATTGTCCAATTTTGGTGAGCCTGTGTGAATTGTAGCCTCAGTTTCCTGTTCTTAGCTGACAGGAGTGGCACCAGGTGTGGTCTTCTGCTGCTGTAGCCCATCCACCTCAAGGTTCGACATGTTGTGCGCTCAGAGATGCTCTTTTGCATACCTCAGTTGTAACGAGTGGTTATTTGAGTTACTGTCGCATTTCTATCATCTCGAACCAGTCTGGCCATTCTCCTCTGAGCTCTGGCATCAACAAGGCATTTGGGCCCACAGAACTGCCGCTCGCTGGATATTTTCTCTTTTTCGGACCATTCTCTGTAAAGCCTAAAGATGGTTGCGCGTGATAATCCCAGTAAATCATCAGTTTCTGAAATACTCAGACCAGCCCGTCTGGCACCAACAACCATGCCACGCTCAAAGTCACTTAAATCACCTTTCTTACCCATTCTGATGCTCAGTTTGAACTGCAGCAGATCGTCTTGACCATGTCTACATGCCTAAATGCATTGAGTTGCTTTCATGTGATTGGCTGATTAGAAATTTGCGTTAACGAGCAGTTGGACAGGTGTACCTAATAAAGTGGCCGGTGAGTGTATGTTTATTTAATCAAAACCACGGTTTTAATTCTTTATTATTTTTAATGGAACTTGAATCAAGCATTTTAAATATGCTTCTCAAAAACCTCAAATATAAAATCATAATAATATTAATAATAAATACACAATTTTTCTAATAAATTAGCCAACTTTTGAAAATCTTTGTTATACTTTGGCTATAGATTTTAAACAATCTTTGTCATTTAACAAAGTAGAAAAGTAAAAGTAAAAGTAACGAAAGAAAGTAAAGTAACATTTTATTATTTAGCAAATGCTTTTATCTAAAGTGACTTACAAATGAGGATAAAAAAAGCACTAAAAGTAAAATAATAATACATGACCAGCTCTAAAACCTTCAAATATTTATTACATAATCATTTAGCAACGGCAGAAATGCAAGATAACTCATAAATGAAATGCATGCTAAATATCACCACAATGCAAAAAGATTGTATCATGGCATGTAAGCTTGTTTTGCACTTTTAATAATCTTACTCATTCAGCAATGGAAGAAATGCAAGAAAACATGTCAGAAGGACACTGAAAAAATGTGTTGACGTGATAACTGGTCACATCAAAGTGCGCAGTGTTTTCTTAAGCGCGGGGAGGGGGCCGACGGCCGGTGTGCTTTTCACCATAGTTAAATCAAAGTGTCCTTGGGGAGGCAGATTAAGATGCTCTTTGATCTCCTGCCAGTTCAGACCCCTGTGGCAGCGCTGCTTATGTAAAGTCCTCAACGGCTGCATTAATTTATAGCGCTGAGACAGACTGAGGAGGAGCCAGGAGTTCTGTAGACGCAGATTACTTTCAAACATAGAGGGTGTATCCAGTTTGATATACTACATTTCAGAAGATTGATGGATAGGGGTTTGAACTTGACGGGCAAAGACGATAAGTCTAATTCCTGTTGAAAGTCATCCTTTTTGAAATGCAGTACTTCAACTTTAACATCAGTATGTCATTACAGATTTTATGGTAGTAGTTTTTTTTTTTTTAAAGGGGACATATCTTGATCTTTTTCAAAAGAAGATGTCAAATAAATGTCTGTGAAGTTTCAGCTTAAAAACTCATAGATCATTTATTTTAGCTTGTCAAATTTCCCCTATTTGGGTGTCAGCAAAAACACGCAGTTCTTATATGTGTCCCTTTAAATGCAAATGAGCTGCTGCTTTTCAGACGAGGGGGTGGAGCCTTTACACACTGTTCTCACATTCCAGAAACAGCAAAACAAGCTAATATCACTGACAGACATGTACATGTTCAAACTGTAGTCAGAAATTGCTGGAGAGGAAGAGCTTGCAACTTTTAGACTGAACTAGGACCTTTCTGAATACATTTATGTAGCCGTTGTGGAGTACATTCAACAACTAGCATGTTACTCCACTTCTCTGATGTTCTGCCTTTGCATATAAACATTACACTATTAGTACAATTTTCCCATCTTTACAAAAAATGTCTGTCACAAGCATATAATAAATGTGCTTTAGTGAAAAGACACACCTCAGTGGTGTGGACGTCAGGAGTCTAATCCTGCGTTAACACCAGACGGTGATGATGAGTCAAGCACAAGTGATTTACATGTTAAAGTGGAAATAAAGCACTCAGTCATGTTTACATTACTTTGTAAATTAATTTCCACTAATTGAAATATATATAACAAACTCGATTAATGTAACCATTTAGCAGAAAATGGCGTGTTTTACTATAGATTTTAGACCTAGGGCGCCGCCATCAAGGAATATTGCCGTGTCTGGATGTCACACTCTCTGTGTCCTGACAGAGAGTGGACCAAAGCGCATCAAATGATCGGTAATTAAAAGGGGAAAATAATAATAATAATTCCTAACATTTATATAGCGCTTTTCTAGACGCTTTACACTTTGGGGGGAATCTCCTCATCCACCACCAGTGTGCAGCATGCACCTGGATGATGTGACGACAGCCATATTGCGCCAGACCGCACACCAGCTGACTGGTGGAGAGGAGACAGAGTGATGGTGATGGTGAGGAGGCCATGATGGAGAGAGGCCAGTGGGCAAATTTGGCCAGGATGCCGGGGTAAACCCCTACTCTTTTTCGAAGGACATCCTGGGAGTTTTAACAACCACAGAAAGTCAGAACCTTGGTTTAACGTCTCATCCGAAAGACGGCACCCTTCACTAAAAAGAGTCCCCTTCACTAAACTGGGGCATTAGGACCCACACAGACCACAGGTGGAGTTCTCCCTGCTGGCCTCACTAACACCGGCAGCAACCTAGCTTTCCCATGTGGTCTCCCATCCAGGTACTGACCGGGCGCAGCCCTGCTTAACTTCAGTGGGTGACCATGTGAATGTTGCAGAGAGCTTGCTGCCGGAAAATAGAATAAATATATATCTTTATATATTAGACACACATCTGATGCTTGTATTTGCACCAGATTTATGTCCACAACTTCACACATTGGGTTAAATTAGGATGTCCAGTCTCCATGTTCAGTCCATTACTTCCACTGAATCTGTTCAGCCGAGGGAACGGAACCAACCCCGTGACGTCAGACACAGCGATATTCCAAGATGACGGCACCCTAGGTCTAAAATCTATAGTAAAACATGCTGTTTTCTGCTAAATGGTTTCATTAATCGAGTTTGTTTAATATATTTCCATTACAGTGGAAATTAATTTACTAAATAATGTAAACTTGACTGAGTGCTTCATTTCCCCTTTAAGTCAATGCAAAGACGCGAATAGACATCCTGCGGTGCGACTCGCACGAATGAAGCTTAACATGTGAATCTATCGAGTTGGAAAATCTGAACTTCAGCGGACATTCATGCCACGTTATCCAATTAGGAGCTTGCTCCTGTGGGGGCGTGATTATGATGTAGTGCCTGTTGTTGGTGTCCCGGGGGGAAATCCTCTTGCTGACACTGGACAACAGTTCATCAAACTGGGCCGGGCTCAGTCTGAAGCACCGCTGAAAGCCTCCATCGTCTAGGTATAGTTTCTGGAAGAGTTGATGAACTCACAGAGCTGGGAGCACCTCTGAAAGGATCTAATAGACATGGCGCAGAACAAATATACGCTATTTTTCAGCCTTCCTAAAGCACATAAACACAGCTATTCTCTCAATAAAGTCCATGTTAGCCTTTTAGCAACGAAGCTAGAGTCACCGGGCAGACAGAAGCCCTGCCCATGATGCGAATCCGCGTCTTTTGTAAAGTGAATTTGACGCGTAAATGAAGTGAATTTGACGCGAGTAAACTCAAAATGTCCATGCGTCTATTTACACACGAATAGCGTTATTTATTAGTGCGTGCCGCGTGTGGTGTGAACACAACATAAGGAGACTCTTATATTTATCCAACAACAGAACATTGTTCAAAAATATTTTTGCCACAGAATGTGTAAATCTCAATCTGCTAGAGTGAAAAACGGCGGCACTGTGGGTGGAAATGTGCAGATTAACAGAGAGTAGCTATGTTTCCATTTAAAGATGTGATTTAAAAGTACGGACAAAACTGGAATATCACATAAAACATTCACAAATAAAGCCCTGTTTCTATCCAATTAGTCAAAAGAGAACAAAACGGTCACTTTCTGATAAACTGGCACCAAATATCAAAAAGAAAAAAGGAATTCGCTGTGGTAGGAGAAGCCACTGTGGGACCTTTTTTCATATATAATACATTACTTGTGCTTTTTGGAGGTGCAAGACCACTCTTTCAAAGCAACAGCCGCTCAAAAAAGTTAATAAGAATAACAAATCACTTTGATGATGAACTTTGCTTAAGGGATTTTGAAATGACCAAGGAATTTCAGAATGTCCATTAATGCTGTCCTAATGCATTCATTTTTGTTATCATGATCCGTTAATTCAAAAATCATATGATTTAATTGAATATGCATGCAGGAATTTTCAATGTCCATCTTGCCATTTCCATTAAGCATTTTTATGCAATATTCCAAGATGCACATAAAAATAGGTGGATGGAAACATAGCTATTAAATGGTAATATATAACAAGATCCCCTTTCTATTTCACTAGGGGAGCCAAGTGGCCTGTTTCGCCACATGCTTGGAAATAAATGCTACTAATTTATTCTTTTTCATGTTTTCTTGGTTGGCAGATGCACTGGTGATCCGATTATAGCACAAAAAGTCAGATTTTCAAGATATGTCACCTTTAAGTCAACATATTCCATTGTAAACACTAATGTACAGTCGAAGTCAGAATTATTAGCCCTCCTGAATTATTAGCCCCCTGTACATTGTTTTTCCCAACTTCTGTTTAATGGAAATAAGATTCTCCCGACCCATTTCTAAACATAATAGTTTTAATAACTCATTTCTAGTAACTGATTTTTGTTTATCTTTGCAACGATGACAATACGTAATATTTTACTAGATATTCAGCTTAAAGTCCACCTTAAAGGCTTAATTAGGTTAGCTAAATGAGTTAAGGTATTTCGGCAAATCATTGTATAATGACGGTTTGTTCTGTAGACTATCGTAAAAAAAATATTGCTTAAGAGGGCTAATAATATTGACCTTAAAATGGTTTAAAAAAAATAAAAACTGCTTTTATTCTAGTTGAAATAAAACAAATAGGATTTTCTCCAGAAAAAAAATATTATAGGGAATACTGTGAAAATTTCCTTTCTCTGTTAAACATTTGGGAAACATATTAACTTCAACTGTGTATGGCGTGAGAGACAAAAGCCGGTAAAGCATGTACAACACTACTCTGAAATCATTTAAATGATTGGATGCTTTGTTGTGGTGAGAAAACGAGCAGTTACCCGGTCCAGCATTTCCTTTGAATGGGCCGCGGAGATACAGAAACGGGCTCTGGACTCGATGATCGGCGTGGCTGGAAAACCCACCACCACTACACCAATGTTTCTCTTCAACATCTCCCGACCAAATGCCCTGGAAACACACACAGCCCCATCAATTCTCAACAGCTCTTTCCAAACTAAGCTTCCCCTGTGCGCTTGTTTTTGTTCTATTATGAGGCACTATTATGAATCGATTAGGAGAGTGATCCATATGCATCTGGATTTATTTGGGCATTTATAGACCTGAAATGTTGTTAAAAGAGAAATTTGTCTTGAGGAATATTACTTTTGAAGGGACAATTCATACACAAATGAAAATTCTGTTTTTAGTTGCTTGTGAGCACTGTTTTACAGTATGCTGTTAAATTTGCCCTCCTTGCCATGTGCCCTTAAGTCAGGGGTGTCCAAACTCGGTCCTGGAGGGCCGGTGCCCTGCCTATTTTAGTCAATTAAACACACCTGAACCAGCAAATCAAGCTCTTTATAGGTGTACTATAAACTTTCAGGCAGGTGTGTTGAAGGAAGTTGGAGCTAAACTATGCAGGACACCTGCCCTCCAGGACTGAGTTTGGACACCCCTGCCTTAAGTGTAATTGTATTGTTTACTATTTTTATTTTTACTTATGTTTTTAGATTATATTATATGTGTAATTGTATTTATTGTAAAAACTTTTTCTTTCTATTAATATTATCTGTTAGGCACCTAGGGTCTGAGAGTAACGCTACAAGTAACTAATTTCGATTCTCTGTATGTCCTGTACATGTGGTTGAATTGACAATGAAGCTGACTTTGACATTTTTAAAAACTATACTATAATAAAAATAATAAAAAATCAGATGAAACGAAACAAAATTTTGACTGGGCAACTAACTAAATAATACATAAATAAAATTATAAATTAAAATAATTCATAAATAAAAATGTGACATTTAAATTACAGAATTAGTAAATTACTAAAACTAGAATAGAAATGTATTAAAAACAAAATAGAAATAGTGAAAAGCAATATTTAAGAATAAAAAGGCACAGAAAAATAAAACTGGAATAGAATTAAGATGTGTATATAGATAAAAATTATGTTAATAAATATTTTATATTAAATTAAAAGCTAAAAACAAAAAGTAAATAAATATAAATGACAAAAGCACAAAAGATTTTGTAAAATATACTCAAATAAATAAAATACATTGAAAAATAATCCATTTAAATTCATAAATAAAAATGTGACATTTAAATAACAGAATTACTAAATTCCTAAAACTAGAATAAAAAATGTATTTAAAACTAAATAAAAATATTAAAAAGCAATATTTAAGAATAAAAAGGCACACAAATAAAAATAAAACAGAAATAAAATGAAAATGCATTTGAAGATTAAAACAATGTTAATATTAATTCATATTTTATATTAAATTAAAAGCTAATAAATATAGATGCATGCATGCATACTAGGGTTGGGTCGATAGACAATGCCATCGCAATAGACATCACGATGGTGAGCCGGCATCGCGATCCTCCGCCCCGCCCTCGTCGCAGCAGCAACCCTCTTGCGAAAAATACACACTTATAAGCCCCGTTTACACTAATACATCTTAGTTTTAAAATGGCATTTTAGAAAGAAAACGATCCAAGTCCACACTAGCATTTCACCTGGATTTTCTGAACAGATCTCAGCCCACACTATACTGAAAACACACACCTCCAGCTCCAGGCAGTCAACGAGTGCTTTGGGTACAAAACCCCAGAGACCAGTGCACGTGGGACAGTTTATTAGGAATGTACCGCTGGATCACGTCTCACTATTGTCGTTGTCACAGCAAACGTGATATTTAATTCATCTTGTCACTATCTAACGACTCTTCTGTCTTTTGAATCTATCAGGTAACGAGTCACATCGTCAGTACACTGCTTCAATCTTTTGCTTTCACGCTTATACTTAGTAATTGTAGTGAAAACCTCAGATACTGTTGGTTGGTTCCTGTTGGTTGTGCACCTTTTTTACCAACCAAGTTTGTTGACGCCATTATAATGACACAGATCACTCTGCCTATTCATGCCAGAGTCCCACATACAGTAAAAAGTAATTGACAGGTGGTAATTTGTGTGTAACCCATTTTATTTATTTATGATTTGGTTATGGGAAAAACAAAGACCATGCGAGTGAGGTAGTTGAAACGGTAGACTACAAATAATTAATTTGTTATGAATTAATTAATTATTCATAATTAATTAATTCACCACCGCCTACGATTATGATGCCATCGTTCTTTGCGATGTTTTACATTAGACATGGCAAATTGGTCGACATCGCCCAACCCTAATGCATAAATACATACATGCATACATACAGTACATACATACATGCATAGATGTCAGCTTTTGTAAAAATATATTTTAATACATTCCATACATAAATAAATTAATTAAGTAATAGAACAGTCGTAATAAAATTTAAATTACTAAATATAGAGTCAAAAATAACACGATGCATTTGTTTGCAACTCAGAGCTGCATGAATACAGTATACATATTACATTTTGGCTCATACTTCACACAAAGCCATCAGGAGGCTTTAAAACACTTGGAATACAGTGTGCAAGTCGTATATACAACATTTATTATGTTTTTATGGCCTTTTACAGCTTGAGTGTGAAGACTACGTGTATAAACTATACACCGAGAGATTAAACGGAAAGAATAAAGACTAACCCGATTTTGGCGGGCATGTAGAGCATCATGGGTACCACAGGTGAGTCATTGTTGCCATAGATGATGAATCCCATCTCCCGCAGTCTCCTACGGAAATAGACTGTGTTTTCAGCCAACTGCTGGATACGTGAACGACCTGCAACCAAGAAACACACACACACACACATACACAAAACATAAAGCTAAAGTTTTCAGGAAAAAAAGAAAGAAAGAGATTCTGTCATCTGGCACTCCACATCTTTTTCCACAGCCTTTCATGCGATCAGACAATTAAAATCCACCAAGCCACAAGACTCATTACTTCAGATACTAGGAAAGTCGACCACCTGAGCTATAAACTTTGTACTTAAACCTCCGCGATCGGTAGATCTGAAACTGTTCAAGGAGAAATATTTAATACCTGCTGTTTTTATACTACATTTCAACTTTACCCCATGATATCACCAAGGCACAAACTCTTTGCGCGTGCACACACGCACACACGCACACGCACACGCACGCACGCACACACACACACACACACACACACACACACACACACACACACACACACACACACACACACACACACACACACACACACACAAAGAGGTTTGCCTTCAATGGTCCATCTTGTTTTTAATCACACTTGAGATCCATCAAACCTTGAAATCCTAACCCTACACCGTTAACAATATTTGTAAATTACGATGTATTTAACTGTAATATGAACTGTGTTTTACTGTAGGACCGTTATACAGTATGTTACTGTATTTTAAATGTATTAGGTGATCTGGTCAAAACAAAAGTCTTTAAATGAAACAAAAACAACACGGCAAGAAAAAACAGCTGTATTTGAGGGTGCTTTCATATCTGTAGTTCGCTTCATTTGGTTCGGACCAAGGGCAAAAAAACGATACATTGTAGCATTTTCTGCCGTCTTTGGGTCCTTTTCACACCACACTGATTGCTTTGGTCTGAATCAGTTGAAAAGAACCAAAATGCAGTCATGTGACAAAATCCACATCACTCATTGGTCAGATGTTATTGAATGTGTTTCCTAAACTGCTTTTCGATTGGTCAGAATTCACGTGCGGGAAAATGCCAATGGAACTCCCGCAAATAACCGAGCCGGCAAACACCAATATGTTGCTTTTCACTATGGAAGGACAACTGCACTGGCTGATTGTATCCCTGCTCATAGTATACTATATAGTTTGTATACATCACTTTAGACAAACTATACATTTCAAGAATGAAGCGCGGCTGTGGCTGGGAAAACTATGTTAAGGCATTGGAAACGGCGAAGGTGCATTGTACGTCATTTCAGGAGGAGGAGTGAATTAATTTAGCTAAACTGCAACATGGTCATCTTCCGGAAATATTACCAACGATCCATCAGGTAATGTTTTCCCCCTCTCTCTCTCTTTTGGTAAAGTGCTGTCAACAAATATTTTTGCTCCACATTCCATAATGCACAGCGCATCGGCCTACAGCAGCTGGATTAGTCTAAAAAGGTGCAGTACTTTTAGCGGTTGGGTCTGTTTTAGTTCGGATCATGTTCTCACCACAAACGATCCGCTGCAGGGTTTGTTTGAAAGGGTACCGAGACCACCTTTTCAAGGAGGTCTCGGTACGCTTTTCTGGTCCACTCTTGGTGCGCACTAGACGATTCCTACATTCAGACCTGCCCAAACAAACCAAGAGGGAAATCGAACTCTAGTGCGATTCAACCGAACTAAATAAGGCAAGTGTGAAAGCACCCTGAGACTATATTTGCATCTGACACATGCTGGGACATACATGCAATATAAACATCAGATGTCAAGCATAATCATTAAGTAATGTATGGAAGGTGATAAGGAACAGTATGTTACTGTTTAAAAAGTTGTAGTGTAAAAATTTCATATTTTATAGTTAAGATTTACAATACTGTACATGCATATACAGCCAGATAAATGTTGCTGTAAATGTAAATACAGTATTTTTGCCATATTTGATTTACAGTAAGTTACTGGTGAACTGCTGCCAGTAAGCTACTATAAATTGTTAACAATGTAATTTTGTACTATATGCATAATTTTGTCATGTCAGTGTGTAGACTTTGACCTTTTCTGCATGCCAACAAGCACAACATCCAATAACATTTCTGTATTTGACACTATATTTGGATATATGACACACTGGTATATTGGTATATAAGTGTAAAAACATCAAATGTCAAGTTTAATTGTGAAGCTAGGGAATGTATTAAAGGTGATCGGGCCAAAAAAAGTCTTTAAATAAAACAAAAACAACACGCCAAGAAATACGTCTGTATTTGAGACTATATTTGCATCTGACACATGCTGGGACATACATGCAATATAAACATCAGATGTCAAGCATAATCATGAAGTAATGCATGGAAGGTGATCAGGGCCAAAAGACTTTAAAACCAAAATGTGTGAAATTCGATCCTGTGCACCAACAGACAAATCAGGCAATTCAACTTCTGTATTTGCATATTTGACATAATGGTATGTTGGAAAATATACATGTACAGACATCAAGATGAATCAGGAAACTAGACGATTGCAGAAGAAAGTAATTAAATGAAAAATAATATTTGATGGTGTGCAACACTAGGAAATTATACTGATGTATTTGAGACTATGTTTGCATATGATGTAAAATATGCATACAAACATCTGACATCATGCTGTGAAGCTAGGTTATGTATGGAAGGTGATCAAGTTGAGGAGTCTTTAACCCATAGGGATAGTTCAGACCAAAATGAAAATGGCCATCATTTACACCAGGAGTCTCAAACTCAAATTACCCGGGGGCCATTTCAGTGACTGACAAACAATATGAGGGCCATTGTAACATCCATGGTGTGATGCTTATGTTCGCGTGAAGTGAAGACCCGGGGGGTGGGTTTGGGACACTTATGATCGCACGAATCTCGATGAGGCCGTAGGGAGTAGGAGGGCAGGCCGTAAGTGGCCTGCGGGCCAGCAGTTTGAGACTGATTTACACCACCTCAAATGGTTTTAAGCATTTATGAATTTCTTTCTTCTGTAGAACATCACAGAAGATATTTGAAGAATTTTGGTTGTTGGGACCCACCAACCTCCATAGTAGTAAAAAAAACAAATTACTACGGAATTTAATGGGTCCTAGCAACCAGCATTATTCAAAATATCTTCCTTTGTGTTCAACAGAACAAAGAAACTCAAATCGGTTTGGAACAAGTGAAAGGTGAGTAAATGATGACAGATTTGGTGAACTATCCTTTAAATTAAATTTGTTAATGCTGGTATATATACACACATATGGCAAGCCAAGTTTATTTATATAGCACATTTCATACACAATGGCAATTCAAAGTGCTTTACATAAATGAATAAAAGAGACAAGTATAAATAAAATAGAAATAAATAATATAAAAACAGATGAAAACAGCGTAAAGACAGTTTTTCCATATTTCAAAACACCGGTGTATCATATTTTCTCTTTTTACTCTGGGACTTCCCCATTCTGGTGATCACACACAATAAATACAATTATATAAAATGTGATCTAAAAAATATACATTAAAAAATATACATAAAATGTAATCTAAAAATACACATAAAAAATAAAAATTTGTAAGCAATACAATTACACTTATGGGCATATGGCAATGAGTGCAAACCAGAGTTGTGCAGATGTAAAACAGTACAGTATATAGTGCAAAAAGGCTTGTAAACATGATAGTTATGATAAAGTGACAGTGTCATAGTGTATAGGGAGGTAGTATGATGTGTCTAGCTAGAAGTCCAATGTTACATAAGGTGACCAGTGCAAATGTATGTGTGTGTTTTCATGTGTTTTAATTAATCAACTTGCGTATAACAGTGACTAAAGCAAATCCTCGAATTAGGTTTAAAAATCATTACTGCCATCTCCATAAACATCAGCGTTTGTTTTAGAAACCATTCATTTTATGCTTCGCTATACTTCTGTGTAGTTAAAAACCTTAAACATAAAATAATTGCTATTTGTTTGAAAACACTGATAAATTGTGATTTACGACAAGCACAGTGCATTCTGTGCATCCACAGTGCATTCACAGTGGAAAGTATCCGACTACGTGACGCTCTGATCACACTGGTGTGAACCTACATGTGATTGGTGCAGAGAAAGAATACAGTAACTACAAGATTTTTACAAACAATATCTCAATATTGTTACGATCATCCTCCAACAAATTAGTTTAGGAAATTTAGTGTCTTTTTTTTTTTCAACAGCACCCAGTGGAAGTAGGACGCATGTTCCCTGTGGGGGGGGATTGCTTAGTGATCCACGTCAATGGATGTCTTAAAACACTCAGTTCAGTGGTGTGATCTGAAAGCCTCACGTTCAACATTTCTGAAAGCCTGGTTCTGCTTCGTCAAACATTCCACACATGCTAAAAGCTTGAACGGAGGAATTTCCTGCTTTGTGACAATGTCTCACCCCGGTGTCATCCAGACAACTAAAATCTAGTGACTGTCATACTTGCTGTGCCTGTAGAGCGATGCAAGCACAATCTCCTGAAAAGTTGCTGTGCTGTTATGACTTCACATTCTGTCTGGCCTTCTAAAATTCAGCATTTTAGTGGTTTTGCAGAACAAGGGTCGTAAAAGAAACCAGGGCGAACACTTCTGGGCTGTTGAGGTTCTTTCAGATGAGCGCTTGCTTGTGAAAGAAGACTTGACTGGCTGTGAAACTGGACTCCTTCCTCAAACCCCCAATGTAAATTGGCCACTGACAGATAAAGCAGGTTCCACAAGTCATGACCGGGTCAGTCGCTCTGTAGTGAGGAAATTAAGCCTGGCCAATGTGTAACGTTAAACACGCTGGAAGCCCAATTAGGTTTTTGCAGATTCCTACAATCAATGCCTCACCCACATAAAGTGCTATGAGGATCCAAGGTTTCAATCCCAGCTGGTTTACCCAAAATGAAAATTGTTTCATTATTTATAATCATATCATTCCAAACCACTGAGTATTATTCAGTGGGTCAAGAAAGATTATAGACAAAGAATATTTCAGTTGTTGTCAAAACAGTAAGTGGCTGTGGGGTTAAATGCACTACTTGACCAAAATGACCTTTATTGTGCAGACAAGAAAACCCAGAGTCATTTTTCAAAACATTTCATATATCACATCAATATTTCTGTAGGTCATACTGGTGTGAAAGTCAATTTCAGTCTTACAATATATCAAATTATTAAAATATATCCAACTCAAAAACATAAAAGAAAAAAATGCAATCCATTTTACACAGCAATATCCAACAAATAAAAACACTTAGTAATGTTTCAAAAGTTTGGGCTCAGTGCATTTACAAAAACTTACTATTTTTCTATTTCAAACAAATGCTAAAACTAAATGATTTGAAAATAAATACAATTATTTCAAATGTAAAATAGAAATGAGGTTCCCAAGGTGAATGTGTACCTTGGCTCTAAGGGTCAAACAACAAAAAATAAAGTCAAGAATATTGTTGTGATTCTGGAGTCAGATCTGAATTTCAAGAGTCATGTCAAAGCAGCAACTAAATCAGCATACTATCATCCAAAAACATTGCAAGAATTAGATGCTTTGTTTCCAGTAAAGATTTAGAGAAACTTGTTCATGCTTTTATCAGCAGCAGGGTGGATTACTGTATTACTGGATTACTAATGAACAGTCAGACAGTTGCAGCTCATCCAGAATGCTGCTGCCATGATTTTGACCAAAACCAGGAAATCAGAGCACATCCCACCTGTCCTCTGGTCTTTATATTGGCTCCCAGTAACATTCAGAATAGATTTTAAAGTATTATTACTTGTCTATAAATCACTAAATGGCCTAGAAATGTAAAACATTACAGATATGCTCACTGAATACAAACCTAACAGATCATTGGGATCAAGTAAATTAGAAATTCCAAGAGTTCAGTCTAAAAAGGGTGAATCAGCTTTCAGCTATACGCCTCTCACTGCTGGAATCAGCTTCCAAAAATGATCAGATGTGCTCCAACATTAGGTACATTCAAATCAAGACTTTAAACACATCTCTTTAGCTGTGCCTTTACTGAATAAGCACTGTGCTTTGTCCGCCAGATCGCACTATTATGTCTTTCTTTTCATTTGTCATTCTTTTATAACCCGTTTTAACACATTTTAATCTGTTTTTATCTATTTTAATCATTGAATTGAATCATGAATTCTTTTATTCTTTTTTATTTTCTTATTTCTTTTATTCTTGTTTATGTAAAGAACTTTGAACTACCACTGTCTATGAAATGTGCTATATAAACTTGCCTTTCCTATTAAAAAGTTTAGATTTAAATATAATTTCACAATATTTTACTGTTTTAGATCAAATAAACAAATATACCACTGATGAGACCACTCAAAACATACAAAGAAAATGTCACCAAACCATAACCTGTACTTTAAAATGTACCAAAACAATTTGGACAATTGTGTTTTTATGAATTTGTAACAATTTAGCAGTGTTGACCCTTTAAATACTTCTAAAAAAAAAATGTAATTAAATATTAAAGAACAAAACATTAAAGGTGCAGTATGCAAGTTTGACCACCAGTGGTTGAACTAGGTATTGCATTCCTGGATCAAAACAAAATGCAAGCGCAGTTGCCAGATGACCTACAGGAGCGAGTCAGGCTATCGAGCCTAAAGGCTAAATTAAAACGTGGTCTATTGAACGGCGTGCAATAAAAGGAATATTCTCCATATTCACACCTCGAATTGATATATTAGAAACGGCTTTTATTTCTCACAGGTAAACAACAGGAAACTGACAATGATCGCCTCAGTTACATCTTATGTACTTTATTCAATGTTAAATGCTAACAATGCGAGTTTGAATGCTATTTTACATGACATTTATTGCCATACCACTGAAAGCAGCAGCAGATAGTTCACCTCAGATCTTGAAAATAAAATAAACCGTTTAATTGAACTTAAGAACTGTAAAATAATGCAAACCAACACATATCAGTGATTCAGTATCTACATTTAATAATGTTAAAGAGGTTTAATATGTATTAATTACATTATAAATCTTGCCATTTCGTAAGTGAGTGCATATTCTGTGCCTCTGAATGGCTGTATTTAAATTTCTGTCGGGTTTTGTCTGATGCAAACAGCCAAATTGCTTATCACTGCAAATCTCATCACGTAGCGTGTTGTTAGGACACGTGGTTACAATTTAACCTGCTCACCTAATGTTTACGTTTGTAATATTTATATTATTTGCTAATTAATAACCTCATGAGGAACTCTGAATCTGCGTCTCATTTCAGAGTCTGCTATTGTCCACCAGGTCACATTTTGATCACGGGCACATGCTTTGAGAGCCCTTCTGAATGAATGAATGAATGAATGAATGAATGAATGAATGAATGAATGAATGAATGAATGAATGAATGAATGAATGAATGAATGAATGAATGAATGAATGAATGAATGAATGAATGAATGAATGAATGAATGAATGAATGAATGAAATAAGTGGTTTTCCAACAAGGCAACCTGGAGAGCTGGTTAAAACCAAAACAAAGACCGCGTTTCAGCACGTAACAGACATTTTCAAAGCAAAGAATGTTCACTTGGCATGTGTCTTAAATATCTGCAATAATATTGTTATTTTTATGCTTTAGAAGAGTCAAAACTTACATACAGCACCTAATATTAACAAAATGTCTTTAGTTACATTCATATTTTTATTGTTTATAAATAGTCTTTTTCCAACATCAACTTCAATAGGAAGCTAAATCCCTCAGAGAAACCTCAGAATAAATCTTATTGCAATCAGGAAGACTGAGGTAAAGCTGCAGCCCCCAGCAGCATTAAAATCCATAGTTTTAACCAAAATATTATGGAAGTAATAGGCTGCTGCTTTCCAAAATTCTTCAAAATATCTTCGTTTGTGTTCAACAGAACAAAGAAATCAAAGAGATTTGGAAAAAGTGAAGGGTGAGTAAATGATTTTCATTTTTAGCCGAACAATCCCTTTAAGTCTTACACACTCAAGAAATGATTTGTGCTGCTTAGTCAAACAACTTCTTTAAAATGAGCTGAATCAACACAACTGAGATTTGTGGAGGGCTTAATTGTTTTGTTATCAATCCACTTAAATTTGTAAAAGCAAAGTTAACTTACAGTTCAGCCCTCCAAACTATGCAACCGGTGGAGTTTCTAATGAACAGCTGAAGAGAACTGATCAGCTCAGCTCAGGTGAACAGCTCTATGAAAATAAGCATCTGAAATCAACAGCCATTAACGGAAGTTCAAGCTGCCCAATACTGGACCACTGAGGTCCACGGACTGATGGGGGAGGGGGAGTGGAGCACGAGTCTCCAAAAGTAAATCTTTCTGGGGTACCTTTTCAACAGCTAGTTTCACAACACACACCCCCGCTAACTTCTTCCAGACCCGGAGCTGGAGGATCTGGAGCGAGAGAGGCAACGAAAGGGACCAAAAGAGCTTCCAGATGTGGGGACCGTTTCCCTTTTTTGCAAAGCCAGTTCCTCCTCACTTCCTTTTCATCTGAAGGGAGGAGATAAGTAAAAGCACCAGTGTGGCTGACATGCCGAAAGGCTCCTCGCCCCTTACGAGGCCCTCTCTGGAGAACAGCGGCTCCTTCCAGCCCCAATCATTCATGGTTCTATGATGGCGCTCACGGCCATGCAGCTGTCCCTGATCCGGATGTGAATGCTTGAGTCAGCGGAAAAGTGAATGGGGATTTTACACCCCGTTTACAGGCTGATTCATTTCACAGTCGTACACATCCAATCCTCTGATCATTCTTGTTATAAAATGTAAGGATATCTGGTATTAAGATGCATTTTTGTCGATTGGATCGCAAGTAGATGAGTGAAACACATTCCTGTTTACTCCTGATGTAATAACCCACCTCTTGTGGATCCACTTTCCTGACTTTGTTAAGGACAGAGTCTATGTACGGATATATGTAGTTGCTTTTTCCTGACCTAACGTAGCAAAATAAACTTGCATACGAATGTGAAAGGAGACAACAGAAAATGATATAGAGAGTAGCAGGTTTTGTTTCTGCTTTATTAGCAGCAAAACTACACTGTGGGACTGTGTTAGAATAAGGACAGGTAAGAAAACATTGTGCTTTTAACATGTATTTACCTTCAAACGTTCCTGTATGAAAAAGTTTGGTTTGAAGGAACAGGTCACCCAAAGCTGACATTTCTGTCATCATTTATTTACCCTTCACTTGTTCCAAACCAGTTTAACTTTTTTCTTCTGTTAAAAATATTTTGAAGAAGAAACTTGTAACCATAGAGTTCCATAGAATTTGCATTTCCTATGAATGTCAATGGTTACCCGTTTTCTTAACCGAACCACTTGAGGGTGAGTAAATAGTGAGTATATTTTCAGTTATGGGTGAACTATCCCTTTAAATCCGTTCTGACTTATGCACTTCAACTACATGTCCCCAAATAGTAAACAATTAAATCAGTAGGCTAAGAGTAGGCAGCCATTTATATCGGAGTACATGTATACATTGGTCAGTGTAGTAATTATGTGTTTATATGGCAATTTATAAAATTAAAATTTGCAAATTACATCACAATATAAAACAGTTCCTTTAAATCAATTATTAAATATCATTTATTTAAATAATATTACAATTAAGGTTTTTTATTTATTAGTTTTATAAATATATTAATAAACTATAGTCATATTTTACAATATCTGTTTTATACAGTATTTATATATTTTTTTCTATTTATTTAAGAACAAATAGTTTTCTCGTAAAAAAAAAAAAACAGCATTAATTGCGTTAAGCGCTGGTTTCATTTGACTTAAATCATAAAAAATAATTGTAAAATTTCATTCATTCATTCATATTCTTTTTGGCTTAGTCCCTTTATTAATCCGGGGTCGCCACAGCGGAATGAGCCGCCAACTTATCCAGCACATGTTTTACGCAGCGGATGCCCTTCCAGCCGCAACCCATCTCTGGGAAACATCCATCCATACACACTCATTCACTACGAACAATTTTGCCTACCCAATTCACCTGTACCGCATATCTTTGGACTGTGGGGGAAACCGGAGCACCACTCATATGCAAATGAGAAATTAACAGAGACCATGTTTACACCTGGACAGAAATTAAAGTGGCCCATGTTCATAATTTTTCCCTCCTTTTGTCATAGGTAAATTGCACAAGCTTACCTGACAAAAGTCTTGTTATCGATGCCAGTTGTAAGTGCAACAAATAATAACTTGACTTCTAGTTGATCATTTGGAAAAGTGGCAGAAGGTAGATTTTTCCGATGATTCATCTGTTGAACTGCATCCCAATCATCACAAATACAACAGAAGACCTATTGGAACATGCATGGACCCAAGATTCTCACAGAAAGAAGGAAAAGTCATGGTTTGGGGTTACATTCAGGGGGCATGCGAGAGATCTGCAGAGTGGATGGCAACATCAACAGCCTGAGTTATCAAGACATTTGTGCTGCCTATTACATTACAAACCACAGGAGAGGGCAAATTCTTCAGCAGGATAGCGCTCCTCCTCATACTTCAGCCTCCACATTAAAGTTCCTGAAAGCAAAGAAGGTCAAGGTGCTCCAGGATTGGCCAGCCCAGTCACCAGACATGACCATTATTAAGCATGTCTGTGGTAAGATGAAGGAGGAGGCTTGAAGATGAAGTCAAAGAATTTTGATGAACTTTAGGAGTCCTGCAAGAACGCTTTCTTTGCTATTCCAGATGACTTTATTAATAAGTTACTTGAGTCATTGCAGAGATGTATGGAAGCAGTCGTCCAAGTTCATGGGAGACATACACAATATTAATTCTTTTTCCACTGCATCATGCCTTTATAATCTATACTGTACATTATTTCTGTTAAATGACAAGACTTTTGTCTAAACAAAGTCAGACCTTACTGTCCTATTTAAATAATTAAAAATCAAGGCATGATCATATTTTATTTAGGTAAAATAAGCATAATCTAGAGGCCTTTGCCTTTCATATAAGCCACTTCTGGTACCAAATGATCAAGTTATTATTTGCTGTTCCTAAAACTTGGATAGGCGACACGACTTTTGTCAGGTAGTGTAATGTTAAAGCAGCTGCCATAACATTATTTATCAATATGTGGCTCTTTTCGGATTCTCTGAAGCTATAGAAATTAAAAATGTAAAACAGGAAATATGTTGGAACCATTGTTTTTGTTTAACTCTCTCAAAACGGTCTGAATTATGTATTCATTCATTTCAAATAAGAATATTATCATACAACCCCAAATCAGAAAAGGTTAGGACAGTATGGAAAACACAATTAAAAAAAGAAAGTAGTGGCTGCAGAGGAAGAGGATAAAGGTGCTTAACTGGCCTGCATTCTGCGCATGTCTGGGGTAAGATGAAGGAGGAGGCATTAAAGATGAAGCCAAAGAATCTTGATGAACTCTGGGAGTTCTGCAAGAACGTTTTCTTTGCCATTCCAGATGACTTTATTAATAAGTTATTTGAGTCATTACAGAGATGTTTGTATGCAGTCGTCCAAGCTTATGGGAGTCATACACAATATTAATTCTCTTTCCACTGCACCATGACTTTATATTCTATACTGTACATTATTTAGGTTAAGTGACAAAACTTTAGTACAAGCAAAGTTAAACCTTACAGTCCTAATTAAATAATTTAAAATCAAGGCATGATCATATTTTATTTTAGTAAAATTAGCATGATCTAGAGGCCTTTGCCTTCCATATAAGCCACTTCTAATACCAAATGATCAACTAGAAGTGAAAATCTTGGATAGGCGACAAGACTTTTGTCAGGTAGTGTATATTGTAATATTGAAAAAAAAAAATGCTCTGCTTGAAGAAATATAGTGGAAAGCAGACATTAAAACACCAGGTGTAAATGGGAATGTGTCTCCCTCGTTTACACGTAATCCAATCAAACCAAAATTCATCTTAACACTTACTGAAGTTTATTTATAAACTAATTTCGAGAGGATCACGTGCTTATGATTGTTCTCAGCTGTTCCAGCATCAACTCATGATTGATTATCCAATCAGATGATTCCTAACTCACTATAAATTAACCAGAGTTTTTCTTATCTCAATATCTTCGTCTTGAAGAACCACCCCCACCTGCCCCTACTTACCCTCCTTTTCAGATGGGCGACACGGCGGCCCAGTGATTAGCACTATTGCCTCACAGCAAGAATGTCTCTGGTTAAAGTCCGTACCAAACCAGATGACATTTCTGTACAGAGTTTTGCTTGTTCTCCCCGTGCTCGCGTGGGTTTTCCCCGGGTTACCCGGTTTCCTCCCACACTCCAAATAACACGCACCCAAAGTAAATTGAACACAAAATTGATACCATAGTCAAGCTCTTAGCGAGTACACCTCTCCTCAGTCATCCATATCCGTCATTTAGCTAGAAATAAGCCGGGGGGAGTTCATCGAGATCTACCTGAGCTTAAACTCCCCTCTCACCCTGCAAATGGGAGGGAGCCCAGGGCTCGAGGATCTCATAAGCTCCAGGCTCTCTCCTGGGACAGCATGCCAAACAAGCTTTATAATTAATCATCAGCTAAGTGTGAACTCTTGAAATAATGTCATTGAAATCTCTCCAAAACTTTACAAATTTTCTTTTTCCAACCTCTATTTTTTGAAGATGCTTTTTCTGAAACCACAGAAAAAAAAAACAATAACTTGACAACACTGACAGACTTTCTATCTGCACAACACACACAGAGCCTATAAATCAATGAAATGAAATTAATTATTTATTCTTTTCATTACCAAACTGCAGTTCTAGCTGTCAATGAATGCCAGGTCTGTTAGTCTGAAACACTTGCACGACAATAGAAGCGTCAAAAGAAACAGAAGCTCATCATAACATCTGGAATAACAATCCATTAGCCTGCTCTAAACGGGGCTGTGGGTAAACACATTCTTACACCTAAAACATGTGTACCTGCCCTCTCTCACAGAGCAAGTCAACACTAGGAGACAGAGATGAATGTCCTGTGTTTGTCAAGTCCGCCTGTGTGTACAGAGAAGAGGTCAGGCTAAACAATGAGATCAGGAATGCCCATCACCACATACACACACACCAGATAACAATGCCAACCTGCCTAAAACTGTGATTTACAAGGCAAAATCCTTCGCATTCCCTCATATCTTCAGCTCATGTTCTCTTGAGAATCAACAAGGCCAGGAATATTTCTTATCAGCTTGTTTGTATGGGGACGCCAGAAGTTTTGGATGACTTGAAAGCCAGATCTGATTGAAAGAGAACTTTATTTCCCCTCCGGCCAGGGACACGTCAGACTGTGAAACCACTAGACTGTGAAAGCATCTGCATCAGAAACAATAAATGAATTGAAATTGTAGGCCAGATTGGGGTAAACCTCACTGACTTTGAGTTAACAGGCTTGTTTTCCAGTAAAAATATATAAACTGTTGCATAAGATAAAATGACTTGAGAAACAGGAAGATAAGATATTGAAAAATTCCACGGACAGATTCTTTTTCCTCTTTGTTTTTAATTAAACAGGAGTGGGGTTGCATTTAGATTAAATTTAATTATATTAAAGAAATTATAGAAATTCTTTCTCCACATTCTCTGTCTGTTTTGTATGCAGTGTTACTTCTTAAAGAGATTCATCCAAAATAAATTCACCCAAAATGAAAATGTACTCACTATTTACTCACTCTCAGGTGATTTTAAATCTTTGAGTTTCTTTCTTCTGTCGAACACAAAAGAAGATAATTTAAAGAATGCTGAAAACCTGTTACCATTGACTTCCATAGTAGGAAAAACAATTAGGTTTCCAACACTCTTCAAAATATCTTCTTTTAGGGATTAATAGAAGGAAGAACCTGATCAATGTTTGAACAATCAATGTTTCTGCAGGTTTTACAAAGGCAAATTTAAGACTTTTAATGTCATTTTAAGACCATTATGAATGAAACTTCAGACTTATACAGGACTTTCTTTCTAACGGCCTGGAAAAGAATTTTACTTCATGAAAACTAAAAAAAAACGAATATGGTTATTTCTTAGCCACATATTTAAAAAAGAAAAAAAAAAAAAAGGCGTCAAAAGAAGCAAACCCTAGATGTATGCATACATATCATTTCAACATAATCTTACTTAAAAAAAAAAAAAAAAAAAAAAAAAAAACCTATAAAAGCTATAATAATCTAAAAGTGTGCACAACAGTCTGTCCAGGTCAGTGTCTTCACCATATATGGTCTAGAAACACACTTAGAACTTTTAAACAGATCTTGTTGTAAGGATGATAACTAAACCATATTGGTAAATAGAGTAATAAATAGAGAGTTTTTTAGATGGATTGTTGGTGATCTGATGGGTGTTAGCCTGATTGGGTAACTTTGTATGGACATAGGAAAATCAAGCCCTGTTTAAAATGATTTAAGATCTACAGGACAACATTTTATTGATTTGAACCCTCTACTGCACACATTATGATAGATCTATATAAAAAATACTGGGCGACATTTTTTTTAAGGTAATCTATAATATGTTGCCATATGGCAACAACCTCCAACAGTGGATCTAACTTAGAAATTTCTTATTTAGAACTTTCCTTATAATTAATAATTTAGTTGTTTGTTTTAATTTAATTGGTGTTGCAATATTATACGCTTTAACACAGAACTTATAAATGACACCTTATACATACTTTCCAACAACTGATATACCAACAGCTTTTATTTATTCCATTCTTTTTTGCTGAATATTATTGAAAACAATCCTAATATTTTATTATCATGTATGCAACATACAGTAGGTATAAATATTACCTCCAGTAAATATTATAACAAATAAATAAGTCTAATATATCCAGATGCATCAGAATAATGTAGCTACTAGCTAACAATGTTTATATATTATATTATATTATATTATATTATATTATATTATATTATATTATATTATATTATATTATATTATATTATATTATATTATATTATATACTACGCCTGTCTTACCTGCCTCTGAGCTAACTAACCTGAACTGTCTCCATCACTGCTCTTATCAAATGTCCAATCTGCATCATTCTCATGGTCACTAAAACCCATCTCATCCTCACTGTCATCTGCAGGAAGAGCCAGTTCTATCATTTTCTTCTTTCGCGTACCATAGAACATGGTGGTGCTCGCTAATACACTGTTCTCTGTATTTATATCTAATCAAAAGTAGTATTGCCATTACAATTAGATTTTATTCATAATGCAAATGCCATTACCATATGACTAATTAACATTATAATACTAGCATTCATGTTGTTATTGTTACAACTTAAAAGATCACAGCTGACCTTGCTAGCTAGCTAACCCATTGCAATATCGCATATTCCACTATTGCAGTGTTGTCATTTGGCAACACAAACATTTGATCAATTTACAAACAACTAATTTGATAAACTTTTTTTGAGTTGTGAATATGTCATCATAACTTACTGGAGGTAATGTTTCAGATTTTTTGTGTGGATCTGACATAATTTGATCCTTTGTTTTTAATGACGTTTTCATTTGCATTCAGCAGCTACTCACAATAAACGCCAGTCTGTCAGAAATCACTGCATGTCATGTGACTTAACCAAAGCATATCATTGGCTAAGCTAAGGTCTTCTCTTTTCAACAAAAAATTAGAACGTCTGTCTTAACTAAACAGTGGCAGGGAAATTAACATATATATGTTGCCATATGGTAACACCATGCAATAGAGGGTTAATACTTTTTCAGACACTCTGTTGGAACAAGTAAAGGTTGAGTAAGTAATGACAATTTTCATTTGTGGATGAACTAACTCTTAAAATAAGCTCATATAGTTAAAAAGGCATATTAGATGTTTTTAAAGTGATTGTTCATCCCATTTACAAGTAGATCCAAACCTCTGATTTTTCTTTGTCTGTTGAATACAAAAGAGGATATTTTGGAGAATGTTGGGAACCAGCAAAACTTTGACATTTATAACATGAACAAAAAAAAATTATGGAAGTCAATAGCTACTGAATTCTAACATTCTACACAACATCTTCTTTTGTGTTCAGCAGAAGAAAAACTCAATCAGGTTTGAAACAAGATTAGGGTGAGCAAATTATGACAGAATTTTCATTTTGGGTGTATATCCTTTCAAAGGGGCTACATGTAAGAATTAACTATTTGTTTGTATTTGTTCTTAAAGTTTCAACCACACTGATTAAAACAATCCAAGAACTTAAAAAAAAAAAAAAAAAGAAAAAAGTATGACGCCCAAAACAAACTTGGATGTAAAAGCTCAGTGTGTGCACATCCTGAGAGAACTAACATGGCACAGGATTTAAGTACATGTTAAATTGCCTTTAAGAATTATTGTAACAATTTAATATTGCATAAGCTAGAAAACGGTGATTGAGATCTTTGTTTCAACACAACTGAAATTAAATCACAAGTTATTAAAGCACATAAATGGTGAGCCTGGCAGTAAATGAGAGCTGGAGGCAATTTGTTCACACTGAAGTCATTTGTCAGATCAATACTGTAGGCTTCAAGTCAAACATGACCACCGCTGACTTATGGGTAAAACAGAGCAGAACAAGAGCGGCTGCATGAAAATTGGGAATGAAAGGGCCAAAGAAAGAAGGGCAGAAAAGGTTTTTGCTCCCTTGAGGAAACACAGGATGTCTCCTAGTTGACCTTTGCTTGATTGGTTTTCTTTGTGCATCAAAACCCCCAACAAACTCAGACAAACACTCGGATTGTTCGGCTCCACCTTTGTTCTCACTCTTAGATGCTCCAATATCAGTTAATCTACAATAAATGTCATCGGTTAATCCGTAACCTGTTATTAGGGTGTGCACCTAAAAGCCCATCTGCAATCAAATACTGTTGCAAAGCAATTCTTTTTAGTTTTGGACAGATTCTGAATTTTGGATGTAATGTCATTTTTTTTTGTCAAATAATATATAAATGCATATTTAATAAACAGTTGAGGTCAGAATTATTCGTCCCCCTCAATTATTAGCCCCCTGTTTATTTTTTTTCCCAATTTCTGTTTAACGGAGAGAAGATTTTTTTAAACACATTTCTAAACATAATAGGAATTTACTAGGTAGGTTAGGGTAATTAGGCAAGACATTGTATAACAATGGTTTGTTCTGTAGACTATCAGAAAAAAATATAGCTTAAAAAGGCTAAAAATTTCGTCCTTAAAATGGTGTTTAAAAAAAAAGTTAAAACCGCTTTTACTCTAGCTGAAATAAAACAAATAAGACTTTCTCCAGAAGAAAAAATATTATCAGACATACTGTGAAAATTTCCTTGCTCTGTTAAACATAATTTGGAAAATACATAAAAAAATATATATATCAAAGGGGGGCTAATAATTCTGACTTCAACTGTATAGCTATACATCCATAGAAATTAATCAGTGTCAAAGAATCAATGTCATATATTTGCAAATATTTTAACTGGCTTTAACAGAGGAAGAATAAATGAAGAGTTCAGATGCAAAAACCTAAGTGCTGTCTGAAATTTCCATCAAAAATGAACATTTTTCTTTATTTATGTTGAGATATTTCACTTTTAAGGCCAGGAAAAGGACTTATTCTTTGCCATAAAAGTGATATTACTGAACATACACACGGGAGCTTAATAAAAGTGCTAATTTTAGAGGACAATTTCAGGTGGAATTCAGAGGTTTTTGCATCTGAACTTTTCAAATTAAGTAATAATACTTGAAGAATCTAACTAAGGATCTGAGAATCCTTGTAGCAAACTTGTGTGTGTGCTGTTTCAAGAAAGCAACCATTTATTTGTGTTGCGTTTTATTTTCACTTGTTTATATTAATTTATTATTCATTTAATTGTTTTATTTAATCATATGATCATTAGTCATTTATATAATTATCATTATATCATTTTATTGATTATTAGTTAATGATTTGATTATTATTGATTGTTATTTGTCATTTTATTATGTTTTATATTTTATTATTACTATTTTTCTATAATTACGGTTTCATTATGATTGAATTTTTACATATTGTTATAATCTTATGACTGTGTGGATCCAAGCGACACTTGTTTTCATGAGTAAGTTGTATTGTCACTGGACAATGCTGTGATGCGGAAATGTTCTATTGCTTGTGGTATAATAACACTTGTTGGATTTATCCTGGTCAGATAAAGTCCGAGCACTGAAACATATACGCAACTAAGATTTTTCAATAAACTCTGCTCTGTCTTTATCATCATTACTTCGTCTCCTGCTTCTGCTCCTCTCTAGCTTTTTCAGTCAATTCCTATATTGATAGAAGACTGTTATTCAGTTGACTACTGGTTAACAGGTTTGGGTATTATGCAGCTCCGCTGGCTTGTTGTCTGGATAGCCAGAGAAACGTACATTTTCTGGCAGAATCTGCCATCCGGGGCTAGATCTTATTTAGCTGGTATGAAGAGTGTGATCTAAAAGTAGTAGAATTAAAAATTTGATATAAGGAAAGGTTTATATATCCATTTGTATAATGATCATATCAACAACAACAACAACAACAACAACAACGTTAACAGCAACAATTTGCATTTTATTACATACAAATTTATTTAAAATATCTGTCGAAAACCAATGAGCAATATTTTAAATTAAGAATAACATTTATATATTATAATAATAAGAATAACATTTGTATAATAATATAATAATAATAATAATAATAATAATAATAATAATAATAATAATAAACACCATTACTGGAGTATTGTCATCATTATTATTCAAATTTGAAAAATGAAAGAAATATCCTTGTAATTCTATTGAATTTATAAGTGTTTAACAACAGCTTTTTATTTATTATTATTAATATCAGTATTAGTATATATTACATAGTAATACTAGCATTAGTCTAGTAAGAAACATTATTATTTTTATTTTTTTATTCAATAAAACTACTACTATTATTAAATGATAATGTATCAGATAATAATTTGCATTTATATAATCATTTTAATAATAATAATAATTATTATTATTATTATTGTAAGAGCCGTATTTTATAGTTTACTGTTCAAGTAAGGTAATTTTCATATTTGTTTGTGTTATATAATGTGTTCTTGTTGATTTGTATGTCATATATTTTGAGTTACTTTTCTACTGCGCATGTGTAATATGCTGTGGTAGTACGCACGTTTTTGTGGCACACGTGAGTTGTTGGTATAATATGCAGGAGTTGGAGAGCACAAGCTTGACCATAAAAGTGAAAAATTGGAAGTCATAATTCATCAAGCTGAAACAAACAAGTTGTATGCAAGTGGATTGTGACAAAATTGACACGTGTGGATGTCTGATTTAAAAAATAACGACTCTCGTGTCGTGATCAAGTGTAAGAGCACTAATACGCGTCAACTTGTGAAATGGTCATAAGAAGGTTACATGTTCCCTACAATTATTATTATTATTATTATTTGCAATTAGCAAATCTACATTTTATTGATACATAATTTTATCTATTCTAATGTGTTACTTTTACATTATTTAAAGCAGGGTGTTCTGGGTTGGTTGGGCAGCATTTTTTTTGTCTTGAAAACACAATTGATCCATTAATGCCAAAAAGAGGAGGAGAGACCTGAACCACCCAATAAATCTAATAAATAATAATAAAAAAAGACTGCTAAAAGTCAAGAAGTCCATCAGCAGGTAAAAGAGCAGAGAAAAGTTATTGGGAAACAGCAAATGTTTCACAGCGGACATCTTTAAACATAACAGGAACAAAAAGTCTTTCTGGAGAGATGAAAAGAGCTCCCATCCATTACTCATATCAGTCATATTGAGCCCTTCACCTGAACACCAGCGGATCAGCAGAGCCCGTGGTGTGTTGAAGCTGCCAGTGTTGATAGAGTGGCAGGAGGAAAACAGGCTTTGCTCTGCGTCCAAACCGAACAGCCAGATCACACTAGTTACGTGGGTAATTGTTAACACATTTCTGAGGTTTAAACTCCGAGCTAAATATTTTACCTGGACGGAGTCTGTGTACAGCTGTTGAACTAATCAGTCTCATTTCATGAGCACTGGGAAATTGTATGAAGAAAAAAATAACAAAAATCTCACATCGACAGATCTCTCCCCCCGACTTCAAAGAGATCCTTGAGAAACACTTATTTCAATTTCTGGGCCAAGTTTATCCAGAGCACACAGAGCAAACAAACTTTAAGAGCGCATGTTCACTGGGAAATAAAACGGACCATAAAGCAAAGACAAGAACAATGGAGCTGATAAAGTAAAGAGACGTTTTTCGGTGAATGATGTGCAGATGTACCGTACGTGAGAACAGGAAATTACATATGGAGGAAGACACTGTGACTGTTTACTGTACGACTGATTGCCAGATGCATAAAAAAGGAGAGACTGCAGAATAGTGATTGAATGCTGAGGTGATTTAAGCACAACACTTTTAAACAGAACAGAAGATTCTTGATTTAATACCGTCTTCGTAGCATTGTACTGTCTATTTGTTTGGCATTTTGATTATGTGCTACGATATGAAAGTTCTAGCACATCATTGAACATTTGACTGGAAAATAAACGCACATTTGTAATGTTAAGCAGCCTGAAGACCTTTCATTTAAACTAAACTGCTGATCTATTTTTGAGTCAATGCTGCCACCTTGTGGTTTACTCAACACACACACACTTAACAATACACAAAGATTATTCTTTATTCATTCATTCATATTCTTTTTGGCTTAGTCCCTTTATTATTCCGGGGTCGTCACAGCGGAATAACCCGCCAACTTATCCAGCACATGTTTTACACAGCGGATGCCCTTCCAGCCACAACCCATCTCTGGGAAACAACCATACACACTCATTCACACTCATACACTATTTATTTTATTATACACAATTTTAACTTACCCAATTCACCTGTATCGCATGTCTTTAGACTGTGGGGGAAACCTGAGCACCCGGAGGAAACCCACGCGAACGCAGGGAGAACATGCAAACTCCACACAGAAATGCCAACTGACCCAGCCGAGGCTCGAACCAGCGACCTTCTTGCTGTGAGGCAAGAGCACTACCTACTGCGCCACTGTGTCGCCCATATTATTCTTATTTACTTTAAAAATGTCAAACAAATTTAGATATGCAAAGTAGTCGACATTTGAGGTGGATCAAATCCTTCCATCAGTTGTCCTAAAACTACTGAATAACACCAATACGAAAAAAAGTGTTTTGATCCACTTCAAATAATGTTTTTATTTTCTTTACCTCTATTTACTAGGCATGTTCAAAGTGTTTATATTTGTTTTACTACATAACAATCTGATAATGTTTCTTCCAGTTTACAAATAAAAAAAAATTATATATACAGTAGTCAACGTTTGAAGTGGAGCAAAGTCTTTCATGGAAGTTGTCCTAAAACTATTGAACTACACCCCTTATTGTTTAAGGACAATTTTGAAAAGTTTTTTAATCCACTTCAAATACTGGATTACATTTTGATGTATTCTTTGTTGTTGTTTTGCTTCAGAGTTATTGAAAATCAAAATTTCACCAAATAATATATTCTCAACCCTTCTCAACTGAAAACATTTGTATTATGTTGTCTAAAACTTGATATAAACATATCAGAACACATCCATTAAGTGTCAAAAACGCTTGTGTTCAGTATATTCCTCAATTTTTATTTTGTATTCTGTTGAATAAATAAAAACATATGGCACTGGGATGACATGAGGGTAAATGAAGAGTAAATGACGAGTATTATTTTTGGTTGCCTCTAATCTTGCTTTCTTTGTAAAATCTTAAATCTAGGCAAAGAAACAAGAACAACACTCACCTATTGTCGTTCCATCCTCTCCCATAATGCACTTCATAGAAGTGATGATTTGCTCCACAACAGGAGCAGACATGGAGGAAGCGTAAACGGCACTGTGAGAGTGACTTCTCAAGTAGTCTATCAACTCCTGAAGAAAGAAAAGCAAATTTCATAATGCAGAAATATTTCATAGATTGCACAGAACTGAGTTTCACGAAGAATGAAAAGCAAATGGGCCCTTTCACAAGACGTTATGCCGCATTTAACGGTCATCCTGCCCAATTGGGCGATTTTTAATTTGATTGTGCAGGTAAAAATGGCATTGGCAGGTTGACAAAATTTGGGCGGTTTTGAAACGTAAATGTTATATACAAATTATTTAACAAAACATGACTGTGTGATCCTACTCCATTCAATTAGTAGTGACCAGTGCATAGCGCAAACTGCTTGGGCACATCCACAAGAGGAGGTGAAGAAAAGATAAATCTGACTCCCCTTCACGTGCACGCGCATCACGCAGTGCCTGCAGTTCAACTCACAGTGGTTTACCATAACACTTTTATTGATCATTTTTTCGCAATTGACATCGAGAACAAACATAGAAGCGTTGTCTGATTGACAAGCAGCACCTAATTATGTTTAAAAGAATTTAAAAACGCCAAATGGGACGCATTTATACCCCATTTCGAAAGTAAAACATACTCTAACAGGTAGTGCAATCTACACAACATTAAGTGCAGTGTGTGGGGGGCAGTGTTTCGATGTGATCCTGTTATGTTGTGGTTCGGTGACTGCTGGTGTCGGTTGCTGTATGGTTAAAAATTATGACAGTCAAAGTAACTAGGTTCATTTTGCTTTAAAAAATTAACTAAATCAAAAATTAATAGAATATTTTGGGTGTTTTTTTGAGAGTTTGCGCAAGTTTTGGACAGCTTTTGGGCTGGAAAAAGTCAGCTATATCTGGCAACACTAACCCCCACATCGATGCATTATAAACAGAAGATTTAACTGCTTTCACTGATTCAGCGTGACTAATAAACACACAACTGCAGAATCATCTCACATAAGTTTGGACGTAAAAAGTATTATATTATTATTTATTATTATTATTATACGTATTATTTTCACAAGCAGCATTTACTTCACAGAGCTGTAGTTCACCGAGTTCAATGCAAACAGCTGTCATTACCACAGAATGATTATCTCGATGTTGTTGTCTGATTAAATTGATTTCAATTTTGAATGTGATTTTGCGTAGCTTGTCAGTGTACTACAACTTTACTGTGTAGTAAATGCTGCGGGAGATTCACTAAAACCAGCTTTACTGATAAAATACACATGAAACTCCTTTTCAATCAATTGCCCAGCTCTAAATTTTCAATATTACAATTTTATGAATCATACCTTCCTCCCTCCTATGTATCCTCCAGCAGCTCCGAAGCTCTTTGTGAAAGTGCCCATCATGATGTCTACATCTCTGGGGTCGAGTCCAAAATACTCCACCACCCCTCGACCGCCGGGTCCCAAAGCGCCAATACTATGAGCCTCGTCCAGGTAAAGGTAGGCCTTGTACTTCTTTTTCAGAGCTATAACTTCTGGCAGTCGGATGATGGAGCCCTCCATACTGAGAATAAAGGACATTCAACTTTAATAAAAGTCCACGCATATCAAAGGAGTAAACTGTGAAATGTAAAAAATCATGATCAAAGATTGAGATCGATTCATTTAAGTTGAATCACCTGTAGATTCCCTCTACAAGAATAAGGATTTTCTTCCAGGGTCGATGTGTTCGAGGTTGGCCATGAACGATTGCGTCTCTGAGTAGCTTCTCCAGGCTCTGCATATCTGGATGAAAAATAATAAAATATTAATCGGCTGACAACAATCAGTAATATAAAGTAACCATCAATGCAGTGCAGGCAAATATTTAAGAAATAGGTTTAAGATGTTACAAATATAGCAAAAACTGAAATATTACGAAATATGATTACAAATTAAAATAAAAACTTTTCTATTTTATTTTATTTATTTTTTTTTATACTTCGTTTTTATAGATTTTTTAGAAACATAAAACTAGTGGGAACAAACAAACATGCATACATACATACAGTTGAAGTCAGAATTATTAGCCCCCCTGAATTAGAAGCCCCCGTTTATTTTTTTCCACAATTTCGGTTTTATGGAGAAAACATTTTTTCAACACATTTTTGAACATAATAGTTTTGATAACTCATTTCTAATAACTGATTTATTTTATCTTTGCCATGATGACAGTACATAATATTTGACTAGATTTTTTTCAAGACACTTCAATACAGCTTAAAGTGACATTTAAAGGCTTAACTAGGTTAATTAGGTTAACTAGGCAGGTTAGGGTAATTAGGCAAGTTATTGTATAATGATGGTTTGTTCTGCAGACTATCTAAAAAAATTAGCTTAAAGGGGCTATTAATTTTTACCTTAAAATGGTTTTTAAAAAATTAAAAACTGCTTTTATTCTAGCTGAAATAAAACAAATAAGACTTTCTCCAGAAGAATATATATCATAGAAGACATATTATCAGACAAACTTTTCTTGCTCTGTTAAACATCATTTGGGAAATATTTAAAAATATTTAAATCAAAGGGGGCTAATAATTCTGACTTCAGCTGTATATACATACATACATTCCACATATGTATACATATATACATGCATAAAAATATTAAATTAACCTCGTCAAGAAAATAATTAATAAATAGAATAAGTTTAAAATAAAATAAAAGGTTGCCAAACATATTCTCTCAATGATGCATCACCTCTAGAATCACGTAAATGTTAAATCATGGATAATTATATTGTCGTTGTGGAGAAGGCCAGCCATTTACTGCTATTATTTTGAACCACTTGTCTGTAGTTGTTGGGTCTTCTTTATACCATTTTCAGGTTATAGATAGACATCTATTTTTCTTTTCAAGTTTTATAAGAATCTCTCCCAGATAAAGTACATGATCTAGGAATATGAAGATCAAAAATATCATCGATAATTGAGTGTACAGTTTCTGAAAAACTATGAATTGTTGAGCACAGCCAGAATAGATGCGCATGGTGTGCCTTTCTACCCCACAGTTCCTCCAACAAGGACAAGGAGTCTCAGATTGTAATGATTTAACTCTTGGTGCAATAAAACAATCTAATCAATATTTTCCAACAAAACATTTTTGAGCTTGTTGAGGTATGTGGGACAGCACATATTTTAACCCATTGTTTTTGATTCAAAGTAATGCCTACTTCCTTTTCCCATTTTAATCTTATTTAGTCTGTTGAACTTTTCTATTATAATATGTAATTAACTCCTGTGATGGCAAAGTTGAAATTTCAGTGCCATTACTTCTGTCTTTGGCATTATATAAATCCTCGGAAATCATTCCATTATCCTGATTTTGTGCTTCAGTAACATTATTAATATTTACATTGTTTGAAAAATGTTAAAAGGTGAGCTGCTTAATGATTTGGTGGAAATTGTGATCCCTTTTTTTGATGGACATTTTTTAAAAATACATATGCTTTTTTAGCTATTTACAAATATATTTAAATGTCACTTTAATTTGATACTCAAACACACACACACACACACACACACACACACACACACACACACACACACACACACACACACACACACACACACACACACAC